>JBAMJR010000037.1:442500-962500 GCA_038501785.1 Myoxocephalus aenaeus | reverse complement strand
GCTGAACACACGCCGCGCGATTTTGCCATAGAAAAACGTCACAGCTACGCAGGACGACAAGTAGATGCCAGAGTGCCTTGAATGCACGTGAGCTCGTGCACTAGCTAACCCGTCACCGACTAAACCTGCTTCAGAAAATGGGGATAATTTCGGACATATTATGGAATTATGTTGAGTAACATTTAAAGACAAACACAAAAATAGATAACACTCCAATGCAGATTATAAAATTAACAGAAATACCACTTACAAATTCCCCCCAAAACACTATGACCAAGCCATTACTCCACTTTCTGTGGTCTTGCCTGTGGTCTTGCCTGGATCCTGCAAGGATTAGGTCAGTATATCAGTCTAATAAACACTATTGATTAAATCAGTCAAACAATATCTAACAAATTGGCGAGCACATCATTTTATTTAAAGTTCTTGTAGGGTATAATTTGATAATTGGTTTGAGTAAATTAAGTAGGCTAAATTAATATTGTAGAAGTTGGCAATATGTATGCCTCCGGTGAAATCATTCTGAACTCTTGTTGTGGCTTTCCAAAAAACCGTTTTAAATTGTTAAAGTGCCAACCTTGAAGATTTTCATTTAAATTTATGTCTGTTGTGTCAAATCTATTGCCGAAGGAAGTATAATGGTGTTTGATGAAAGTATTGCACCATTTTCACGGTTGCAAACTGGTTATCTACATTAACACACAACAAATGGGACTATGGACATTGTTCAGACAAATAGGACACAGTTCCAGACTCTGGACTGCAACACTTTAAGCACAATTCAATTGTTTTCACTCAAATAGAAATCGACCAGGACTGAAATCTTACGGAATGTGATTTACAAACTTGTCAAAATGAATTAGATCTGCCTCCTCGAAAATGTTGTGCTGTATTTTATGTGAATTCAAATGTAACACATTTCCATAATACATCACAACTTGCAAAAACCTTTCAAACTAGGTTGAAATGAGATCCTCTTTTGTAAAGGCTATTTGGGAGTTGGTCGAATCCGTGAAAGTACATAGCTTTCTTATAGAAATAACCTGATCGCAAACAGATACAAAACAAAAAGGAGGGCAGGATATGGTGAAGTAAGGACTTTTATTAGAAAGCAGAGTTTTCTGTATTGCATTTAAAGAAATCAGGTACTCTTGGACTACATAACTGAAACTGGTGATGGAAAATACCATGATGGGAATGAAAGGTAGATTCTTATGCAACATCAAAAGTGGCAACTTGCATTTCTGTTGTATATATTATTGATGCTCGAGTAAGAAGGCGCATAAACATTTTTACATTAATCATTTGAAACATAAAGCAGTATCAACACTGAAATTGTCCCATCCCAGTTTGCCTGGTCCAAGCCCTGTTGATAGTGAAGAACGTTACCACAATCAAAGTGTAGGGTTGCATGATAAGATCGTTTGTCGTATGGACTATATTGTCCATTGAGAGGTTACCAATTAGCCCAGACTTATAGGATCAAGTCTGGCACATGCTTACCAGAGCATAACAGATATGGTCCATGTCAACATAGGACAGCTCTGTTCACGAAGCACCAAGGTATCAGTCAAACTTCAGTCAGTCCTTGTTGCAGAGACACACACTTATAACCAAGAAGGCTGGAGTTCATCATGTCCCTCCACTCTGGAAAATAAGCTAGCACAGACCAAAGCAAGCTGGAGAAAGACAAAGCAAATAGCAAGAGCACAGCAAGTCATGTCAGATCTCCCATAATGCACTTTGGGTCTCATCCCTATTCTGATTGTCAGTGCTCTGAACACATGGCTTTAAAAGTTGCGTTTTCTCATCATTCGCCAAACCCTCTGTCACTCTTTCCAATCGTTGTTTTTTTCTAAGTTCTAAAGTGCTGGCATTATGTTCAAGGACACATACGTACACATACAAACTTTTAGTGCATTTTTTTCTGAGTCTGCTGAAGGTTCAAATGCACACTCAACTGGGTAGTTAGTCTATGAATTCCACTCTTTATCACTACTTTGCTGTCATGATTATAAGAGATTAAACTTGACGCCACAGTCGATAAAAGGCCAGGGTATGTGATAAAAATACAACCCTTCTCGTTGCAAGACTCCACAGTCTTTGTTTGCTAACAGTGACAACAGTTATTCAGCTTAAATTACATGGTGCATAAAGATCAGAGGTTTCATTGGGTTAGAGTGAGTGTCTGAATGGCATGCTTTTTTATAATACAAGTGTCTCTTTGCATATAAATGTTTTTTTTCACAAAAACCATTCAATGGAACAAAAATTACTGCCCATCAGTTTTTACAGTAATGGGGATGAACGGAGCACTATGTAAGGTTTTAGAAAGCAAGTAACAATTTATTTGCAAATAAAAAAGGTGAAAACAGGTTCTTTTCAACCAACAATCCCATTCTATCTATTTTCTTGTTATTTTCAATGAACGTCTAGGTGAATGGCAGATATTGCAAAAGACAAATTTCTGTCATTAAATGAAAAAAACACTGGTTCAATCAAATATATATGTAAAATACACAACCTTACATATATTTTACATTACTTTTTACTTTTAGCCACCTCAAACAGTTCACCCTTTCCAAGGCTTATAGACATGACATTCTCTGAGAATATCTCAGTTTATAGTGCAAGATCATTCATGTTTAAATTCACTCTGCGCAAGACAAATAGACCCGTTGCAGAAGAGAAGGCAGAGAAGTTTTTCCGAAAAAGGTTGGAATTTTTGTTGGCCAGGAGAGTCAGACATATTTTGCTGTAAGGCAGAAAAAAAGTGAACAAGCTGAAATGTGAATGCGTCACGGAAAATAAATGTTTATGCATATGGAACTATTTTGTGAGGAGGACTATTCCAAAGTGAAGTCCCTCAAATACCTCATCTTAAATGTGAACAAGGGATTGCTATAGATATGTTTTAATACTTTTTTTGGAGGTCAGTCAATTGTATAAATGATGTGAGAACGTCAATCCAGGAGGTTGTTGCTGATTAGCTGTTGAATGCTAAAGTACAGTAAATCTGTTATGAGTTCAACTGGCAAACATAAAGTGTGAAGATGAGTGAATACAATATTAAATACATTACACTGAGCAAAGGTTCTTGGAGGCCAATTTTCGTAATGGAAAACATCAGTCAATGTCTGTATCCTACCACTACATGCACTTTGTCTCGTTCGTCTCCGATCGTAAAGGTTCACATCACAACAACATCCACACAGTCAGTCTAAGGCACTGCTCCACACCCTTTATCCCAGCAGTGGAGTATATCAATGTTCCCACCCTATTTTCTTTCCTGCTTTTAGTTTTAACTGGAGTTTATTTCATATTCCTCTAAGTTAAAGTAGTGTCCGTGCAAAAACAAGAGAGTAAAAAAGAACAAGAACAAAAAAAGAACCAAAAGCAAAAATGGATTGTCCATGACATACAAGGTGCAAATATAATATACATATATGTGTTATACTTACTGCACCGTTTAACAGTGGAGTACACAGGTTTAGATTTTTTGGGGCATTAGGCTGATCAGGTTACAAGCTATTTTTTTTAAATCTAAAGTAATAACTGAATTTGGTTAACGTCCAAAATTATATACATTTTAGGAAGACTGTTACCTTAGTTGACAAATAAGAAGTGCAGGTGATCTTATAAAGTCCAGTAATTACATTTAGTGGTTCCAATAAACAACAGAATATCTTTATTTTTATTATAAGAGCAACATTAGGAACAGGAGCTCAATAAATTAAAAACAAGATAAATATATTATTTGTTAAATCTTGACATCTGTAGATTTGTGAACAGTCATTTTAACATTAGAGACACATAAATGGCACTTACTGATAGCACTTTGTAGTTTAACTTTATTGAAGAAATTGTACTTTCTTGATTCTTGTTGTTCTGAGTTTGTACTCATGGTTGAATGCACTTATTGTAAGTCGCTTTGGATAAAAGCGTCAGCTAAATGAAATGTAACGTAATAGTCAAAATATTAAAAAGCATGATTTGTTTGAAAACAAATTAAAATAAAATTGAATAAACCATAGAGTAATAAAAGCCTCACTAAGTTTTATTTAGTATAATATATATATATATATATATATATATATATATATATATATATATATATATATATTTATTTTTATTAGGGACTCCCTGCTGTTCACTACCTTGGAAGACCAGTTTAAAAATAACAAAAGTTTTCGGCTTGAACGTTATCCGGCTTCATGTAATTGAGGGAAACGTGTGTCACGTAAAAAATATTATAATATTTGACCATATTCAATCAACGCTTGGACCCCTCCCGAAAGCAGTGCTTCAGTTTACATCCATTCATCATCCCAGTCATTCCATCACAGCCCTGTTTCATCTATGGTAGATCACATTTCCTCCAAAAGAAAAATAAGACACCTAGATATTGTAAACGTTGTTATTATTATTACCTAGTGCAATTATAACTCTGCGTTTCTTGTGCAGGGCCGTCTTATAGCTTTTCCTAAAGAATCCGACACAAGACACGTAAACACAACCTTTGAGGTGGCACAGCACTAAAGCATAAACAAACAGATCAAATATCTGGGGCATATACTGTATTTTTTCGCTTGGTTGTTAGCATATGCTATCAATTTTTACAGTGGAAAGGTGTTATGCATTTTGCCAATAACTTTGGGGTTCACTGAATTTGAAGGTCTGACCTTGTGATTAATGAGCTTTGACTCAGAAAACAAAGAACAAACAAAACAAAAAAAACATACAACAGTGTGTCTCTTAAAATCAATACACAAAACAAAGTTGTTTGGACTATGTCCCTATATGCGTGGCAGAAAGCATGAACAGCAGAACAGATATCAAAAAAGAAAATGAGTATGACACATACAGGTTTTTGTCCCTGTTCGACATTGCTTCACTCCGCCCCCTTCGGAAATATAGAAACTCATCTTTGAAAGACCAGTTTTCTCTTTACAAACCCACAATCTTCTCCTCCAATAAACAATCAGGCTGATGTGGAGGACATTTTCAGTCTTTAGTACGGTCACATTTTTGCCAAACTCCTTAGTTTCCCATCATTTAACCTTTTTTTTGAGTGCAAATGCAATAAGCCAGCAGAAATTGCTCTTATGAGTTTTATTCAATAACTTACCCCTCCCCCCCATCCCTCCCCAAGAAAAACAATAAAAACAAACAGGATGGAAGCAGGACTATGTAGTCTTGGTGCCAATCACACCACCACATCAAGGTGAAACAGTGCTCCTCTCTTCTACCACTCAGTGTAGTGCGCTTCCTCCTACTAACTCCATATATATTCAATCTCCTCTACACGTGGTGGCAGCACGGCCCGTGGTGAGAAAAGAAAATCCAATCGGTATTGTGACAAATAGTTGATCCCGCGTCACACCCTGGTCAGTTCTAAACGCGTGTCAGACTGAGTTCAGATCCCAGTGAGAAATGGAAAGAAGTCCTTAAACGGCATATCTGGAGGCAACCGGAGCCGCTTGCTTATTTAGATGCAGGTTTGTGGCTTTTGTTGTGGTTTACAATAATTATCTGTATCCATTGTTTGTATTCATGCATGCAAGCTTGGTTTTTAGTGCATGTTATTGTCCTTGTCTCTCTCTCGCTCTCTCTTTATCTCCAAGACAGAATGATGGAATCAAGCACTGTTACTTTTTTTTGTTTTGTTTTTTTGGACAGTGTTGTTTTGAATGCTTCGATGCAGATATTCAGAATCAGAACCATTTATTGCCATGTATGTTTTCACATACAAGGAATTTGTCCTGGCGGGGAGGTGCATAACATTTAACATTTAACAATAATAATTAAAAGGCTAAGTATCATAAGGTGAGAGATGTGCGCACGTGTGTGGATTTGTATGCGTGCGCACGTGTGTGGATTTGTGTGCGTGTGTGGATTTGTGTGCGTGTGCGTGTGTGTGTGTGTGCGTGTGCGTGTGTGTGCGTGTGCGTGTGCGTGGGGTTGGGAGGGGCGGTCTGGAGCAGACACAGGCATCACATTGACAATCTAATCCAGCACGTCACCGGCAGATATGCACGAAAACCCAACTCCGTGTGATTATTGGTTGGATAGTCAGGAACTCTTTAGCTTTCGCAGAAAAATGTTTCTTTGTCTTAATCCTAAAATATGACGTGGTGTTTTAACACAAAGGAAAATTGTTCTCTTAAATGATGGCAATGCAGTTATATATAATATTCATAAATATTTATCATACAACAAATAAGCCACTTTTTTAAAAAGAGCTTTGTTTTTTTTCCAGAGGTTACTCTGGTTATTTTCAGATGTGGTTTTTCAAGAAAACTGAATAATTATATAAACCATTATACCACAATCCATAAACTGCCAGCAAAGCAGCTGTTGCTTTTGTATAACACCAAAATGATTAATCATTCCAGCCATTTGTTCTGCTATCAGGCCTTTGTAATATTGCTGCAGGTGCCGAAACACTGAGTAAATACTGAATATACTAAGAAAAGGGTGGAGCAGGAAGAGTTGATTATCTTAATGCGCTAATGCCATGCCTGTGTCTACTTCTACTATGAATGATCTACTTCCACTATCAGTAAGTATTTCAGTAAGTATGCGTGGACACGAGCACACGGGTGCACATGCATGTGTGACAAATTCCTGTATAGTAAGATCTACGAGCGCAGCTTTTTGTGCTGAATAGTTCCCTTTGAGGAAGCACAGAGGAGAAGAAAGAGTGAGTGGACGAGATGTTAGAGTAAGGAGAGCAAGCCAAAGAAAATGCGATGTTAAACAGATTTCACAACGTGAGAGGCAGCCCAAAGGGACATTCACTGTCCGTTCACCCTCAGACCTTGTCCAAAACTTTCCATTTCCTGGTCGGGCGGCGTGTCGCCACAATTGCCTGCCTCAGCTCCTGGGATCGAAGTTGGCGCCCCCAGTGATCCGTCTGCACCGTCTAACCCAGCATCCTCCTCATCTTCCTCCTGATCCTCCTGGACGACTCCCTCGCCGTCACCTTCAGCCTCGGCTCCGGCCGCCCCGGACCCGGGGCTGCTGTCTGCCAGCGGTGGGTGAGTCCTGAGAGGGTCCTTGCGATCCGGATACAACCTTTGGTCTAGGGCCTTGAAGTCAGGCTCGAAGGGGAGGGCCACCCCTGGTTGATTGACACCCAGTGCCAGGCCCAGACCCACAGCGGCACCCATGCCCATTCCTGCGCGGTACACCTCCATGCCGTCAGGCAGCATCGACTTGATCTTAGGCAACCATCGCTTGCGGACACGCCTCGCATTTGTGCACATGTCAGCAGCAATCACATTCATTTCACTCTCCTTGAAGTTGGGGTTGAAATTTTGACAGTAGACTGTAAAAGAGAGAAAAAACAACAAACTCCATGTTGACACCTTGTGCTCTTTTGCAATTCTATCACATTTATTTGATGATTTAGACAATAAACCTACGTTTGACAGCGTTGAGGACCCTGCTGTCCAGGGGTTTCCTACTGGGGTCACTCGTCGAGGAGCGGATACCTGTCCCACAGCTATTGGCTAAAGTGTTTCTGCAGGGACACAGAGTCAACACCAGGGGGCAGAGTCAGCAGCAGGCACATGGAGTAGACAGACATGGGAACACACACACACACACACACACACACACACACACACACACACACACACACACACACACACACACACACACACACACACACACACACAACTAACCGCATTGCACAACATGGCCACAGATGGAGTGTGAAAGTTGGTTTGAGACAACAACGGCAGTGTTGGAGTCATACAAAGAACTCAGATCTTACAGTAAGCCCTTAAAGACTTGTACACACTGTTCTGCTTAGTAGTGCATATCTTTCCACTCACCTATCGAAGAACGTGGCTAGCAGACGGCGAAGCAAGACTTTGTGTTTGATACCAGCACATAGATGACAATTCATCAGCTGTCCTCGAGTCATGAACACCTGTGTACCTGGTGGAGAGAGAAAGAGGATTTGCTGAGAAAACTACTCGTATTACACTCCATTTGTCTGTTCAGATTCCAGGGCTTTGTCCTTTCTCTCTTTGGCCCAATTGACAGTTGATCTCTTATTCTTCTGCTGCATTTGAAATTAATGTTCAAGGAGATTTTTAACGCAGTTAAACAAAGCTTCAGTTGTGAAAAGTAGAATCAGAAATCAGGAGAGGAATCTATGGTGAAGGCCATAAACACAGCATACTATTAAATTACTTTGCTCTGCTCTGCTTTCTTTGGAAAACCATCGCTTTCCCATTCATGTATTGTATTCTGTATCTTCCATACAGACTATGGAACTGAATAATGTGTTATGTTCTGCTATGTTCCATTGTGTTTTTAAATTACATCACAATCTGATTGAATCGGAGCATGCGGGAACTTTTTGACCTCTTGTACCAGAAAGTTTTTTGAGTGAATACTAACTACAACTTGCAGTATTCAGACTCTATTCCTTTGTCTGAAAATATTCAATACTGAATTGATTAAACCTCCTTTATATGAATTATATTATCTACATGTTGAACGCTACCTGGTCTCTTTGAAAGTTTCTGGTCTGACTGCGAAGAGCGATATCTGGCATTCAAACCAAAAAGTTCAGTTTTTGTTGCATCATACCAAAAAAAATATATTTTCCCGCATGCTCTCAGAGCCCCGTAAGGGCCATTTGGCAAACTCCTGGCAGGCTGTCATATGCTTTTAACTCTAGAGTGACTTCTGTCTAGTCACCCCACCATAAAGGCCTGATTGATGAGTACTGCAGAGATAGTTGTCCTTCTTTCACGGTCCTCAATCTCTGCAGAGAAGCTCTGCAGCTTTGTTCTGCCCCTTTCACATCGCCACAGTGATGTGGCTCAAAACTACCATGGCGGCCAATGAGAATTGAGGGTCAGACGCTACTTTTTTCATGATCAGAAGTCAATTGAATGTTATTGATGTCTTAACATTGTTTAACCAAAATGTCCTAATTATATGGTTTAGCTCTAATTTATATTAGAGCTAGAGTCCAGTCACTGTAAACGGTGATGAAGATCTCCGACAGAAGTCTCACATGGGTCAAATACAGGTCTCTTGCATGAAAGGGGAAAAGTCCCTCGGATGTGGGGAACCTCCCCGAGTTAAAAATATTTTGCGAATAAGCAGCTTCGAATTTAAAGGTTTTCTATTTCACAAAGGAATACCTCTAGTTCTTTCATGCCCTGTATCAGTTTCATTCTACCAACAATTTAAGGTAGGAATACTTTCCAAACTCACTGCATGCAAGTTACTCTCTGCATGCCAATGCAGTCGATGCGTGCGAGTGGACGCATGCGTTTGTGTGTGCGTGCCTACCAGCTACCAATTCCAGCTTCTCCCCGGGGTCCCCTTCAGTGTAGAGCTTAGGGTGGCAGCGGTAGCCTATCTGGCTGATGAGGCTCGCAGGCAGCGCCACCAGGTCCCTGCGGATCAGCACGCAGTTGCGGCTTTCCAAGGCCAAGGGCATCGCTGCCATCTCTGGCTTTTCCTGGACTGATGAAAGCAAGCGAGAATAGAATCGGATAAGAAAGCGTTTGTTACACAGCAAAAACAGAAGCAGATAAATATGGATGCTATAAACTACAAAAAAACAACTAGCGTCCATACCCTTCTGTGCCCTCTATCTAAATAGAGGCTGCAAAATGTAATTAGTCAATCTGGTTGCTGTAATCTCAGACAAGTTTGTTGTGTTTCATAAATGTTTTAGAGCATTGCAGATGTATCCCAGATAAGTCACGATGCTGCATCCGCAACTTGAGTTTTGAACGGGGGACATATCCGAAGCTGGGTGTTAGGTTCCTACTCACAAAGTGATTCCCCCTAACCTCTGAGATGACTTGTGAGAGTATGCACATGCACACGCCTCCTGTGTGTGTGAGATACACATGCACAAACACACACATAGACAACAGGAGAAATAAATCCCACACATGCACCTAGTGCATAGAGAAAAAGTTGGATTAATGCATTTGCAAGTGCATTCACACCTAAACCTACAACACACACACACACACACACACACACACACACACACACACACACACACACACACACACACGTCTCAAATATCCCACAATGTCACCCTGGGGTGCTCTGATTGCAGATAGAGTGGATTTTATAAATATCTGAAACTCTAGAATTTGACAAAGCTTAAGGAATGGTAAGAATGATGGAGAGAGTGCGTGCGAGTGTGTGAGTGTGAGTGTACGCACATGCGTCCATTAGTTTGTGTGTGATCGCAAACACAAGTAAATATACTGTAGCATCTACGCCTGTATGTGTAGGCAAACCTGCACCGGCGTGAAAACTATAACGAAATGTAGTACAGACCAGCTGTTGTAGCTGTGATAAAGAGTGTGTTGTTGGTCACGATGCACTCAAATCATAACTCCATAAAGCTATCTTTATGCTGAGAGAACCCCCACACACACACACTGGAGGCACAACATCCTGGTTTTTCAAGATGCTCAGGATACATGATTTATGAAAGATTAAATAATGGAACTGGGATAAACTGAATGCGCATCAGTTGTTTTTTTTCTGGACAATGACGAACTATGTTCCATAGGTCGTACATTCGTGGGTATATATTTCTGCAAGTCATGTTGAGTTTTACTTTCATGTCGGCCTGATACCAAATTAATTTCCTCTATCTGAGCCAAGGGCAACTGAGAAAGTAATTCACTTACTCAGATCTTACATGAATAGATTTTGAAGATATTGGCGAGAGGATATTGATGCCGGCTTGACATTGACAACGAGAAATTGTCTCGTTTGCATTTTGTCATTATCAACCCAAATTTTTTTTGTGCGTTTGTCGTAATATACCAAAGTAACATTAGGTTTTGACTTAACTGAGAACATAATGTATTTTTAGAAGTTTTTAATGATGACAAATATTCAAGAGTGAAGCTTCAGTTATGAGTGCTCTCCACCAAATACACCAAAAGCACTGCAACACTTCACAAAGATTTCATAAAAGCGTCAACTAAACATAATACTCACTCCCGTAGGGGTTAGCTGAACGGCCATAGAGATGACTGTAGGAATCCTCTGTGATCCCATCATAGGGCTCTTCCTCAAACTCTTCATCCTCATTCTGGTAGGACGTAGGACTGTCGGTGGTTGGCAGGCTGGACGCTCCAGGACTGGACCTTTCAACTCCTCCTGCTCCACCGGCCCCTTGAAGGTGGTAAGACGGCAATCCAGGGATGGCGGTCCCACCGGCCGTCGTGTAGAACAGTGAGCTGGCCCTCGCCAGCCGACTCCCCAACTCCGAAGACGAAATCTTGCTGTGCGCCAAAGCTGATGTCAGGGGCGTCGGGTCGCTCCCTTCTAATTTAATCTTACGTTGCGACATGAGTAGGGATGGAGACCAGCCCGGGGTTCCCAAAAGGGCAGCCACCGCTAGCCCGTTTCCGTTATTACAAGGACTCTGGGGCTCGGATCCTGTTTCCTCTAGAGACCCTGCGGTTTGCGAGTCACAGTGAGGCGAGTTTGCCTTGAACATTAGGTCCATGCCTCGTTCAACTATATGCTGAATTTGGAGGTAGCCAGCTGTGTACATGACCACCAGCTGCTCACTAGCTGCCATTGTTAGCTTCCCTGTATAGCAGAAAGTGAGGATCTGCTCAAAGCAAGCAGGTGTGACTGAGGAGGGCAACTCAAACTGGCTCTTGGTGGAGCTGCTGAAGAGGTCACGAAAGTAGAGGCTGCTGGCAGCCAAAACGGCCCGGTGGGCTTTGAAAGCCTGACCTGGTTGATAGAAATAACAGAAAGAAAATTGGAGATACAACATTCTAGTAGTTACTGTAACTAAAATAAAATCTCCAGATGTTCTACTAACAAACCTTTGACCAGGATGGATACATCGCAGTAGTGTCCCAGCAGGCGCTGCTCATTAAGGGAGCCCAGCACTGTGGCTCCAAAGTTTGGGATCTCCACGTGGAGCAGCTGGGACATGTTGGCCACAGAGGAAGGTGGGGTTTCAGATATTTACTGCAGATTCCGCCACTGAGAGAGGCATCTGTAAAAAAAAAGAAGAAGGTACGTAAAATGCGTTGGCAAAAAAAGAAATGCAGCGATAAGGAAGGAGTGAAAAGACAAAGCGTGAAAGATGAAAGACATGCCAGAGGGAGGCAGAGAGGCGAGAAGGGAAAATTGAGAGAATCTTGAAATGAAAGAAAGCGCAAGAATGGAAATAGAGTTGAGATGAAGTGAGAAAATGAATACAGTTGAAGGAGAAGTGAGAGGTGTGTGAAAGAGAGATGGATATGCGGCGGTAGTGGGTGAGACAGTAGAGGCAGGAGAGAGAGGAGGAGTCAGTCCACAAAGAAAAGAAAAAAGACAATGCCGTGCCTACTGTACATGAGGACATTGCGAAATACCTTGAGGCTATGCTATTTTAACTTGGATTTAAATTCCCCGCAAAAAACCTTGAACTCTCTCCATGTCTTGCACTTTGCTGACCTGTAAATCAGCCGTCACAACAACTTTTCTGAGAGAGGACACCACACTGAATACAACTAGTTTTTCCATGTCAGAGTTTAGAGATACTTCTTTGATTTTGCTGACTCTTTATACCATTGTCAGCAATTATCCTCCTTCTAAACTCTGGCTGGGAAACCCAACAACACAACTCACGCCACACACACACAATTTACCACTAACTTTGATTTCATCCTTCTCAGTAAAAAAAATAAAAAATACTCCGGGCATGTTTGCACCATCTTTCCTTCCCTGAACGTTGTGTCATTGTTGTGTGTTTTTTTTCTACCCACCAACCCACCAACCCATCCACCCCACCCCCCCACACACACACACACACACACACACAAACAGATACGTACTGGTTTCATTATTAAGCAATGCTGCAGAACAGTTTCCAGGAATACAAACTGAAAAAAATGTCACCGCCTCTCTCACACTCACACACACTCTCTCTCTCTCTCTCTCTCTCTCTCTCCTACCTCATGCACTCCATACAGACAGACATGCACTCTGGCTTACTTACAGAAAAGTGTTCACGCCTAAACACACACACACACACACACACACACACACACACACACACACACACACACGGCTGCATAGGGAAATTACTGTGTACTCTGGCACGCAAGCACTCACCTGGGGAAACCAGCACACGACACTCTCTCACACATGCACAAATGCAGAGAAAAGCGCTCACTGTTATCCCAGACAGTTCTGACCTGTGTAAGCCAGTCTTCTGGTTAAAACACACCATGGAGCCTTGGCACTCGCTAAAAAACACCAGCAGCAGTCGGGACCAGGACAGAAGAGGAGTAGTTAGAGATGGAAGGCGAGCACTCTGATGTACTCCGTCTGGTCGACTCTCTCTTTCACTTAAAGTGTCATTCCCACTGTCTTGAAGATGATTCTCTCCCTGCTGTCTGACTGACTTTTCCCGTGTCTGTCTTCCCCGGCCTATCCTCTATCTCTATATCCTCCAAAGCCCCATTCTCTTTGCTCACTGTCTGTCCTAGCGCTGTCTCAAAGCCTCCCTCTGCTTCCCTGTCATTATCTCTCTCTGTTTCTCTCCCCTCTATTCTCCAAGGGTTGAATTCAACAAGTGCCGCTGTGTAGAGAGAGAGAGAGAGAGAGCGAAAGAGAGAGAGAATGGGGAGAGAGAAGGAGAGCAGAGCAGAGCGAATCAATGATGAAAGGAGTGGGAGGCTCACTGTGTGAGTGTGTGTGCATGTGTCTGCGCGCGTGTGTCTGATCAATGCAGTATCTATACGTCGCAGGGAGTGGGAGGGAGAGAAAAACACAGGCTACAGTTACAGACAGAGGCTGGGCAGAGCTAGAGAGAAGCAGCGGAGGGAGGGAGGGGAGTTGAGACAGAGAGAAAGTCATTTGAGGACAGTACGAGTAGAGAAAGACAATTAGGTTGAAGCAACTTCTGCCACTTGCCCCTGGACACAGATGCCTATATGGTCCAACAGAAAGGGGGTGGATGACTAAGACAAAAGAAAAAAAGCTTACAGAGGTCATAGCCACCATTAATTAATTAAAACATAGAATAGTGAAACTTTTTAAATCCCTGTTTGACGCAAGTCTGGAGAAGAATGCGTCACGGCGTCTCGGTAAAACAAAGCTTTACTAAACTGGAAGCTGAAACACGCAATCCTCTCATCCTCAATTGTAGAATTGAAAAAGGTTCATCAAAAACACAAGCTGTCATTTCAAGGTATTTCCCATTGTCTTACAATCTTTGGAGGACAATAGTAAAAAAAAAAAAAAAAAAGAGGCTTTACTTTTGAGCAAAGTGTTGTGTATTTTCTCTGAATCATGCGAGGACGTCTTTGCCAAACACCTACACACAACGGAGAGAAGTTCTGGCTTCACGCAAGACTATTTTGTATTTCTTCTACATGAATTGGTAATTTAAAATGATTAATTCACGCCTCCACTTTGCTGGCTCAGCATATAAAGGTGACACTTCTGTGTTTTGTGTTGACCAGCGCATGCAAGGCATCCCTAAACGTTGCTTGATGTGGATGAGGGAGGACAAAAGCCAGATGTCGCAGCCTGTGACAGGGAAGGAAAGATACAAAGACAACAGCTAACAGAGAGGATACGTTCCAGAAAGATGTGTGTGGGAGGAGAAGAATGCAAATTGCTGTGACAGATGAGTAAGTGCATTTGTACAATACTGTATGTACACACACACACACACATTAATGTTGTGTAATTCTTGAATGCGAGAACAAAAAGCAACCCGCTCCGACCTCTGCACTGCATTTCGTTTCGAAGAGACATGAAGACAGTCAACGTCTCTAAATCTCATTTCAGCTTTTCACCTCACAACACACAATCTGTTAAAGAAATAAATAAAAAGCTGATGCAGAGCATTTTTATAACCGAGCGTGTCCCCTGAAAGACACACTGGGCTTCATTTTTTTATTTTATTTTTGCCAAAGAAACCTCAAGTGGAGAAAGTTGTTGCTAAACTGAGCAAACTTTTACTCCTCAGTCACAGCGGAAATATGAAAGGGAGGATATCACAAAGCGTTGAATACAGTGAGTCAGACTTTGGTTTAGAGAGCTTTGCCCCAGCAGTGTGATATCTGCATGGCACATATAGCCACACATGAGTGAGAGCACACAAAAAGCACAGTCAAAACGCAGGAGACACAATTCTGCAAACACACTAATGGAAACAGACGCGTACACATTTCCCCCCCCTGTTCTCCTAAACACACGGCAACACAGTCAGGTAATCTCCCCGTGCACACTCAGCAATGCACATTCTGTTTGTTTGTCTGTCTGTCCCTCTGTGAACCTGCCAGACAGCTTGTCCATCGGCCCATCAATCAGTTATTGTGACTATTGTGTCCTTACATCGCCTCTCGCTTCTCTCCCCGCTCCCTTTTCCTCTATCCTTCCCGCCCTGCATACCACATACCCACCGTCTCTCTGCCAATTAATGCACACAGGGCTGCATTGCAGTGAGGTTGGCGCGTGCCACGGCAGCAAGCACAGTACAGAGTCTACAGACATGCATGTACGTGCCAGCCGGGCAGAAAGAGAGGGAGGGGGAGAGGAGGAGAGGGGGGAGGGGGAGTAGTGAGGGGAAAAGAGGAAGAGGGAGGGGGCGAGAAAGAGCAAAGGAGAGTGAACGGAGAATATGTTGAGTCAGGCAGACAGGGCGACGGTGTGGCACACTGCACATATATATATATATATATATATTATCCACACAGACACACAGCCGCATGCTCATGTAAATGTATCAAACATGCATGTACATGTACATTATGAGGACCGCCACACACATTTAGAAGCCCATAAAAGCACACACACACACACACACCCTCCTCCTGCATGCATTAAATATAGACTTTGCACATCCGTGATGAAAAAATATAAAAAGGCATGAACTCCGTCGACGAGTGGTTACATGTGTGCGTGGCTCTCTGCTGCTCGTGTCCTCGTTTCCTTCTGTGTTTGCATTTTTCACGTCAAAGTTTCTCGCGTACCTGGGCGTGTTTTTATAATCAACGTTATATATGCGGCTGTGACTTTTGGCACTACAAACACTCTGTCAGAGTGTGTGTGTGTGCCAGCGTCGTTTCTGATTGGAGATATGAGATCTGAATGTTGCTCTGATTGCTGTTGGTTGCTTTGTTGGAATGTGTTACATCCATTTTAATCAAGGATTCATACCTACGCACAGTGTTATTAACTGTAGCAGCAGGTCCAGGCATATTTGAATAATATGAAGAAATGAAACGATTCGCCAGATGGCACACAAACACACACATACATGCACACAGATTTAATTACTAGTTGTACTATAGCTACACCGAATAACAAAAGGGTATTATTCAAACATAAGACTATAAAGGTCATACACAATTATGATTAATGTATTTGCCATTTATCACTTTATAGAACAGTTTGAGTAAGTTGAATCTTGGAAGTTAAGTTGGTGTCACGGTAACTTTTATTCAAGATGCAGATAATGAAAACCTAACTAAGCTGAACATGCATCCAGAGGACAAATACAGAGAAGCGATAACGGTAATTGATATTTCATAACCGTACGGCAATACACAAATAAAAAGGAAATTAGAAGACATTTTTGAAGTGAGCTGAATAGGAACAGCTCCTTCCTCTCTTGCGTATGTTGCCTCTATACAATCTCAATATGAACAGTCCCCTCGTTATAAATATTCAGATCCTGCAGTTGTTCTCATGTCTAAAGTGTACCAGACAACAGATTCTATCCACGTTGAGACGGCAACGCTCCCTGGCAACAGTTCTACCAATCGGGACCGAGCGGGTGTCTGCCTGAGTCTGTCTGAGCATCATTATGGGATGTCGAGCGAGAGCGAGAGAGAAAGAGAGAGAGAAAGAAAGAGAGAGAGAGAGAGGATGCTTATCACTGCTTTTAATGCAACATCATTCTCTGTGTATAGACCCTGCTAGGTGACGTTGTCTGCACAGTCAGGATCAAAATCATCTTTTCTTTAAAAAAAAAGAAAAAAGAAAGAAAAAAAACCTCCCTATGATTCATGCAGTTATGTAACAAACAGACAACTATGAAATGATTTATTGTGGGCTGAATATTGTCTGGTATCTTTCCACTTGTATTCACTTAATATGCACCAATAATGTAACTTGTGGTCCAAGTAGGAGAGAAAAAAAAGGCAGAATTTCAGGTAAAACTAATGTCAGAATGCTGTCTGTGGCAATGTAAAAATGATGACGTGAATATAAAGTGGAGAATGAAATACTACGGCGGGATGATTTGACCTCAAACCTGTATAATAATATTGTGTCAGAATGTGTTTCAATACATAAGTACCTGATAATGGATTTATTGTGCTGGAAACAGTATGGCCACATACAGTTTTCTGGACTTGACTGTAAATAGATAGATTTTTGGAATTTCTGGTCATATGAATCTGAAGCTATTCACTTATACATGAATCAATATTTTCACAATAACAATAAACACATGACTATGTGTAATGTGAAAGGGGTCGCTCGAAGTGATCAACCCAAAAAGAAACGTCACACAACTCTGCAGTTGTTGCCCCCATTTTTACGAAGCGTTTTAGTGTCATTAAGTGCATTGTTCTTTTTGTCCAGCCCGCAGAACAAAACCCCTGTAACCAGACTGACAAATGTTCTAAGCTGGAGAACAAAGTGGAACATTTAGCAGCTAAAGAGAGTTGTTAGAAACCAAAGACCGAGCTAAAGGAGATTAAAATGTTCTCCATGTGTCCGACAACACAACTTCAAATGATTCCTAATCTGAATCTGCTGTATGTGTAAATAGCAAACCGCATGCTAACAAGTTAGCATATAATGGCAGGGTGTGTTCACAGATGCTAGCAGCGGACTAAATCAATTCTACAAGGTAATTTAGAGTTATTATGTAGAGATATTAATACTTATTGCTACTGTAATTAGTGGTCACTATTTATTTACCCTAAAATCAATCAGTCAAAGGCCCACTTGTCATTTGTGACAATAAAATGACTAATAACATCCATCCATTTTCTAGTGCAGGGGACAAGGGGAAAGCACACACATGAACACGTACAGCAACACATATGTAAAAATGCAGCAGCTTTATGGAGGAAGACGGCACTGCAGCAAATTAACAAACTCTTCCTGCACCTTAAACTCTGACATATCTCATATCAGTGGCCGGAGACTTCCCCAAAACACAAAGTTATGACAGGACGCTCCTGTAACGGTGGGCTATCTGTCTGTGTAGATTGTAGTCGTGGTGATGTGCGTGAGGGAAGAAGAGATAGTGGGAAAGACAGAGGAAGAGCACTTCTGTGCGTGTGTGTGTGTGTGGTGTCGATTATCCTCCTGAGGCAAAGGCATTGCTAATGAACTCCAAGTGGCTGTGGGAGGTAAAACAAACAAACAGTAGAAGCGGCTACTATGTCACACCAAACTCCAGCGACCAGGTCATTGGGATTGCCACACACACACACACACACACACACACACACACACACACACACACACACACACACACACACACACACACACACACACACACACACACACACACACACACACACACACACACACACACACACACACACACGATGGCTTTTGGGCAAACAGTTGAGAGCTGAAGAGATAGAGATAGAGGAGGGAGAAAAATTGAAAGGTACATTAGGGGAGAATAAATTGAGAGAGGCGAGAAGGAGTGGTGGAATAAAAGGAGATAGACGAACAAAAGGAGTGAGGACAGAGAGAGGGAGTGTGTGTGAAAGATGCAAATAGAAAAGAACAAGATAGAAGTTGACAAAGCACAGTCACGGGAAGAAGAGAGCTAGAGAGCAATAGGGAAATCAGTCGGAGTGATAGAGAAACGTAATGCTTAAAAAGAGTTCTGGATGAGGAATGAAACTGCTGGAGCCAAGATGACAAAAAAAAAAACCATCAGAATGTCCAGTAATTTGGTATAAGGTGTAATTCTAAACAGTTTGGAAGGCAACAGGCGAGGGCAAGTGATATCAACAAACTGACACTTTGTTCTAATCAAAAGACATTCCACCTCCACATTACTGACGCCAAAACGTCAGTTCCAAAGAGTCTCTCCAGACTGCTATTTTCTGGGAAACAAAATCCTGCTTTATGACAGCGGAAAAAGAAAGATAATGCAGGATAAGCCGAGAACAACGGTGGAAAGTGTTAAAAGGACAAAAGACAGTTGGACCTTTTTTTTTCAGTGATACTCGTATTGCAGAACCACAGAGGGGGCCGGCAGGTCGTTCCAGTTTATAGCAACACATAAGTGTGACGTTAGAGCAGCAGGGAAACTCAGGCTCAGGACTCACGCAAGACTGAGATATTTTGAACAAACACTGACACAAGACCGAAAATTCCCCCGACTTTCAACTTAAAAAAAAGGAAGCTCTGTAAACAGCACAGGAAGAAAAAGGAGGGAAGAGAGAGTACACCAAGACAAGACATGATTCAGGAGGAGTCGAACAAATGCGTGGACGTTAAGCAGCAGCATTTGTGCGTGCACACAATGATACAGTATACTGCACTATGACTGCCATGTGATTTTCTTTTTTTGGAGCCAGTGTCATACTGATAAATCCTTTACATTGGCGCCGAGCTGCCATGTGACTGGTGGGTGTCCAAAGCGTAACACACAACTGTACATTTTCCACGAGCCTAAGGGTGCAGATTTCATGCTGGTGTGCACTTATCTTCTGCCAGCAAAGTATCAGTTTTGATGCGCTCAGCCAGATTTGCCCATTTGGTGGTGACATTACTTAAAAATAAACCGATATTGGTCTCAATTTTGATATGCACGGCATATTGAATTACAGTTTCATTGCAAAGTTGGGGTCCGTATGAAAATAATTGTTCTGTAAAAAAAAAAAAAAAAAAAAAAGGGAAGGTGGTGCAGTTTTTATCTTATCTTACTTTCATGAAGGTAGGGTTTATTGCAAGGCTTGGAGCTAGGTGTATCTACTAGTGGGAACAGAGTGTGAATGCATATAAAAACTATAAAACTGTTTCACGGTGCATGTGAACAGATAACAGCATTTGCCCTTGGCATCACAGTCGGGGGGTGTTGAACTCCCGCTTTGACAAGGACACCGGTTTACTCTCCTGAGAAGCTTTTGTTGCGTCTCGAATGCACTCCCTCATTTCTGTGATTGTGCCATGGCAGGGAGTAGACAGGTGTAAGACGGAGCTGATTGGCTGGAGTCGATGCCTGCTTTTTTAGAGCTCCTTGATAATTTATTCTTGCAAGTACAATTACAAAGCAGGGGTGTCACTGCTGTGCTCGCGCTCCTGGCCACAAGACATCTGATACTCAAGGATGCTAAAACACGGCAGATTTGTGCAGTTGCTTGCACTTTGGTTGGAAAGAACAGGGCCCCTAAAACCCCATCGATATCCTCCTTAACGTGACCTTCATCTGGGGACAAGGGCCGTGAGTGGCCTGCTGACTGTCACTGGCTGTCACACAAGGACTACAATTAGGTTAGATTTCACAGGAGGCCTGCCTGTTTGCGAGTGCATGTGCATCAATGGTGACACTCTGTATGCATTTTTTTTCCCCAACGTGATTTGATTTTCATGGTGAACGAGACAGTGAAAAATGGGAAATGGGGCGAATCAGTATGAAATGAAAGCCCGTCAGTGGTGATCCTGCACATGCACATACCAGACAGAAAAGAGATACTACGTGAATAGAGTGGGTGAGAAAATATTTCATTGTACAAACTGTCTATATTTTTAACAAAGATCTGTTGAATAGATTCACTACCAATTTAACCAATAATCAAAATGTTGATTGATTTGATTGATGATGATTTTGTCTTGCTTAAATATTTTAGTTTATGTTCAGTGGTATTTACCATAACACATTGTGTGTATCCTTGCGGTCTAATAAACCCAGTGAGTGCATTTCCTTATAACAATTAGTATATTCCAAATCTTGAATTGTTTAAGTCGCCCACATATGTGCAAAAACTAAAAACTAAACAGGGACCTACTGGTAAAAACTTTGCTCTATGTTGCTACTAGTTGTCTAAAACTCAGCTCGGTATGATTATTTTCCTATTATTAGGTTTTCAGATTTACCATAACGTTGTTTTTTTCCCCTCCTCTCTTTTACTTCACACTTGGTCTTCAAATGTGGTTGGAATTTATGTTTGTCTTTATGTCAGCATTGTGATTCTTGTCTAGAAAGATTCTTAGTCATCCAGGTCAAATTCGATCTAGAAGCCAAAGCGTGCTGGATTTGCCGTTTTAGACTCATCCAAGGAACTTCAAAGGTTCTGGCGGGTGGGGAGTTCCCAGGGTTTGAATCTCAAAGAGCTTAAGTTTTGCTGGGGGAGTTTCAAGCTGATAACAGAAACAAATTAAAAATAGTTTCAAATGTGGTTTCAAAACAGTCAAGAGTATTCGGCTAAAATTATATATATATAATTTTTTTATCTGAGCAAAAAAGTTATTGAGCAATTTCACAGCCTCGTCAATCCAAGCCCTCTTAACTACCAACATGTAAGTAATGTGAAAAGGACTGAACTGTAACATGTACATTTTGGGAGAGTGCCCTGGAAAGAATAACCAACTTCCTATCCAGCAAAATATTGGAAAATATAACATACATAATATAACATTTTTAGAAGGGCTGGTACCAAATTCCTAATCTTGTAGTTCCTGAGGCACAGCTCCATCCATGAGACTAAGGGGCTTTGCAAGTTCTTCCCTTTCTGATTTACGCTGAGAAAAATAAAAGACTCCTTTGCCGGTTTAGAGGTTTTTACCCGCAGCAAAGCCATTTCAACGATAAGGTCTTTATAGTTATTCACGTGTTGAAAGAATGTGACAAATTATGCCAGTGGATGTTCATCCAATAATTAAAAATGGTGGATAGTAGCTGCAGCAAGATCGTTAATCCAACAGGGTCAAGGCCAGGTGAGAGGAAAAGGATTGTGGCAACCTTTAGAAAACCCACCTATTTTCAGGACTCTGCTCGAAAATTGCTTACCCAAACTAAAAAAGGTATATCTCTGCAACCACTAGGGCTATTTGAATAATTTTGGTGTTATAATAAAAGAGTATAATGACTGATTATTGTAGCCCAGGCTCTGTTGTTTATTTTGATGTGCAACATCAATATATTTGCTTGTGATTTATACAGTTTTTATAGCAATATCTGGGCTCCACAATTTTCAACGGGTTAAGTGTGAAAGCAGCGTTTAATTCCTCCTCAGCAAAGACGCTGCTTTTGTCCCCCTTGTGGGACGTCCCTCTGCATGAAAAACACATTTTTATGTGTAGGTTTCCAGTTCATATACACAGTGAGTATAAGAGTGAGCGACAGGAAGAGAGTGACACAGAAGTAGAGAGAGGGGCGGGGTATATGGAGACGATGAACATGCCATTTTGATCTGTGCTGAATGTTCTGCAGTGACACATGCGTGACATCAGAGCAGCCCAACATGACCGCCAGAGGAGCCCAGTGCAGCGCAAAAATGAGGACACATCTTTCAGCATCAGTGCCCCACTGTCTACAGTCAGGCATACACAAACACACACCCACACAAAGACATATACAGAGAGCGCAGCGCCCACATCGACCGAGCCATGTACATTTTTTCAATTAGAGCAGACAGAATGCTTTAATTCATCATCTTGCACGCAAAAAGAAAAAGAACGGAGTGGGGGAACGACACCCTATTTGATATGATTATCAGGGTAGGTGAAAAGAATGTCTCATGACATGGGACATTTCCCATAATAAAAATATAATGCTATCTAGTGTTATAGTGTAATATAAAAGCCTTGTCTGTTTAAGTGCAGAGCAAAACATTCACATTTATTCTGAGTGCATAACCCCCCACCCCCTCGCATGCCCACCCTCACACACAAACACCCTTTACTGTGACCTAAGAGTCTCCCAGTCAGGACCAGACTAAGCTAGCATACATGTGATCAAATAACCTGCCACCTTGGTTAACCTCATGGGCAGCACTGAAAAGGGCCCTAGCTAACCTTATACAAACAGAGCTTGTTTATCTCCTTCTCAAGTCACAATTAAGAAAACATTGACAAAATGAAAAGGGCATTTTTTTTAAGTTATATGTACATAACTAGATGTGGGTCAATTGAGGATGAGCGAATTGTTATTGCTACATCATGTGATAGTTCCACAGAAGGAACACCGACCACACACACACACACACACACACACACACACACACACACACACACACACACACATGTGATGTGAAGGGTTTGCTGTTGCGTGATCCTGTACAAAAGTATCAGAGCTATAATAGTCTTCCTTAAAGGGGTATAACATCATGAAATCATAAAACAGGATGGTTATTTTTCTTACTTTAAAAAGGTCAGGTTACTTTGATTTGCTGATGGACTGACAATATGGCCTGCACTGTTTTTCATGGAGATACAAATGTATCAATGAAAATATAAAATGTATACATCTCGACTGAGCTACCGACGCCAGCTGGCTAACCTAGCTTAGGACAAAGACTGGAAACAAGGGGAAATAGCTAGCCTTGCTCTGTCCAATGGTAAAATAAAAGATAGACATGTTGTATCTCATTTGAAGATGAAAAGAAAACACTCATGTACAAAAACATAAAGTTCTATGTTTACGGTGGGTTACGTGCTGGATTTTTTTTTTTTTTTTTTTGGTGAGGCGCAATGACATCCGACAATATTTTTTTTTTAATGGGTGAAATAAACAAACGTGTTAAATAGTGAGCTTTAGGGGAGCTGGTAGGCAGATTTATTGTCTTTAAAAAATAAAATAATGTATTAATTAATGTAATCATCATGCGATGATTACATTAATTGTCGCTAGTGACTTTTCTATCTTTTAGTACGTTACCAAACAATACATTTCGGGGCAAAATTGCAAGTCAGACTGGCTTTTCCCTTCTGCAGGGAACACAATTGAAAGCATCAGGTAAGTAATGCTGTGATTCTACAGTAATTGCAAACGCATGTTAGCTGTGGAAATGGGGGGGTGGGGTGTCATGTTTTGTGTGTGTGTGTGTGTGTGTGTGTGTGTGGGGGGGGGGATGTGTAGTGAAAACTACCCGCCTCAGATTCCTGTCTTTTTCCATTGGCTCCTACCCACATTCTGCCAGGCTGGTAGGCCATGAAGAGCACATACAGGACAGGTCACCGCCACAGAGAAGGGGTCAGCCTATTTGCTTTCCTCGCGTACTACCTTATGCACTAATTAGCCAGCTTTGTCGACTGGCACAAGTCTAGAGAGACTTAAAGTTTGCAGCAATTTAATTATGTACAGCACACCAGCGAAAGAGCATGGAAAATTGAGGTGGGCTGCAAGGATAAATGCTCTCTCTCTCTCTGCGTGTGTGTATCTGAATGATTCTGTGGGTTTTATTTATGCGTTTGTGAATTTGTGTGTTTGTGCATGTCTGCATGCGTCATCCCCCGAATTATAGGTTTGACTTTCACAGTAAGTCTAATGTCCCCTCGCTAAAACTCAGGAGGATCTGAGAATATCTATCCGGCTACAGTCCTCTGTTACAATGAAGCCCTTGCAAAGATATAGGGGGTTAAAAAAACAAACAAAAAAAGAAAGTTGATTCAAGCTAACACATTCTTCTCCAGAGGTGAGTGTACGTGACCTTATGGTTGAGCCCTGACGTACTGTAAACTAAATACACAAAAGGAGTTCAACCAGAGTTCCCAGAATTGGAAATCCCATGCCAGGTTATACTGGCTTTTCAGAACCGCCTTTAATGCATAGTATAATACCAAGTGAAATAAGCCCTCTGTACGGCTACATAACCTTCATGAATGTTTTATGTGATGATGCCACAAATACCATAAAATCAAGCAAAATAGCATTGACTATGAAGTATTAAATCTAATTTTCCAGCCAATTCGGGAATGAAATCTCATGACCATCAGAAACACGTCCTCATCATACTTCTCAGTTCATAATTCTTCGCTGCGGCTACGTGCTCCTATTCATGCTGAAAATACTTGGAACAATCAAATGTGCACATGCTCCCTTTCTTTTCTTTTTTTTTTCTACTCAAGCACAAATGTGCACACACACACACACACACACACACACACACTCACTCACTCAACACAGGCACGACATTCATGCCATGTGATCTCGCTAGGCATTATGCCAACGGCCAAACATGTCACTTACCAGAAATCTCTGAGACAGAGTGAGAGAGCGAGAGAAAAAGAGAGAGAGTCTGCACATTGGCAGTTTGTGAGAGCTCCTTCTTGTCAAGTGTAAGTACAGTATACATGGAACATGAGATTTAGCTGCTGCAGTTATAAGCAATGTAGAGTGTGTGTGTGTGTGTGTGGGGGGGGGGGGCAGTCGATTCTGAGAAAAGGAGAGACACGTGATCTCTGAGATCTAATGTGGAATTGTTCTGAGGAACATGCCATGTTTACTGTTCATTGTCTAAATTCTTGGGAGGCTTCCTGAAAAGGACGTAGCAAGCCAAAGTAGCCCAAATGAGTTACAGTTTAAGGTTTCCAATGGCTTTTGCTGATCCCCTCTTTCTCACACTTGCTCCCTCATTATTATTTCCCAGGTATATCTGCATTTCAGCATGTACATAAAAAGGGACTGTAGATGTGTATCCGTGCACAGTAAATAACAAAAGTAGTACTTCATGGTAGTAGAAACGTATATCCATAGCAATATTACCATCTCTGTGTAGACTATAAACCACTGGGGGGGGATAGGAAATTGTTAGGAGAATTCACTCGACACCATGGAGTAAAATGATTAAATCAAGAACATTTATTCTTCGAAGAAGGAGCAGAGTCAGAATCACAACATGGTATACAGATTGTACTTCCTAGACTGCTCGTAGAATTAGTGAAGGACTACCTTCTTAAATACATATGGTTATCAATACACAGAGGCCCACATGGCGTCTTCATGGCTCCATCATGAGCCCTTCCCCGTCGTCTGATAATTTGGCCTGCCATGGCCAAAGTCCCAAGACAAGTATCCATACATTCCTGCCTACGGCATTAAGACTTTACAATAAGTCACCTCTTGCCAGATCCTCTGTAGACTGATTAATCTTTACGTTTACGTTTATCTACACTTCATATACACATAGATACTTTGCATTGTTGCACTTCTACTGTTTAAGTTTAATTTAATTCCTAAAGTAATACTCTCTATTTTTTTTGCTGTACACATCTTTCACCCCAGCTATTTTTATTAATATATATTTCATCCCTGTTTTTATATTTTATTTTTTGTCTGTAAATTGCTGCTACTCCAACACCAAATTTCCCCTTGGGGATTAATAAAGTATATATATATATATTCATTCATTCAAACAGAGACATACTGATACTTCCGTCTCATGACTTATCAGAAGACTCGCCAAGTTCGTGTGTAAGTTTTAACATGAGAGGGAGCATTCAATGAAAAGTCACTGGCCTTATTAATAATACATATAACGAATGAACCTGCTATATGATTCTGAAGGTAACATTAAAACAGTACTAAAATCAAGAGTAACTACGTTTTTCTTCCAACAGAAATTCATTTTAAAGTGGCATAAATAAACAAAAAGCAACAGATTGCCTTGTGTTTTATCTTAGCCTCAAATCTGTGTGAAAGACTGGGAAAGTAAGAGGGACTGACCAAAGGTAGTAGTGAATTCCAAGAGTCTGCTACACTACTTATTCATTTGAATGAGCAGTGCATTTGAGGAACTGCCCAACCTTCTTTGGCAATCAGCTTTTAGACCATGAACATGTGGTTTGTCTGCAAACTAATAGTGTCATGCAGGACAAATGCAAATCTTCTGTCGTCAACTTTATCGATTAAGCCTTTTTTCCTTTTTACTATTAATTAAGGTGGGAAACGTTGCCTACCGGGTAGTTACATCAGTGAGAAGACAGACCAGGGAACATGAGTCATTTGGAGTTAATTTAATTCATCCAAGTTAATCTATTTTTGTCAGCAGTGCAGCCAGATTCACCTATAAAGCAGTCAATCTGATTTGATGAGTCCCATTTTAATTTAGGCTCAGATAAGAAAATGTGTGGACAAGGCAAGGTCACCCATGTCTCCAACTTTGTTTACTATACATCTGCATCTCAGGAGATGAGGATTTATACAACTTCAACAAAAGAGCTGTATTTAGCATTCAGAGTATGACTACCCGAATAAAGAACTAAGTCACTGTTACACAAGTGTGTGTTGTTATCCGAGTGTGTTTTTGCTTTGTTGACATAGCCGGGCTGGCCGCGCATGCTTTTTATTGCATGTTCGTGCATGTGAGCGTGCGCCACTGGTTAGCTCTCGGACGCTGCTCTGCACGGCTTACATGCGTTGGTTAAAGCTGCCGTCGTCGTGGGAGCGTAACCCCCACCCCTCCTGTCCCACCTCAGGTAAACACTGTGAGCTCTGTCAGCACTTTCGGCATAGTTTGCACTTTAAGAGCTGTTAGCGGTGTGAGATGAGCCGTCAACATGTTCTCAACATTAACTTCGAGAGGCAATCGAAATGCTCCCAATCCTGGATCTCGCACCTTTAAACCCACACAGTGTTGGTTGGATGCTCTTCTTCTATCTTTCAAACCTTTTTGGATGGCCAACATTAAGTCATTCTCAGATGTATGGACTTACCAGGCTTTTATACTGAACTACTCTGATAGTGACAGACCCCAAGAAGCTAGAGAACCAAACTAGCGTATGTTTTATTTTTTTACATCCAATTCAATAGAAAGACACTTCATCACAGGTAACATAATCCTGTTGGAATATCAGTTCCAATAACAGCAACCAACGTGCCTGAACACACCAGAAGCAGCAGCAGTAGTTCTGTGCTACATAGTGGATACAAGAATGGATGAGAATAGGACGCATGACTGGTAACCTGTATCACATACCATCAGCAATGACTCATTACTTTCTCAGGAAAGGAAAATCAAACACACATAAACACACTCCCCACATGAGTATACACGCATATAGAGTGCAGATAAAAGTGCACCAGGCAGTCACAATCACAGAGCAAATAAAGCAGCAGTGGGAACAAAAACTTTGGGTTTTGAATGTTCCAAGTGAGCTATTGTTGTCCTCAAATATCTGTGTTCTAAGAAATTAAGAATACCATAGCTTGTATAACCTGAATATGCTTTTCATGTGTTGAGGCAACCTCAACTCTGGTTCATTCAGGGGTGTAACTAGACATGAGGCAAGTCCCTCACGGTCTTTGTACGTTCTCCCTCTCCCCCCCCCCCCTTCTCCGTCAGTATCCGCATCAGTTACTGTGTTGTCGTTCTCTCTCCTTGACACTCCCCACTTGCACACAGCCCCGGGCCCCCTTGTGGAATGCTGTATAATGTGAGGCCTATGTAGGAAGGGCATCCCGGGACACAGCGAGAGTGCACACACACACACACACACATACATACCACACACACACACACACACACACACATGCCCTAACGCACTCACCGACCACGCGCTAACACACTCACCGAACACACGCAAACACGCACACACACAGACAAATACAGCTGTTGAGAGCCATCACAACCCTTTGGCAGACGTCCAAGTCAAAGCCGGGTGGCATTGGAAGGCCTCCGTTTAGAGAGAAAGAGAAAAAAAGTCCCACATTTTCCATGTATGTTGTGTTAAACACTGATATAAAAAAAAAACTTGGCAGTAAAAACTCCCATTACACCAATCTGACTTCCCCGTATTGGGGGGCAGGGTATATCATAAACTACCTTGTAAAAGCTAGCTCTGTGTTTCCTAAGGTCTGGCAGGGACACCTATAGATTCATACTGTTTTAGTTATTCAAAAAGGAAGTAGAATACATCGTGTTATCCCCCAGATGGGCACTAAAACGCTCAAACACTCTGAAGTGGGACTCAAAACTGTAAAATGGTGAGGAACGCTACACACTTCACACTACGCTACCTAAATGATTCATATGACTCCATAAGGCAAGCTGTCGTTTTAATGTCCAACCTGTGCGACACCTGTCCGGGACCAGGATGCCACATGTACTGTAAATGACTCAGTCGGTGTTTAAACCACACAACAGAGATTAAGATGTTGACCATAAACTAACTTGGAAATGTTTTGGATTTCTTGTTTCTTTTTTTAACCATAGTCATCTTGAGAATAAACGCACGGCTTGATGGCGGACCAGAGAATAAGAATAAGAGTGCCGTGACAGAGAGAACGAGTGTATGTGAGAGGGAAGGAAAGGGACAGGAAATGAAGAAAATTGCCACAAGTTACATGCCGGCTAGCCACACACACACACACGCACCCACCATGTATATGCAGGAGAAGGGGGGGGGGGGGGGGGGGGGGGGGGCAGGAGAAGGGGGGGGGGGGGGGGGGGGGGGGGGGGGGGGGGAAGGTATTGCATGTATACTCATATGACTCCTGCAGGGTTCAGGTGAGGTAAACCGGGCCACAGCTGACACTATGCTGACACTACAGCAGGCAATGGTAAAGTGTATAAACTACACTGGTTTTTTCATTATGAAAATGTACTCTTAATATTTCAATCACGCTGATGCAATATTATGGATTAAATTTCACAATCCATTCTTGGTTCACAATCCTCACAGCCCCAGATATTTGATAGCCTGCATCATGTTTTTGTTTCTTTCCCCCCCCCCCCCACTCTCTTCTACTTTTAAAGACTAAACCACAATTTAAAAAGAAACACCTTGAACTAGCAGTGCTGACAATGTAATAATGCGTGGAAAATGCTTAAGTTTGAGAAGCCAGCTGCATTGGATCATATGGGGCTACTCATTGCTACACTTGTGCAATAATGACCCGGGCAACAGCAATTGATTTTTGTTAAGTAGGCCCATTCCCTGACGCAACATATAGCACCACAATGGATCCCTATGGGCGGAGATATGTGAGCTTTTATTTTGTTATTTGGGCTTCATCGTGACGCGGGACCGATAATATCGTGCCACTTTCTGTACTCATACGGTTGCAACTAATGACAACACTATTGCCTGTGGTTGAGAGTTTAAAAGTACCGCCCAGCATTATAATTTAGACGACAACAATGTGTGGATGGGAAGAGAGCAACTCAAAGTAGTCCTTTTAAATCGGATTAAATCATTCTAGTAGCGCGTGGTACACACATTGCCCTCCGAGTAAAACCTTCACATTTCGCGATATGACTTCACGAAAGTTCAAGAGTCGGACTTAGTTTAGCTGCTAGTTTTATTTTAATCTAAATCACCTCCCATGCTGTAACGTCAGCGGATTGTCGGGTTGTGCAGCTGCCTATTGTACCTCTAAAGAAGGAGCAGCGAGGGAATAATGCATGGTAAAAAAAAAAAAAAAAACTATGCGTCACACAAACCAGGCATTGTAAACATCCAGCCAAGACAGAAGGGGATATATTTACCCGAGATATGTCGCTATTCCATACACTGCGGCTGTCAGCTGGCGCAGATGTGGCAGGCTTTCTCTTCGGATAACCTATAAAGTTTGCGGGGTGTGTGTGTGTGTGTAAACAGAAAAACACACACAACAGCACAGCAGCAGCAGGCCCCGGTTTCCCCTCGTCCGCTGGCTCACTCTATATCACTCCAGTCCTATCTTGGCTGCTCGTCCCCCCACCCCCCCATCTCTCTATCCCACTCTCTCTTTCTCTCTGCCCGCTCCTATTCTTTTTGCAGGAAGTGAACGCCGCTCTCACATGAACAGTGCATGCAGCCTGACATCATGCACCACCCGGTAAAGAGTTCTTTTTAAAGACGCAGACATTTTTTTTGTTTTTTTTTTGTTAGGAGGACCATGCCGTGTTACTGTACTAGGTACACTGCCCCCACTGTAGTCTGCGCGCTAAATGGACTGTCAGCAGTGTTCGCTCACATCGTGCGCCTTTACGGACACGCGAACCCGGTGCACTCTGCGGGCTTAAAGGTGCAGACTTCTGTCTGTGAAAAGCCCCCTCGCGCCGAGTTAGCACCCGCTGCTACCTACCAAACGCACCGTTGGGTCACGAAAAGACTCCACTTATTGGGGGTGGGGGGGCACATTCGCGACCGCGGGAGCCTTCGTCGTGCTCCCTAAAGATAAAATGTACATGTGCGGTTATCTCACGTGTCCCGGTGTGATGACAGCTCAGGCTGCACGATGCGCATGTGTGCCGTTCTGCTAAATTATAAGCGCTAACTGGCGGCGGTGTGACCTCAAGTCAACTTTTCTTTACTGCAGGCATGCGATATCACAGCGCCCCAGCTCACCACATAAATCACTGCCCCGGGGTCTGCTGTACTTCGAGGTGGACGGATATTCTCCTCTCACATCTGTGTGACCACCATGGCTTCCGCATAGGATGCAACGTTATATATTTTTGCATGTTTGTATGGCCATATGTTTATTTTTAATGTATTTTGTATACTTCAATCTCATGATTCCCTAGTGATGGCGAGATGAAGCTTCCTGAAGCATTGAAGCTTTCCATCCAATTGGTTCGCTCATGGGCCGAAGCTTCATGGGGCTTCATTTGCTCTACTGCGCCACCAAGTGGACATACATGTAAAACAGGCAGAGTGATCACAACGACACCATGGCTTTGGTGTGTGAAGCTTTGAATTTAATAAATTATGTTTGTGACGCCAATACATCAGTCATTAACTTATTAATATTGTGTCTATCTTTATGATATAATGGCGAGGTCAAAATCAAAGGTGGAAACAAATTGGGAAGAGAGTTGTGATGTGACTGTGGGTCAGTGGTTAGATTACCCGTCTTTCAGTCAGAGGATCGGTGTTTCGAGCCTCAGCTCCGCTAGTCCATGTTGATGTGTCCAATTTTTTTTTTTTTTTAAATAAGAACTTTTCCACAGTGCTGGGCTTTTTGGGACTATTTTGCCTGCTTTATAAAATACCCTTTCACAGGCACAGATGACGCTGGGGTACAGAGAGGAAGGGGGAAATCCATTGAGTTTCGCTGCCCCTTATATTTCAAATCGCACGGCAAACCCACGAACCATTTTCTGAATCAGTCACGTGGTACGGCCGGCTCGCGAGGCTTCGAACGTCACCACATACGTCATCGACACAAGCCTCGATACGCGCTTCACCAAAATCTACCTGGATTACTCGACACGCGCATCGAAGCCTCGACACGAAAGGACACATCACTATGATTCCCCCTCCCTACATTTCCATGGCAGGGTAACACCCACATTGCATTTGCACACGTCACACTCAGAGCGACACCTGCACATAGTGGTGGATAATGTATATTAAAATACTGATTGAAAATATTTCATTACATATCAAGAAGGCACATTTGTGAAGAGTTGTCTTGGGTTCACTTTTTTCTTTTCTTGGTTTTAACTAACATGCAAACAAGAAAATAAAAATAAAATTGCAAACACTTGCCAAACTGACCATATTTAGACATGCCATAGTTGCATGTTAAGAAACGTCACTATCCTAACTCCTTAATCATCGTGACCCCTTCAGAGGGTCACATGATCATGTGACCCTCTGAAAGGGTCACATGATCATGTGACCCTCTGAAGGGGTCATGGTCTCCAACTTACCGACCACTGTCGTAAGTGATCGAGGTTAAACAGAAATCTATCATACTTTATTATCTCATCATGTCATCAAATCTTTTCTGAAAAGAACATTCAGACACAGCCATCAGGTCAATGTTCAGTAAAAAATATAATCGACTACAATTATAAATTCTGATCAAATGGATTTACTTCCTGGTATACATAGCCTAACCAATTTAGTAAATGTATTTCGTTACTTCCCACTAGTGGTTATTCCTCTGTAAACGTATCTATGTAGGCCATATCCCAATTTGCTGTGATTCATGATGGTACTCGATTATCTTTTTCTCTCTCTATTATATTGTATTACATTATATCTCATCTGTAACTTCTGTCATCTCACAGGGTCAAAGTTTTGTTGAAATTTCAAATAAAGTACCATGTATTTATCTGTACCATGATGAGTCCTGTGATATTCCTTTATGGGTTTGCCGTGTGCTGATGGCATTAAATATCGTTCACAGTGCATGTATTGTACCTCTTGGTATTTAAACTGTGTATGGTTGCACTGTAATATTCCTACATGGACTATCATGGGTCTGTGGTACTTAGTAGCGAGTTTATAATCTCATTATATGTAGGTCGGTGCCATAACTACAATTTCATTTATTTTTTACAAGGAAATTAAAGATTTTTCATAATGATGACGTCCAGCTTAACTTGTAAAACAGTAACTGTGGCCTAATAAAAGCTCCCGTTGTTAACCGCGGTCTAGTAGCAATACAGTAGATCAAACTTTGGATGAGTGAAGTTGCTGTGTTATGAAATACGTCATGAACCTCAAGAGATAAGCAAACACAGAACAAGTGTCAACGTCAATCAAGGATCTGGACAACAACAAAAAAGGAAACAGACCAGTCATTCAGACATAAGCAATCAACTTCAGCTTTTCAGACGAAAAGAAGAAATGAAAATGAGTCTGCCACGACTTCATCATCTCGCCTACCTTCTGCACCATGGTGACATCACAAGACAACTCATGTTCTCTGGTGCTCCTCTGGTGTAAGTGGGCTGTCAGATCGGCCCAGTTCGGAGCATGAGGCAAATTATGCGTTGATCCTCAGAAACAAAAGCTTATTGTTTCCCCACTGATTATCTAATTACACCCTGAGGCCATACCAGTTTCAAGCATGTCGCAGTCAGGCCACCAGCCTCTGTGCATAAATTACACTCTTTTGCTCGGTTACTCCTACAAGAGGACGAAATCCAAAGCTGATGCTCGTTTGTGACGCCGCACTTATCCTCACGAATGCCAGGTTAAGTTTTAAAGGCTTCTCTGAGTGCCTCGGCCCTCCTTGGATCCTGTAAGCATACCCAATGCCATGTGAAAATGAGGCTATATAAGGTGATTGGGACACAGCCATTGCCATTGTTATGCTTGGCAGAGACAGCGGGGCCCAGAGTCGTGGCTGGCATTCGCGTGCTGGAGGAAGCTAAACAGAGAAGTCTGTCAGAGCAGCTCTGCAACAACGAGAAGGGAGCGACTGACGGAACATTTGACCCAAAGACGAGTTCTCAATTAAAGTTGAACTGTCACACACTCTTGTGACACAGCTCGAGGCATGCAATCGTGGGTGTTAGCCAACACAGTAAACACATTCACTCGGCGGCCATGCGATTTAAAGCACCAAACGTTTCATGAACAGAAAATACATTTAATAACTTTACAAAAGAAGTTAGATGTTTAGTCACTTATTCTTCTATTCGTCTTCCACAAAAATCACATTACACACACTGTTGACAACTTTTTTTGAGGGTCACTTTATCCGCCATAGGTTACAGAGTCTCTGTGGTACATGTATGTTTACGTGACATCGAGTTTGTTTACACAAAATAACCGTATCATCTCAACCTGGGAATCGTGGTACACTTTTGCGAAGGGGAGGGCCCAGAAATTGCACGTCTTCCATCAGACAGCCATGAGTCACATCATTCATATGTTCAGTCACTTTGCCATGCAACATTGACATTTGCCATCAAATGAGTTTCGAGTCAAGATTTTAAAATTTGTGAAAACGGTTTACAAATGGCATGAAAATACAGTTGAAATTGAAGTCACAGGTCATTTCCTACGAGATGACATGTGACTGACTCTGGTCAGACTGATCAGTGTTGCTATTCATCACCCAGGTGGTTCTCTCTGAGCTATATAGGACCAACCATTTGGAAGGACGGTACACACAGTTGTTACAGAGATTCTTAATGGATTCTATCATATCCGAAACTAAACCATAAAGATCTCGAGTTGACGTCAAAGGGGTCTTTTTAACTCGAGCTGAAAGTGATGCAGTGCAGTCCTACAAGACATGCCGAAGGTAGATGTTGTCCCATACCGCCACAGAATGCGGGTTCAGTTTCCCTCAGTTCGTTCACATTCAGAGCTACATGTCCACGAACACCATGAAGCACCAGCCAAGGCCCCCCACTAGAAACATGGTGATCTGCATGCTGTAGATGATCAGGTCATTGAGCACCCCAAAGTCCAGCCGCCGGTGCCCTAACAAAAGCAGAATGATAGACAGCTTGTACTGCAGCCGCAGGAGCACGCGCACGCTGACGTACTGCAGGAAGAAGAGCGCAGAGAGCGCCACCCAAAGTAGGGAGGTCAGCAGACTGCAGCCAAAGTAGAGGAGGAACCGGAGGAAGCTGTACATGCAGCGCGAGCGCAGGTAGAGGTCAAAGTTATTGTACTTGGTGCGCACTAGCTTGGAGGCATGCGTCGACCCACAGGCCGAGTGCATGCAGGTGGTGTGGGGGCCATGGAAGCTGCGCACCCGGCGTGGGATGGGGATCAAAGGCATGGGTGGGCTACTGGAGCCCAGCACGGTGCACAGGAGTCCCAGTGACAGGCGGAGTCCTCCTCTGCGAGTGCTGCTCCTGGGGAGGAAGTTGGCTTCATTTGGTTGCGGCAGCAAAGAGTGGCCCTTCTAGGAGCCCAGGAACGAGATGGCACTGCTGGTAGTGCACGTCTGCTGGGAAGTTCAGTCAGCAACGTTTTCTCCTTTTGAATGCAACAAGAAATGAAGTTGTTAATGTGTGTGTGTTCTCAAAACACACATGCACAGTACATTGTTGCACACCTAATACAACAAAATGCAGGCCCGTACATTGCAGACAGTAGGCGTAGATATATTTTAACAGATGGGTGGAAGCTTTTGTCTATACATTGTGTAATAATGGCTAAAACAGCACACAGTATACCCTGCGCCCTCTCAAAAGGGACCTTACGTCCATATCCTTGTCTAGGAATAAGTGATCGTGCGGAACCAATGACAACCTCCTAGGCAACACCATGACGACTTCCTCCTCACCAAAAAAGCTGGTGTTTGAGTCTCAGACGACTGGAGCATGGTTTCACATTATAGACAGCTGGCTGCGACATAAACGCACGGGGTTTTGTTTTCGCTCTTTTCCACGATGCACTGCTTTATGCCAGCGGAGAAGAGGCAGCGACGGCGAGCCGGTGCGTGTACGTCGTGTCGCAAAATATACGAGTCATCCTGCTGTGTGACGACAGCTGCCGAGTTAAAGGGGAAGTGCTCCTGAAAAAAAAGGGGACGTTCTCTTTGGGTTTACGCGGCCACGTGTTCAGCAAACTATCAATCTGGGATTGTGTGTTGTTTTTGTGTGTGTACTTTTTCCATTGGGAAGATGATTTTAGTTTGCTTTTGGATTTAAATCTGCATTGGTATGAATAGTAATTTTACCTACTTGTTTTGCAATAAAGGGGAGAGGTACAGTTCACCACCATTTGGCCTATGAAACTATTTCCTACCACAGTCATGACATTCATTAAGCAATAAGGTACGAGAGGCACTACTGTATCGGCAATACTGTACTGTTCAAGGGTGTTGTTAGGGCCGACGCGACATTATAAATAGTAAGTAAATATTAAGCTACCTTTTAGCATAAAATAGTTGTAGCCACCAAACGTTGTGTATCGCCTTCCTAGAGAAAATAGTCCCGTATGTGTGGCTGTTGCTATGCAACAGACACATGGCATTGGGAACATCACGTTTGTTAGCCTAGCTAGATCTCGAACTAACTAACTGTCAAGTTTAAAATGACAGTTGTCATTTCAAGCAAACAGTTGTAACTGTCAAGCTTGAAATGACAACTAACGGTCGCGCAAAATCTACCTGTTATTTTGAGTGCGCACTGATATGGAACGCTTAGGTAAATGTAAACAGGTGTATAGTACATTATGGCTCAATACAATACACCCCGTGACTCATTCTCAACCAATCAGAATGCTTAATTTCATTTACCCGTATTATAATTAAGCAATAAGGTACTCGAGGCAGTACTGTGTCTACAATAATGTACTGTTCAAGGGTTTCGCCGGCCCTCCGCTGCGCGTCGGGCCTAACAACTTCCTTGAACAGTACATTATTGCACAACACAGTACTGCCTTGAGTACCTTATTGCTTAAATAAAATACACCCCGTGACTCACTCTCAACCAATCAGAATGCTTGATTTGATCTACCCGTATTATAAAAAATATATAATATGCAGTTAATGTATATGTCCGACCAATATGTCACAATATTTGTGGATATGATCCTTACAGTATGAGATAAACAACATTGCCTACAAATACACAAGATTCATGCAATAAAACACCACAACATAATATATATATATATATACGTCTCTTCTGATGTACCATGTACAGTATTTTTGATAATCATTATTTCTGACATCACATATCTATCGGCAACATTAATGTAAGAGGGCTGGGTAACTTTTCCCCTTCATTTCCAAAAAAGACTTGCACTGCAAAGGTCATATGTGCAGTTGCAGTCATGAGTGTTTAAATCTCACACAAGGTTGCACAGTGCGTCTACACGCAAGTGTGTGAAGCCTCTCACTCTGTATATCAAATATAACCTTCATTGTGTGGATTTATGGGTTGGCCGAATGATTACATGCCAGCTATCTTTCAGCAAGCCAGATGGCAGCAGGTGATGATAAATCATAAGACAGCCTTTTAAAAAAAAAGTGAAAAAAGAGTTTATTACAGTTGTTAATAGTGTGCCAGATCACTTTGCAGGGAATTTAAAGCTGTATTACACAAGCTAAGAAAAACAAACCTTATCATATTTAATCAAACACTCATAAAACTGTCAATGAGGCTGAAAATATGAATCTGTGTACTTTGCTTTCACACTTAATGATAATATACACTCACCTAAAGGATTATTAGGAACACCTGTTCAATTTCTCATTAATGCAATTATCTAATCAACCAATCACATGGCAGTTGCTTCAATGCATTTAGGGGGGTGGTCCTGGTCAAGACAATCTCCTGAACTCCAAACTGAATGTCAGAATGGGAAAGAAAGGTGATTTAAGCAATTTTGAGCGTGGCATGGTTGTTGGTGCCAGACGGGCCGGTCTGAGTATTTCACAATCTGCTCAGTTACTGGGATTTTCACGCACAACCATTTCTAGGGTTTACAAAGAATGGTGTGAAAAGGGAAAAACATCCAGTATGCGGCAGTCCTGTGGGCGAAAATGCCTTGTTGATGCTAGAGGTCAGAGGAGAATGGGCCGACTGATTCAAGCTGATAGAAGAGCAACTTTGACTGAAATAACCACTCGTTACAACCGAGGTATGCAGCAAAGCATTTGTGAAGCCACAACACGCACAACCTTGAGGCGGATGGGCTACAACAGCAGAAGACCCCACCGGGTACCACTCATCTCCACTACACATAGGAAAAAGAGGCTACAATTTGTAAGAGCTCACCAAAATTGGACAGTTGAAGACTGGAAAAATGTTGCCTGGTCTGATGAGTCTCGATTTCTGTTGAGACATTCAGATGGTAGAGTCAGAATTTGGCGTAAACAGAATGAGAACATGGATCCATCATGCCTTGTTACCACTGTACAGGCTGGTGGTGGTGGTGTAATGGTGTGGGGGATGTTTTCTTGGCACACTTTAGGCCCCTTAGTGCCAATTGGGCATCGTTTAAATGCCACGGCCTACCTGAGCATTGTTTCTGACCATGTCCATCCCTTTATGGCCACCATGTACCCATCCTCTGATGGCTACTTCCAGCAGGATAATGCACCATGTCACAAAGCTCCAATCATTTCAAATTGGTTTCTTGAACATGACAATGAGTTCACTGTACTAAAATGGCCCCCACAGTCACCAGATCTCAACCCAATAGAGCATCTTTGGGATGTGGTGGAACGGGAGCTTCGTGCCCTGGATGTGCATCCCACAAATCTCCATCAACTGCAAGATGCTATCCTATCAATATGGGCCAACATTTCTAAAGAATGCTTTCAGCACCTTGTTGAATCAATGCCACGTAGAATTAAGGCAGTTCTGAAGGCGAAAGGGGGTCAAACACAGTATTAGTATGGTGTTCCTAATAATCCTTTAGGTGAGTGTATATCAAATAACAATTTGAGTGGCAGCCAAAGTCTGAAGTTAGCTCGGACAATACAAATTAAAATGTCTGTATATAAAATGGAGGGCATTTTGTCCACAAGAGAGCGCTCACTGTGCATCACTTATATATTTTAAATGATCAATTCGCATTAAAAGCAAAGTGTGTGAAGTGTCAGCTGCCACCACATCAAAGCTATGATAAAATGTGGTAACTGGCTGCAGCCTAAAAAGAACACCGAACACCAGCCATACTGTGTTGCATGATCCATGTGCGCAAATGGCTAATTTTTCTAAGTATTCTCTATAAAGGCTTTCTGATAAAGTTTTTTGTGAAAGCCTAGGGTCATATTGGAAGAGCTCCTTACAGTACTCTCTTTCTTTTGCTCATGTAATCATGCAGCCTACTTGTGAACTTTTTGCCTTATCAATTCCATAACTGTGACAAACAACCTTAAACCGAGGCATCTTGCTTAAAAAAAAGAAAGAAAAGAGAAGCTTCTTCATTTTTTATATTATTGGCCATTACATCAGTGTACTTGTCATCGGAACCGTGAAGATTAATTATGGCCTCATCCGTATCGTATTCATTTTATGAAACAATCTGAAAATGTCATGTGTTATCCCATCAAAGCATATTCATGGCGTGGTTAACTTGGTCACTATTCAATCATAGTCCACCTGTGCCAGTCATTGCAAAACATATGGTTTTACTTTTTAGATAGTTATTTCAAGACCGCAGTTTAAAACACCAAACATAACTCACTACATTGGAAACTGAAAACTTTTTAAACTCAATATCTCAGATACAGCTACTGTTGATCCTAGTAATCACAAAATACTTTCTTACACTGTAAATCGCTGCGTTATCAAACCCATTTGGCAGTAACTTGGTTTGGACACTTTCTTTTAAGAGGCATCTTTTTTTTCTATCTTTCGTCTGAATTGGATTTTTGAGAGAAGTGCAGGTTGTTGCCCTTCTCGTCCCAGCTGAAGCAAGAAACTTCTCTGCCTGTCTTCCTCCGTAACTCCCTAGAGAAGTGTTCTTGTAATGGGTTGCACTATTTTCTGGTTCGAAGATTAATGGTGGTCTTTTAGAAAAAGAAAATACCTTGAGGGTTATCCTTGCTTGTCGGGTGGTGAAGAACTATCCCTCAAGGATAAATAAGGTTGGCCCAGTACAGAAGGACACTGGTTGATAAAGGCCGAGGCATCAGAATGATCTCCATGCGAGTTCACATTTATGTTGGCCAAGTGACATTCAAACCTGAGAAATACGGATGTATTTCAAAAGTTGAGGACAAATCTGAAACAACAGAAATGTCTAGGCCCGAGGAAACATAGAAGGATAAGTTGCTGTTAATTTGGTTACATTTGGATTGTTAAAGAGCGCAAGTTTAAGTATGATCTGTAAAATGTTGTTAAAAAAAACTGACAAGACACAACCTACAGTTGTCCAACACAGATCAGCTGTTTCTTTTTAATGAGTCTAAATCACACGAGTTGACCTATTTACAAGGCTCACTTGTCAAGCAGAACAAAGCAATGTTTGAATTTTGTTGCAATGCCAAGTTTCAAATGGGCGTTTCACAATCGGAGATCTGACATAATCTGCTCACAGGAACACAGGCGTGCAAAAGTGTTCTCTATAAATACAAATCATACCGTATAGTATTTGCAGATTTCACATGTTTGTATAGTCTTCAACATGTTAGTGCATTTGTATTCTTTCATGAGAAACAGTGCACATCCCTTGGATGTTGGCCTGGAGACGAGCACACACGAGAGGAACATTCTGATTTTCCACCACTGGAGGGAGCTGTTTGTTCAGGTTTCAGTAACGCACTCTCCAATCCTGCTTTGATGAGGAGCACCACATTTAAGTGCAAGGCACCAAGCCATCTCTCTTCCTTCTTTTATAGGCTTTTTTGAACACAATCCAGCTCTGCCATCTTTGATAAATGGACACATGCAGCACGGTTAAAGCTGCAAAGGCTTCTAAATGGTGCCAAGTTTAGATTTGGCCTTTTCCCCCGACATCTGGCAAATAAGTGCATCCAAGCTGAGGAAGCTCCTCTGTCTCGCCCCATTATGAAGAAAAACGATGTCAATAAAGTGGATGCTAGAAATGTAGGCATCCAAATGCCCTTGTAAAGGATGTATACAGGTTGTAATCATACATTATGGCAATATTATTATATTATTGACTCATATTTCTTTCCTCTAAAACATGAAGACCTTTGGAGTGTTGCCTCATCTTCCTGAAGGTGGAGGTTGGTCAGGGAAAGCAGGTTCTGTGCAGGTTTAAGTGTCTTTCCAAGTTTTAAAGCAGTTGAAGAATGGCGCTTTTAAAATGTCAGTGCCAAGGCTACTTCTTCACGCACTGACAAACTGCAGAAGGCCACATCTGCTCTGGACTGGTAGCCTTGTGGAGGGGCAATTGCGATCCACAGCTATCCACCCTCCACCCTCTCAAACCTTTGCCAATACATTGCCATCGTGACCAAAAAGAGTGTCTGGAGTAAGCAAGATTAAAGGGGCAACATGTCAAAATCCCCTTTGACTCCTCCAAATACACTTGGGCTAAATCAATTAATTCATTAACTAAGTAGAGGTCAAAGCCAATAGTTGAGCTAAGACAAATTGAATCAATTAGTCGGGCTAATAAGATGAGGGAGACTTTAATTAGTGAAAGTTTCTTCAAAGCCATGTTTGTGCTGCGCTGCGTTATGAAGCAATGGATCTCCTGTAGAAAGAGCCATTAGGCCTGTCAGAGCAAACTTTGGCCACATGAACATATAAAGCGTGTCTCCCGTTTTATGTCCGTTCCTTTATTTGTCTCTGTTTTCTGGAGAGGAATCAAATTATACGTGAAAAACATCTTTTTTTTTTAAGTAAAGTGAATTAAATTAAAAGATGTGAAAAGGGCCTAACACTGATCCATTTCCAGGAAAGCTAGGTGTGCGGACGATGCCAAGCCTCAGAGAGCACATTAAGTACCCAATTAAACTAATTAAAATAAATCATGATGCAGGCAGTCGGGTCAGACGGTTGCTTCCAAGTTTCTTTTGCTATATAAAGTTGAATTATTAAGGAAATCGCCCAAAGCCTGTTCAAACACTTTCAATCTACCGCAGTGTTTTTTCTTCTTCTTGTGTGTGTGTGTGTGTGCGTGTGTGTGTGTGTGTGTGTGTGTGTGTGTGTGTGTGTGCGCGTGTGTGTGTTTCATAATCCTGTCAAGCCATCTGTTTTCATTAAAACCTGCTCCTGTTGCTCTGTAGATCCCATCTGGCCAGATGTTACTTTGAACTATTGTAGCTCAAAGTTTTGCTGGTTGTTTTTCACAAACCTAAACAACAACAAGTTCAAATGTGTAATTTTTTTCTTCAGGGCTTTGAGAACACCCTGGGAAAAGACTTAAGTTTGAAATATAATATTTTTATCCAACATATTAATTTAAATAATACATGTTTTGCCTCCAGGTTTTGCCTATAAATAGTAAACTATCAAAAAATAACACAGAAAACTATTCACATTGATGGGGATCTTCCCCTTTTGGTTCATACTGCCTCTCTTTCGTGTCTACCACATGTGGCTGGATTGAGCCTGGCTATTGTTAATCCTTGGCATAAGGGGGTTAGGCTGGATCATCGATTAACTGTGGAAACATCTGCATGCGTGAGGATGGCGAAGCTGCATTTGAATCTCCAAGATATAGGATATCATGAAGATCATCACCACATCCACTCTCAACTTGCCATTTTAGCACACAACAGAATATTTCATCAGTCATGAACTACAGGAGAGAAAAAAAAAATCAAGGGTTTAATATATTAGTCAAATTTAAAACATTATTTTGAACAAATAAGAAAACTATTCTCCGCCACAGGTGCGCTATGTTTTAGGGTTGTGCTAATAACTTGGTCACTCTAAGGGCAACACAAGACGGGTTTGGTGACTTGGATCAGGATATCTAAAGTCCTCTTTAACTTAACTGATTAAACTGATTAAAAAAAACCTTTCCCAATGAGACCAAGACCGGCATGATTTTTGTTTTTTGCATTTTGCATATAGAACCATTCTATCTGCATAGAGCTATTAGTATGCAGGGATGATTTAGAGGGCAGGGGAGACTGGGGGATTAAGCCTGATTCAGTCCTCACTGGGGGGAGTTTGAGGAAGGAGGAGGTTTACATCAACAAGCCCTGATTTACGTTGGTGAACAGATGGCGGAGAAATTGCTCTGTTTGAAAAAGATGTGCAATTTACTTCAGTTGATATTGTAGATAGAGAGAGAGAGGGAGAGAGAGGTTGCTCATCACTGCTTTTAATCATTCTCTGTTGGGTGACGTTGTCTGCACGTAGTCAAGATCAAAATCATCTTTTCTTAAAAAGAGAAAAAGACAAAACTCCCTGTGATTCATACAGTTATGTAACATACAGACAACTATGACATCATTGGTTGTGGGCTGAAATATTGTGTGGTATCTTTCATTGCCCGGTGAAAAACAGGTGATACCGGAAGCTTTTCTGAAGTATTGCACAATGTTTCTACAATCACATAACTCATGATCACCAATGTAATTCTTATTCCTCTGATAATTATTTCTACAAATGAGCTGTGTTAATGTAAAATAAATGTCTTGCAATGTGAGGCCAAAACAGCTGTCCGTTAGGCCCACATCCATGAAACAGTTAGCAACTAATGTGACTGTTCCAACTATTGACTGTTCAAAATATCACAATGTTTGGAACCATTGAGATCCAAAGAGTTCCCAAGAAATGATAAATGTTTTTTGCTGCTTCTTGAAATGTGGCTATTTAACTACATTAATGTAAATAGCCTGGAAGGTGACATGAAGGAAATGCTTTTTATAAAGTCGCACACATGCTATTTTTAAGCATATGCCTGCTTTACTAAAGCGCACGTTCACTTTAGCATATGTCACACATGAGGTTAAGTTTAGTTGAGCAAATTCTGAATATGTTACAATGCATTTTGAGGTGTCTTTCCCTGTATAGTAACTACTTATGGCCATAATCAAGAACATTTATCCACCAATTTAGCTTTTCAACAAACCTGTTACATAAACACTTTTATTAAATTAGGATTTCTTTGGTGACGTTATATATTCAAAAATACTTAGTTGATATATGTTTTGTAATATAATGGGATAAATTATGGATGTATTGCATGTCTTTCGTCCTTTTTTGGCTGCTTCCAGCACAGTAACATCCATTGAATTTGGCACCTCTCAGCTACTGTTCCATTTAATGATGTTACGCTGTGATATGGGGATGTCTGGGAAATAAAAAATATAAAACCTTATGAGGGTTTGGTGAACTTCCTCTTATCTCACATGAGTTTAACCTGTCCGCCCCAGAGTGTCTGGAACAACACCCCTGATAAATACCCTCTCGTCAATTAAGGATCCATACACTACCATTACATCAAATAAGCGGAAACATGATACAGTTAACACATACTGAATTTGATCAATACAGCCTACTGCCACTTCTCATCTCCACACACACACACACACACACACACACACACACACACACACACACACACACACACACACACACACACACACACACACACAGCATTTTTTATATATAATTGATTTATGGAGATTCAGCCTGCAGAAACCTATTGATCCACATGAGGCAGTTTTGATGCAATATGGTGATTCAGCATTTTAATGATTGATATGAACAAGTGGTCCTAAACTGACTGAGAAGTGTGACAAAAAGTTATTTGTGAATCCAAAACAGGCTTGCAGTCCTATCATGTTATTGCATTATAACGTGGTCAAGGGCCCGTTGATTTTAACAAGCACGCAGAGAGAGAAAGGTCAATGCTAACGAGAGTATCTCAGTGAAGGGCGTGCCAATACAGGCAGTTAAAACTGAGATGGGTTAGAAACCTAATGTGTGTGGGATAAGACTGGATGTCAGTCTGTGTTTGTGTGTGTTCACGCAGTGCAAGTGAAAGGGTACCAGTGCGGCAAAGCTCGAACCACTAGCCGCCATTAGCCTGATTGGCCTGAGAGGTCAGCAGGGGTCAATTGATGGGACAATCACATTGTGGATTTGATGACCCGACCGCATTGGTTTGGCAAATAGAGGGCTGAACGCTGGACACGCTCGCGCTCCCTCCCTTCGTCTGAGTTATTGTGCACGCCAGGGCTACGTTACATTAACACAGAAAAATCTATCCGATCACTTATGCTGATTTACGCCTGGACTGCACTGCCCCATCAACCCTCTTGACCAGCTCAAGAGAACATTTTTAATGCAGGAAGATTTATGCTGCAAATTACTTCACAGTAGTAAAATACGAGCGCACGAGATCTGACATCCGAGCAGTGTGTTCGTGTTTGGATTTTTTTCAAACTCTACTCTGTAAGGAATTTTGTATTTTATGTGTGATTTCACGACAATGTGATTGCCAATCAACATCTTTTCTCTATTAACAATTAAGGACATCAGTTCAAATTTAAAAAAATAAATAAATAAAAAGGCCAGACCTAGATGTGTTGTGAACCAAAACGTGGCCTAGATAGAAAACACAAGATAAACGCATCAGTTTTCAAAGCCTGTTTTCCAATCTGTAGCGAAGTGCCAGGAGATCTGCGTATCTTTATCGGCGTCCCATTAATGATACAGCAAGTATAAAAGTACCCCAGCTCGGATACCACTCTTCCTTGAACCAGCCAAATCCAGATCCGTCTGGGCCACCAGAAAGGAATACCTCCACACGCTGCTCCAAACGACATGATGTCAGGGGTCAAAAGGTTAAGGGTCAGCAAAACAGGTGACCTAACCTCATTGCATCACTCCCACCAACATACCGATGAAAGGATTAAAAGGGAGGAACCTGTTAACCTAATTTCTTATTTTTTAGTTTTTTTAGTGAGCGCCTTTTCTTTTTCTTTTTCTTTCCTTATTATCTGACTGCAGAGAGAAAAAAAGTCAAATCAAAGTTTTAACAGATACTACTAAAAAAAACAGACCTAGAAGATATTCTTACTCAACATTAAGTCCATATGGCTAAGTAAGTCATGGGCATTTTTTTAATTATAAATGATGCAATATCATTGTTTGTTTAATCTTTTTTGAAAACAATATTTCCCATAAGCGGGTTAAACGTCACTAGCTTGACAGAAGTAGTCAGGACATGGGCGAGTGAGTAGCCATGGCTAGTTCAGACAAGTCATTTAGTGGAACGGTGTTTTAGACTGTAAAGATTACAGCACAACTTAAATCTGCAGGACTTGTGACATACGGTGACATATATCTTATACAGTTAAAACGGGGAACAGGTCAGCAAACAGTTACACATTTATGCAACCAGCACATAAGAAGCAGAATTTGCATTCATTTGGAGTTATGCTTCTGTCAACCTGATTAATGCAAGTTCAATATTCACGGCTCTGGTCTGGACTCCTATTCCTGAGAGAAATATCTGCCTCTTTAGTGGATAAATGCTCCACTATGTTCAACAGCTAGTTTCTAAGCTGATCTGTCTGCTGTTTGATGCTTGGATGGGAGAGTACAGGGGGTTTATTAGAGCTTATTTCCTCAGGAAGAAGAGTCTGGAAACGATGCTGATGAGTAGTAAGTATACCAGACCAAAGACCTGAAAGATGCTTTAAAGCTGCATAGGGCTGAGAGGAACTGTAGAGTATGTGAATGAGTCACTGAGCCACCTGTTTCACATCATATTGACATAAATATATTGATAATTTAACTTTAATAATACTAACTTTAATATCCCTAAACCCAAAGAACTCTCAATTAGAGATTGCATGGAGTTTCAGTGGGTCTTGTCTGTATCTTCTGTTTCTTGCTTATCCACGTTTGTCTTTCGTTTTTTTTGCAGAATTCCTGTCTTACTCCTCCATCGTCTTTCATTCTAGTGGCTCTATTTCTCCTCTAACCCGTCACCTGGCAGCATGAGTTTACTTCCTGCTTAGCTGTCCACCCTTTCCTTCCGACATTTCCCATCTCCGCCTTTGACTCCAGACGGAACACACATAAAATGTATCGGTGAGGGAAGCAAATGGAACAAAAATCAGGTTTAGGATATCAGTCCTCCAGGCTGCCATTTTGACAATAGCTGTGTTCAGCAGTGCTGCAGATCGGGTGTCCAGCTTCACACACGGTGACCCCAGGTTTGCAGGTTTGCGGTTACCTCCAAACTCCTCCAATATTAAACACAGACGCCTATTATCTGCAACTGGTCTCCCTTTACACAGGGACGCACGCAGAGACGCACGTGCGCGCACATACACACGTGTCCACCTTTGCACACGCACGCGTATTCTGTGTGGTTGTGTTGTGTGCCTTTGTGTGAAGTATGAGGACAATGGATTGGCTCACAACTAAATATTTAAAAAAAGAGCAGCAGTAAGGTGTTAGAGGTCACATCACCGGGAGAAACAGGAAGAAATATAGAAACATCAAACTGTGTGTTATGTGCTTAAAATAAAAAATGGTCCTGGCAACGTTCACTTGCTTTCCTTTCCTGCAGTTGTTTCCTGCTCCTGTGGAAATCCCCGGTGTTTAGCACATTTTTCTATATCAATTATCGTTTCCCTTTTATGTTTCCTCACATTGATATATGGTAATACACTTCTCAATAAAAACACATTATGAAGGAGCTAAATTTTTACTTTCTGTTTAAAACGGTCTCTTTAGCTACTTTTGGGGTGTTCAAGATCAACATTTCCACACCAAGCGATGGTTCCTGGCTGATATGTCCCTCCACAATTCCTAACGTGTCACAACATTTTCATGCGACAAGAGGAGACTTGCTTCAGAGCTTGTGGTGGCTTATCCTGCCCAGGTGGGGTTTTGTCCCAGTCAGCTCGCTACAAAGAGCGTTTAGCCTCTCCTAAATAATCCAATGAGAGCATCCGGTAGATGGAGACCCGGGGTTCGAAACCCGAGAGCGACATCTGACACACTGAGGGGACCTGGGGACTGGATGACTTCGGGTGGTTGGTTGTGCTGTTGGTAGGGTGGCTTCTGGACATGTCACATAACCCACAGGTCTCTCTGCCTCCCTTTGCTCCCTTGTGGATGCCTAAATGGGGGAGAGTGGGTAGTGATTGCAATAAACACACTCTCTCACCTGGCCTTCAAGGTTCTAGTTTCCACCAGATAGTCTCTGGTCTGGTTTTGATGTATTGCTGTTGACTGGCTTCTTTTTGTGTGCATATCTGTATTCAATATTGTTGATGGAATAATATGGTGAAGAAATGCCACAATATTACCTCATGTAATAAACTGCAAAAAATTGCAAATAGCCAGCTAAAACAAATAAAATACATGATAAATGAATAGGCATTACCGAAATGCCATGTTGCACCTTTTTCATACATTTCCCACCAAATACGTCATGGTGTGGTCCAGCCATGACAGAGGTCCATGTCCTCGCTGTCAAGCAATCACAATTACGGTATATTTGTTGGCCACCTCTACGACTCGCCCTGAACGCGGTGCTCAGTAACTTATCGCCCCGTCCCTAACCTTTCTGGGCAGAGGGAGCATCCATCATCTTAAAGTGCGATCTATTCCGGTCCACCTTCAGTCAAGAAGGGAAAGGCCTGAGCAAGCGTGTGTGTGTGTGTGTGCGTGTGTGTGTGTGTGTGTGTGTGTGTGTGTGTGTGTGTGTGACGGCACAACTTATGGGCTGTCAGCACAAAGTGCAGAGCCTTGCCGGAAACTGACAAACACTGAATGACTGACAGGGACATTGCGCCATTATGTTCCCTGTATGTGTATGTGTGCATGTTTGTATGCTTGTGTGTATAATCATGCACATTAAACCTCCCTTCAGTTACATTTCTCTCTTTGCCCGAAAGGATCTTTCTGTTTTTTCTCTGCCACTTGTCACGTAGAGAAGCAATGTGCGCAGCCACCACTTATCATTATGATGGCTTCAACGCTGTCACCTAGACATGTGACTGTAGGCAAATTAGACATGCCTTCTTTAATCATTGCTGCAGCGATGGCGTTTATCCTTTCTCAAGACCCCTATAATTATTTATTTTTACATTTTATTGTACCTCTATGACACCAAATGCCATACAGAAGTAAACATTTTGCTGTCTTCTTACTGCTTTATCAGACCTCCTGTTTCCTGCTTCTGGGTGTAGCTCTTATTCTCACATTTTCTCCCACATGACTCCTCCTCCTTCATTTCTCCTTTTTTGTTACTCCTTTTTACCACTTTCAAATATTCTCGCCTCCTTTTCTACTCCCTCTCCGTACCATGTGATCCCTCGCTCCATCTCTCCCCCCCGCTGACCCTCCTCTTTCCCATCAGCACCCTGGGGCTGATGAATGCGTGGCCTACTATTGATCGCGATGGGTGATGGATGATGGCTGGGAGATGAGTGATGGGGTGCAGGCAAAGGTGCCAATAAGGGGGCAGCCGGAGGGTGGGGTCTCCCCTACTGGCGCTAATGGGAGAAGACTTGGGGAGACGGGCGCCCAGCCCCGCCTTCTCAACCCCGACCACGTTCCGTGCTGCGTTTCAGCTCCGCTTTGCATTTTCTTCCCACACACAGCCTCCACGGGTGCCGCCTTCATGTCCTGTTTGAGTCGGGCCTTGCATTGCCTCCAGTGTGTGTTTATGCATGTGTGTTCGGTCTAATTGCGCGAGGCTGCAGAAAGTGTTCACGTGTTCCTGTGTGTGTGTAGCCATGAGAATGCAGAGGGTAAGGGTGTATAAGTGTGCCTGCATGTGTGTGGGTGGTTGCAGGGTGGAGGAGAGAGAGGGGGCGCGGAGTGCCCAAGTGGTGGTTAGTACGAAAAGATGATGGATGATGGGGCAGGAGGGGAAGACTGCTTCGCAGCTCCAAATTGATATCCCAGCAAATGTTTTTGTCTGCTGTGAAAAATGGTGCTGCAACCCTCATCTCCACTGCCCACCCTCCTCCCCTCCTCCCTTCCTCTCCTCCTCCTCTTTGGTCTCTCCTCTCTCTCCGCAGTGAATCACACCCTGCAATCCATTTCCAGCACCCAAAGCTTTACTTCCCGCTCCCCAGGTTCCTGACAGCAGATGATCACCGCATCAGCCTCATGGCTTTCCCCTCACATTGTATACCGGGCTCTCATTTCCTTGTTGTCATAGAAACCTGCCTCGGATTATTGTTCATCACCTCTCTGCATTTATTCCCTTCTTTGCCAACTAATTCTGTGTATATTTAATTTTTTGTGTTTTAAGATGCATTTTCCCACCATTCCAGGTAGACACTGTCCTCGATTCTTTTCAGAACAGTATGAAAATTAATGAGATGACTCATAAAGCTTGTTTGGGTTGCGTAATCCATCACAGTAAACATTGAGTCTGCCTGCTTTATCATAATAATGTAATTGTGACAAAACTTTCACCACTCACTTTTCATATTGCACAAAAAAGAGTTGGTACCAAAGGCTGCCTGGAAAAGTACAGAATAGGCAAAGAATATGCAAAAGTTTATCTTGCTCATAATATACATTATGGTTTTGGCACAAAATAAAGTGGTTAAGATATTGTGGTAAAGGTGTTGGCTTGCTGACAACCTGTCCGACCACTTGTTTTTGGCCCGGCCTGGGGTCACTGACGCAATGTCTCCACATTCCCAGAACTCAGTGATTACTTTGGTGAGCACAATAAAATCTCAATCGATAGAAATGCTGGAAAAATCTTTATTTGGGTTGCTTTTCCTTTCAGTATATGCAGTCTGCGTGGGTTTAAAGGACACATTCACACTATTGGAAGGCACACTTGAAAATGCTCCATGCTTTATGGTTCTGTGGACAATCTAGTACTCGGGATGAGAAATGAGAGAGTAATGTTGGGAGAAAGGGATCAGAGAGTTGAGAGATAACAGGAGAGATACATGCAGGGATGAGCTCACTTCTTTTGCGGTGCTTAAGGAGAGAACCATCTGCAGGAGAGATTTTGCTTCAGATTAGGAGTGAGGCGAGGCTCCAGTGGAGAGGATTACGCCTGCGAAACAGAAGCAACACTAATACAGGACAATCCAGCTGCCTGGCTGGAACAAGCTCTGCCACCCACCCAGGAAGAAGAAAAAAAAGAAAAAGAAATACAGACACAGAGGCATAAACTCCACACATACAAAAACACACATACTTATATCAAAAGAGGATTTAAGAATTCTTGGATTCGGCAACAATGAGGCAGTGGGTTTGGGAGACAAGTGATAAATATTTGTCTATACAGAGATCATAAATCAGACGTATTAATTATCACCCTGACTGTTCTGTGTCTGGAACACCTTGTTAATGTGTCTGTTATGAGGACATTGCCGTTCATCGCTGAACACAACATTGACTAGATGATCAGAAAATGCTTTGAATGCCATATCACTCCTTTTTTTCATCAAAGAAGTGCATGTTTTAACGACAGCAGAGTCTTTCTTACAGTTACAGTACATACGCTAAATCTGAGGATAGAGTGCGGCTATGTTTGGCTCCAGGATATGTCGTAACGCTAATCCTAGTTCGCTAACTGGGCTGCCCAGTAAAGGGGCCAAGAATCTTACTCCCATAAGACCAATCTCTCTGACATCTGGGCCTCTGCCTTTCTCTGGGCTCCAGACAGATGTTGGATGATTGTTAAGCTCCCAGGGTTCTTAGGGGAGGAGAAGTGAGAGTTGCCTGTGGTTCGACTGTGTTCTAATAGCTCTGGGTCAATCAGGCATGTTTGCATGACAAAAGGTTTGTGGATGTTGGCGTCAATTGAAAGATTATGTGGTGACCTGGGTTTTGAAAATGGTTGGAAATTGAGATTTCAATATTATGACCCTCAAATTATATTTATATTTGTTGGAAGTTGGGGTTTAATGTTGGGGTTTAAGGCAAATGTAAGTGCATTTTTAGCCACGCTAGGGATAGCAATGTCCGTATCTTGGTTGGCTGGTCAGTCCTCCACTTTCATCCAGGCTAAATTATTTAAAAAATAACACGGATTGCCACAAAACTGGCAAGCTGGTAAACTTGCTGACACATTAAACTGAGTTGGTGAACATGGTACACATTACACCTGCAGCAATATCAGCATGTTTGTTAGCATTGTCCTTTTGAGCATGTAAGCATGATGTTAGCCTTTAGCTCAAAGCACTGCTGTGCTTAAGAAGCCTATAGCCTGACAGAGTAGCAACAATGTTACACATGCTGTCTTTTTTTTAAGCTGAACTCCACAAACCCACACTGTTTAGACTTATTCTGCCTTATTGTAATAGCAAACTGCTGAAATATTTGAAAAGCACAGCCGGACAAGGACAATAAGAGCTTGGACTCCGGGCCGTTTTCTGCAGCCAAGGCCCTAAAAGCCATTTTTAAACCAATTCATCATGATGAACCATAAACACATTTAGCTGTTTATTGCTTAACATGCATTACAATATTAGCATATTGTTTATGGATTAATCAAGTCAGTGGATAAAAGTCACATCGTGCGTTTCTGCAACGGGCAAAGGTCACAACGAAGTTCAAGTAAGAAAAAACCTTCTCTGCTGCTTCCTCAGATCAGTCAGCTGTTTTCTAACCACAGAATGAATGACCTACTATGTGAGACATTCAGTCAATGTAAACGTGCTAAAACTCCTATCAGGGTCGTTTTCCTGCCCCTGCTCACTTTAGCACTCTTGTCCAGATTTACAGTTTGGGGGTCAGACGACTTGTTATTCTCACTCCAAACAGATTTATGGACTTTGGGTGAGTCTCTCTGGTCAGCCAGTACTGACATAATTAACACATTACTGAGAGCACACACACACACACACACACACACACACACACACACACACACACACACACACACACACACACACACACACACACACACACACACACACACACACACACACACACACACACAGGCATTTATCACAATTAATTGTACTTATTTTTATTATGAGAATAAAGTCAGCAACTTTACTGTTTTGGCTCACTCTCACTGCTCTCATAGCGACATTTTCGGCTGCAGCAGGTAGCAGTTTTTAATGAAAAGGTAAAAAATGTCCACTGTTCTCTTGCTACTGAGCATTAAATGGCATACAGACACAGTTGACAACTAGCTGGTGACCATAGTGGAGTTTTTATCAGCTAAAAGAGCCAAATACTAGTTCCCTTAGGAGTTGGAAGAAACAAGACAGAGTGAATAATGGACAGGAATACGTTTCAAATTGTAATCCCTTACACTACTTGTTACTGAAAAAAATTATCATTCTTATTATTATTATGAATGACTAAGTCATGTGTTCCCATCCCAACATGATTCCACAGTGCACACGTTTGTTGATTAAACTGTGTGGCACTTTCACTTCCTATGGATTTTAGTTTCTCTAAAAGTACCAAGCGTTCTTTCAAAGTCTGATTACTGCTCTCAAGTTAAAATATTTAATTATATTTGACATGCCACAATCCAGTGGGCATGGATAACATTTTCTCAATGCTTCTTACCGTCGCAGGCTAAAAGATGCTTGTTCACCCCATAATGTGCAATTGTCTCTATAATAGCCATGATATAGTTTGATTGGTGAATTAAACACTTATCGCTCCCCTCAGTCCGCCTTATTGATTTTCCCCGTCCCTCTTTCCCCCACCGCTCTCATCCCCCCTCTTAAAGGTGAGGTGGATGCATGGCCTGATAAATGGCAGAGGATTGATTTGTATTTAATTAACAATTTGCTGTAGACTCTCTCTCCCGCCTCGCTCTATACCCCATCCCCACCCCTCTCTTCTTCTCTCTATAAGGTCTCAGACGGCTTGTGAGACACGCAATGAGGGGAGGAGAGGTGATGCATGGGTAATTTATAGTCTGATCGATAAGTCCCGGCCTAACATCTACACTGCCTGGATATGAGGGCCGGAAGGAGTGTCAGGGTCCACAAACGGGCAAGAAGGTGACTAAAAACATAATGAAAATGACAAGACGCGACATGTTCAGAGGCTAAAATAAAGGGGAGAGCGGTATGGAAGCGGTGTAGGAGACTGAAGAAGGATGTTCAAGAACATTAAGAGAACTAAAGGACGAACAACATGTGTGAGAGATGACAGAGGTGAGATTAGTTTTACACTAATATTGGTGCAACATGGTGCTATGTCAAAACCATGTCTATAGTTTTAGATAACTTCTAATCTGTTTCCATGTATTGATTAGTCAATTGACAGATACAAAATAATAAAACATTATTATTATTGTTGCCCTATTTTATTAATCTAACATACACACACTTAAATTAATATGTTCTGCTCTGCTATTTTATTGCATTGTATATATTGAGTATTTCCCTTACATCATATTTTCATATTTACTATTTAACGTGCTTGCTGCTGCCACACACAAATTCCCCCCTGGGGATGAATAAAGTATCTATCTATCTATCTATCTATCTATCTATCTATCTATCTATCTATCTATCTATCTATCTATCTATCTATCTATCTATCTATCTATCTATCTATCTATCTATCTATCTATCTATCTATCTATCTATCTATCTATCTATCTATCTATCTATCTATCTATCCATCTATCCATCTATCTATCTATCTATCTATCTATCTATCTATCTATCTATCTATCTATCTATCTATCTATCTATCTATCTATCTATCTATCTCTAAATATGTATATATATATACACACACACACACACACACACACACACACACACACACACACACACACACACACACACACACACACATATATGTACAGTACATACATACTGTTATTCAGTATATATGTGCTGTTATTCAGTGATCCATCCATCAGGGGGCAATGCTGAGTGTGAGTCTCTGAGCTCCTCTCTCAGCCCACACACTGAGCAGAAAAGAAGAACATGAAAAACACCTCTTCCAGCCAGCCTGAGAAACAGTGTATATGCTCCATCTCTGTGTGCAGCAAAACGAAGCCCTCGTTATGATAAAGCGCCTCCAGAGAAAACAGATTCTCATAAAAGTAATGATGCACACATAAGATACAAGTGTTTGCATAACTTTAGAGAGGCAACTAATTAATTTACCCAGAATGAACCTGGACCAAGGTGAGAACAAAGACAATTAGTCAGTGCTGCCCCGCCCCCTCTCCCATCCCTTCAGGATCACTGGACACCAGCCCCCCCAACACACACACACACACACACTCACACACACACACACACACACACACACACACACACACACACACACACACACACACACACACACACACACACACACAGAACGGGGTCCGTTTAGTGGGCACAGTGTGGGATGAGACCGCAGCATTTACAGCCCTCCCCATAAAAGTGTTTTATCACATATCTTGTAATGCAACACATTACGGGTTGCTGTTGTTATTTCCAGCAAGGTCATTTTTACCCCCTTCTCCTGCATCTTATAGTCTACATCACCGTCTCGCTCCCTCTCCCGCTATCCCAGCCTCTCCTCGTTGCCGTTCTTAGCCCGCCGTGACACCGAGGCATGATGGTATTATTATGCCCATAGAGGTGTGAAAATATACACAAGCAGGAATAGCAGAGGGCCACATCGTGACAAGGTTATCCGTGGCATCGCTGCCCTACATTCCCAAGCGATGCTTTATATGTGTGTCTGTGTTTGTGTGCTGTCTGTGTATACTTTTTTTCTTCTTTGGTTCAGCTGCTATGCACATTTCTTTGTTAGGGAGCTTATGTGAGATGTATGTGCACTAAGTTTCCTCACCCTGTGTGTTTGCACAATCTTCTGTGGCATTGTTGAACCGCTTTTGAGTTTATCTCCGGATTATTATTCTGTCAGACCTACTTTGACCTTTTATCTGTATTTTTAGCCATTCTCTTATTCAGATTTTTCATCCAGTCATCATCTTGATGAACACATAAATGTATTTTTTTTGGTATTATTATTCTTCCCTTCATATTTAAATCCACAGGCTTTTCTGGTAATCCTATCAGTTCGGCCTTACCCCCTAACCCCACAACTCTCCTCCAGATCCAGCAGTAATAAAAGAAAAGCATAATCCAGTGTTTAGAAATATCAGATTTGCTTGTTGGAATCCAACGAGCCATGTTGGATTAAGGAAGGCCTAGGCTGACCCACAGGCGTTGTCTCTGAGCCCCCTGGTGATCGAGGCTCTGGTGGACGGAGAGACGGGGAGAGAAGTGTGAAAAGCACACGTTTGAACGGTGTAAAAGGACCAGGTGGCGACTGGCATCAAAATGAAAAGGTGTCTTTTTCTTAAACACTGAGGACAATCCTGGCAAAAAAACATCTATGCATAAATCGACAAAATAAAACTTTTTCAAGCAGTTTGCTTCATATAAAAAAGTGAACCTTTTTCCTATGCATTTGTGTGTGTGTGTGTGTGTGTGTGTGTGTGTGTGTGTGTGTGTGTGTGTGTATATGTGTGTATATAAGGGTGGTCATGAGAGAACAGGTGTGTGTTCATTTTATTTATGGCTGCCAGGATTTGAGATGATAGAACAGGAAATTGGGCCGCTTTTTTATTTTCCCCCCTTCCTATTTTACTGCACCCCACTCATTTCTTTAATACGCTCTAAAATCTAAATCCGTATGCACACATGCATCCTGGACAATACCACCGATGTGAAATTTATGTAAAACGCACCCATAACTCTAGTCGACGGTGTAACATATGACTCTACGTAATTTCATTACGTAAAAGGGTTTTGTGTTTGTTGGAGAGTGGTAGGTGTGTGTGTGTGTGTGTGTGTGTGTGTGTGTGTGCATGGTGACGTGTACTGTTTGTGGTTGGGGGGTTAAGAAGATAGAAGAAGTGATTATAAGTAAAGCCTTATTTGTGTCATGCCTGTGCGCATTGTGGGTCGAGGGTGAGTGTGTGTCAGCATCAAGATCACAGAAATGCAAAGTGGGCTGAGGCATTAAATAAAGAGGAGAGCCTTTCATTGACATTAGAATAATCCAAACAGTTTTTTGTTTGGAGATTTGACCATACACTTATGTAGGTAGGCAATCTACATATGGGACTCGAAAAGGTCAGATCCCAATAATTTGTAATATTCTAAGTAATGTAAAACTGAACTCAATTTCAATAAACCTCAGGAGAAATATAAATGAAGATTAGAAATATGCGTTATTTTGTTAAGTATATTATGTTGTTTCAAAACAGCACTCACATATACCAGTAATCCCATACAGTTTTGTAAAATTTACCATTTTATGAACATGTGCTGTGTGTGTTTTTTTATAGTTTGATATGATATGTATGTCATAGCAAAACAAAGAGGTTGCATATTTATATGGTACTAAAACAGCGAAATAAATAAAGCATGCTATTTTTTTTAAAGTTAATTAGACCATAATTATGTCAGACAAAATTAAATCATATAATTGAATTAATGTAATCATGTTCATTCCCCATTTCCATCAATTCAGCTAAACAATATACATTTATTACATATTAATACATTTTCATTTGTGATGCATAATGTATCTCGATCACTTTCTCTGTTTTCCCCCAACAAATACAAAAATATAAATATAATTTACTTGCATTTGTGTATGAATCTCTCAGAGTGTTGTTCTCACTCTGCATGTCTGGGTGCATACAGGTTAATATCTCTGCATGCTGCTCTGCTTATGCCATAATTCTCATATGTGCCGTTGAGTGGATTACATTCAATTAGTGTAATTAAAGGTTGAGTTGGACTGAGTATTTGATCTTTTCCTGCATTGTTTTTTACCCAATAACCTTTTGATTTTCCTTTTGAGCTCAAAGATGTGCCCATTTGTCCTTTCTGGATTTTGTTTATGCATTAAAAAAGCTAATTCTTGGACAGCGAAAAAACCCGTGTAAAATAATCTCTAACTGCAACTGGACATATTTCATGTCCCTCTCTTTCCACTCAGTTGTATATTCTCTCTCTACATACACAAGTATATATTGCACACACACTGCACACACATGCTAACAGCATTGCACATACACAGATGCACACCTTTTCTTTTATTCAGGAACTGTCAGTCTTTAAATGTGGAAATCATGCGCTGCTGATATTGATTGGGGTGGTGTGTTGTTTTGTAGCAATGGCAGCGAGACCAGGAGTGTATTTGTACAAATATATTTGTGTGGTGGGCGTGTGTGTGTGTGTGTGTGTGTGTGTGTGTGTGTGTGTGTGTGTGTGTGTGTTACCAGACACTCAGTCTATTGGATTGAGATTCATTCCCTATTTAAGGGTCAGGGTTCGGGCCACGTGTGCGCTGCATGCCTCACTGATCAATACCTCCGCCACACACCCTGCCTGACCCCAGCATTTTGTCACCATAAATCCCTGAGCTCCCCTTTCTCCTGTTCGCCAACTCCTCATGCTCCTTCTTTTTGTTGTTGCTTCTGAAGTCATTGAAAGAAGTGATGGATTCAAGGGGGAGCACTTTGTAAGATCTAAATACATTTAATGTAGCCGGAGATGGCCCTTTGATGGCTAATGCTCAGAGATTCAAGAGATGGTGGTCTTGTCTCAGGAGGGATGAGCTGAGGAAGGTTGACTCAGTTTGTGGGAGGAGGAAGCTGGAAAACGCTTTTGATGTTGAAATTAGTGGGACGCTGTGCAGTAAAAGCCTGTTCTCAGTGGAAATTGTACTTGATTATGCAAAAAGGAGTCCCATTATTTCAACTGTTTGTATTTTACACTGAACCATTACCCAAATCATACTGCATACATTTGTTGGCTAAGCTAGTTATATACTGTATACTTAACCAGTAAAATTGCCCCTAATGTTAACTGTTAAGCCCCCCCCCCCATGTAACCAAAAGCTGTTATTTTCTTTTGTAACAAACATTAGGACTGTATTGTGTTCATAGGATATGATATTTCCTTTGTATATGTCTGACATGAAGTTAAGTAAGGCAATTAGTCAACACAAAGAATTTCCAGGCCTCTTTTTTCTGCATCTTATAACAATCAAATGCACACACACACACACACACACACACACACACACACACACACACACACACACACACACACACACACACACACACACACACACACACACACACACACACATTCATCCACATGCACAGGTATACGCAAATACACGCACATGCAAAAATAAAAACGCAGCACATTTGCCCTTCCTTAGTGTCCTTCACACACGACATTCCATACTAAATGCAAACACGCTGCCCCTTCACCTCCCATCACTTCTGCTCTACATACGTACCTCCCTCCACCTCTACTTCCTTCCTTCCATCCTTCCCTCCGTCTCTGGGCCCTCGGTGGCAGCCATCACATCGCGCAGACTTGTCTGCCTGTCTGCTTTGATATAGTGGCATAAGGTTTGCCTGATCACCAAGGTCAGGGACGAACAATCTATTCAATCCACTCATTATTATTAGGGGTATAAATAAATTTGGATGGGAGACTGCACCTTGAACTTTGAACCATTACCCCTAGCTGAAATTTATCTTTTTACCATTTTTTCCCTGTTGCTTGGTGACAAAAGGTGTCTCCTCCTCAACCTCTCTACAGCTCCCTCTCTTATGGCCTGTGGACTAAGTGTGCAACAAATCCATTAACTGAATGAGATGGATGCTGCCACTCTACATATGCAATATTAAGAGATGCAGCGTTCACATAGACACATATCTGGTTCCACTAGAGTTAGACGGATGTAGACGTTTATTAATGTATGGCAGTATTGTTGTTTTATTTCTTATTATTGAAACGGATAAATAATAATCTACATTTAATATCCACAGTGAGGATGATTAGGATGCCCTTTGGCTCCAAAATGTGAAGTAATATAAACTGAAATTAAGTCAGGCTACAGCTAATTTATCTAGCACCTTATTTTGTATTCTGTACTCTGTATTCCGTATTCCATATTCTGTAGTCCGTATCTGATTACATCACCCTAAAGCGTATACATTCCTGACAGTACAGGTTCAGAATGTTCCATCAACATGGCTCTTATGATCCAGGAACAATGACACTCCTCTCTATTCATTCATATACAGATACTGCATTCGTGGAGGTAAAGAACTACCCAAACATTTGAATTGTCTAATCACTGAAATGCTAATTGGTGGATTTCTGAATAGCACACAGTCTCACGTCACTTCTTGAAATAGCCCCAAAATGCAATGTATTGGTATTTTGTGTACAAGGACACAGATTGTCCGTATTTTTTGTGTCGCTCGGAACTACTTTTTTTATTTGGGACGACATCTTGTTAAAAATGAAAGTCAAAGTGATTAATTCTTGGTCAAATTTTGTAAAATGTAATATCTAAAAAAAGACACAACTGGCTGGGTGGATGAAAATACAGTTAAATCCACAATCTGTGAAGTTGGTTGAAGTAACACTGCAAACACAGGACATCAGGTGAGAGCATAATGCTGCTTACCTTTAAGGTTTGGTTACAACATGCTAAGTGAGTAGTTGCTTTGATTTCAGTAGACTTTGGGCGGTATTCCTTTCAGTGTCTTTTGAAAAGACTACGGTGAGAAGAGATCAGCTCTGTATGAATCGCAACATATAAAGTACATAAACCTTTATCAGATACAATATCTAAGCTTTATATCACAAGCTCTGTACTGTATTCTGCTCCTGTGTGAACAATAGTTTGCCGTCTCCCTCTTGCTTTTGGCCCTGATCCCCCCTCCCCTCCCTCCCTACGCCCTCCTTCCCCCAGAAACCAAATTATAAAATCATCGAGAGCATGATGAGATTGCTGCTCGGTTATTAATCTTCAATAAATACATCTTGACCCAGGGATTAAGTGTGTGCCCTCTCCACCCCCTTGTCCTCTCCACCCATCGCACCCCTCCTACCCCAACACACCACCCTCACTCATCTCTCCAGAGATGCTTTGACATGAATTATGAAAAAAAAAGGAAAGAAAACAACAGGGTTGAGGGAGAGAGGGGCTGGAACAAACGTTTCAACCTGGATTGACTGCTGGCGACTGCTGGCGACGACCTTGCGGGGCGCTCGGCTGAAGCAGAATTACTGCTTCTCCCCGGAAAAAGACAAATAGCAGAGCTGGAAACGGTCAAATGGAAACCTGGGCAATGAATTAATTTACAGACGTGCTACGGTTATAACGGTTATAACATTCCTTGCAACTCATAAATGTAGAAAAATCATATACACCTCTAAATTACAGCATCAGAACATCTTATTATACCATCACCGTATTCAAAATGAAACAAAACTCTATATATAATGACTAATTGATTATAAATGAAGTAGAAAACACTCTGCAATTGAATATGATCTCAAAAAGGAACTCACTATCCACCTAAAAACTGTTAAAACCAAGACAAACCGACATAATGAATCCATAAACTCTAATCAGTTTAACAGCACAGGTGAACTGGGGTCCTGTAGTTGCTTTATATTGTGAGAGATGTCTTCCTGCTTTGTCAGGCCTAATGAGAGAGGACCTGGCTCCTGCCACATGTTTCTGGCCTCATTGATTTCCACCCGTGGACGCTGCACCCAACAGGGATAAGCAGGGGAGGAATAAGGTGAGCTCTGATTGGTGGAGACAGTTGGGAAATGTAAAAAGAAAACCCCAAATTGACATTCTAATTTGGAAAATGTCTGTAAACATGTGCTTGGTTTACTAGGCATGTGTAAACATTGAGAGAATTATACACAGTATGGGGTGAAATAAAGTGTTGAATGGGAACTGGAGCATCACAAGGAGAGGTATTGCATCACCTGGAGAGCGTTATTGCTAATTTAACATAGCTTATTTCACTTTTAGGTTGTTTTTGAGACAGTAATGACACAAAAAGCTTAAAGAAATGCTGGAGGACATTTTGGAAACTATTGGCTTTTAGATGTGAAGATCGATATGACTCTCATTTCTATCTGTTAGATATGAAACTACAGCTTGGTTTACAGTTTTTGTTGTATGGATTAAACATTAGAGGTGCTGTCAGGCTCAGTTACAGCTCGAGTCATTTCTGACCAGTTTCCAGTCATTATCTCTCCTTTCTCCAATCACAAAGGCTCTGAATAGCTGTTAGTTGTAGATGGATGGTGCACACAAAGGATGTGCCTGCTTCTTGCCACACAACGGGTTCTACTCTGACTGGCTCGACATTATGCCCGCGTCAAGTTAACTCTCGGATGACAGGTTGCTCGATCACAGGTTATGAAAAAGAACATATGGTGAAGTGATACGTTGAGATCCAATAGCAATGTGTCTGTCTGAAGACAGAGCTCAAAAACCTTAATATCCTCTTTCCCCCACTATGAAGCGATATTCGAATGAGAAGCAAACATGCAGGGTTTTTTCCTCCTCGTGCCCCCTCCCTTCATTTCAAAAGTGAGCCGCGAGTGCTTCGACTACCTTCTCCTTCCTTTGCCACTTCAACGGCTGGCTTCAAAAACAACAATTACACTAAGTGATTTATCACCTCCTTCAGCCCGAGATCAGAGCAGATTCTGTACCAGAAAGACCCTCTTTGATGGTCACTGTCAAACAGTGCAGAGCTGGTTGGATTTCTTTTGGAAGCGATGCTCATGTGTGTTATCTGTTCTTTGGGTTTTCCAACTTTTGGATGCAGGAATTCTCAATCTCCCATGTCTCTCTGGCTCCTCCCCGGCCCGCTGTGGCTCCTCTGGAGCGGTGACAGCTGAGCAATGGCCTTTCCCGGGCGAAGCGATAATTGAAAAGCGCGATGGCTGCTGGTGTAGCGACCATCTGTGAGTCTGAGTGGTTTGGTGAGTGTTGCATTCGTGGGCGGGGAGGTCGAGGGTTATGTGAGAGCCAGACAGCCTCCCGTGGGGAGCTGTTAACACCTCATAGATGCTGAAAGGCCCCAAGATGGCCCTTTGCTGAGCCAAGGCTCCTAATGAGAAACTGGGTGATTATCCCACTGTGAGGCAAATATAAACAAGGTCTGTTATGAATCCTGACAACAGCAATAAGAAGGCAAAATCCAGTAGTTTCAGCATTTTTTTTTTATTATAAAATGTCTGTAAAAACACAGTTTTGTCCACAACAAGCAGCCACATCTTTTGGGTTTTCTTCGAATTTGTTTGCGATAAATCAACAGAATTGTAGAAGGAAGATTTATCACCTATAAAAAAACAATTAATGCTGAAATGATTACTCAATTATTCAGTTGATCCATGGAAAATTAATTAAATCCAGATTGTATAATCATTTGTTTTAGTCATTTGTCAAAACAGCGTCAAAATGCAAAAGAGCTGCTTCCTTTGCTTTCTATTATTAAAAATGGATGAATAAGAGAAAGTAAAAAATGTGATCATAAGATTTTTTTTTTCCATCCACACCATTCATGATAAAGATACACTTGATAAATACAAAATAATAGTTAATAGAATGATGTAAACTATTCATGCAATTTGGTAAATTTCACTGGCTTCACATACAGATCAATTGAAACTGTAAAGTAGCTGTTAATGATGATACTTGAACAAACATGCGATCTGAAAATCAGTATGCTTCTCATAGCCACGTCCAGGTTAATGCTCGGATTAAGTGCTCCGAAGATTGCATAAAAAATGACAAACATCTAAATGCCAGCAGTTAGAAGAAGCACTGAGTGATACATTAGCCGATACATTTCTAATATGAATGTCCCTGGATGCATTTCAGTCAACCATTGCAGACAGATTACCAGATATTGCATTCCCGTCTAAGAATGAAATGAAGAGATAATTATGCGGCCGGCGGGTAATGGAGAGGTGGAGCCGTGATAGATTTGATTAAAGTTGTCAGTAAAAACACGCTAATGACCGTGTTGATTAGTTAGATTGCTTTCATGCTGCTGCTGTCATTAATCTACAGCATAAACAAAAGCATCATGTTGGTCAGTGCTGTGTTTGCAGTTTGTGTGTGTGCACCATCTTGGAGACACTCTGTTGTGTAGTTTCTTTCTTTAACTCCACAGTCATTTGCATTAAGTTTAAAGCAGCTTTTAAGATAAGTTTTTGTGTGTTTTTATAAGGAAGATTTTACTTTTTTTGTGATCATTTCTTGGAGAAATGAAAGCCCAAATCATATCTTCTATTGAAGATCTCTCTTGGTTTTCCCAGCACCTTTTCCTTTCCCATTTCTGCCTCTATATACAACCAAAAAGCCCCAACCACTGCGGGATCTTATTCATTAACACGTTGCCATAATTGATTGATATCTGTACCGCAGATAATCCACTGTGCTCCTCGTCGCCTCTCTCCCACATCCCTCCCCTCCTCCAGAGATCCCAAAATGAAACGTCGCTTCCATGCATTTGTGCATACATTTGCACACACACACACACACACACACACACACACACACACACACACACACACACACACACACAGACACACACACAAATTCACGCACCAAGCGGCCTCCCCTCCGTTGCCGCTCCATTAGGTCTGAATTGTAGCTGTGATTTGTGGGACCCAAGGGAGGTGTTATTGTCAGACATGATTTACTTAGCACCATCTGACTGAGGCTGACTGGGCTGAGGGGCTTGTGCATGTGTGTGTGTGTGTGTGTGTGTGTGTGTGTGTGTGTGTGTGTGTGTGTGTGTGTGTGTGTGTGTGTGTGAGAGAGAGACACCAGGCGTGCTGCCAGGCTAGGAGTCCTTTACAGAAAGGACAGTCAAAAGCAACAGTTTAACAGTAGCTGCAAAGAATAGCCAACCTTAACAGTCATTGGGAGATTTTAATTTATATTTCATAATTTACACCTTGTCGTTTATATTGCGTAATTGTTATACTGTCAGCACTGGTGATTTTATGGCACATCTAATTTCACTTTTGTCTTGTAATTTAGAAATTGAAAATCATGTTTACTGTAATCAATTTAAACATCATGAATACATTCCTGTTACACGGTCACACTAATAACATGCTGTTTTATATCATCTGCAGATATGCTGTAGAATGATATGCTTATAGAACTATTGAGTTATCCACATGAAAACATGTAGAGATTAAAAAATGTTTTTATAAAAAGGTCTATCTCGCGGTAGATTGCTAATCCCATCACAAACTTGTCTCAGCGAGGACCAATCAAAATCTTCTTTCAGAGGTGTTGCAAATGTCTACTGAAAGAGGAATAATGCTGTGCAAACCTGAAAGAGGAAAATATATCACTTTATGTGATGAGCTATCTAAGATGTTGGTGAAACATTCAAATGCAATGTACAACTATATTATTTAAGTACTAATTATATTTTTATTCTATGTTCTCAGTTTTGTGCATATTAAAGACTAACTGATTCAAATAAATATAAACAATATAATATAAACAACCAGGACAAAATGGTCCTCTCCGTCCTTGTGTACGCTGCCGACAACAGTCGACCATGAAGTTTGATAAAACATATGTTGAGGAGACCTTAAATTGATTTAGGTAAAAGACAATGCAATGAACAGATATCACCATAAAGTCCCCAGTTGATCACTTATATATACAATTATTTTTTCCCATTCAAAGTTTTCTAAGCTTTCATGTTTGGCAATGCAAATGAAGCATTATCTTATTACATAGATTTGCGGAACATAAATATGACCATTGGATAAAGTCAGGTTGAAAATTATTGTTTAACATTTTAGAGACAAAGGTGTTTAAAGAGGGACTTTTGGATATATCCAACTCCATAAATCCAATAATATTGTCAACAGCCATAAATCATTTTGCCATGTTTTTAGAAATATAGGGTTATATAAATCAGGATGTGAATGATAAATGAACTAACCGCTTTCCGAAAACCCTTAGAATATAGATTGGAATTGGTAAATGTAAGTGCTACGGAAGTGGAGATTTCTGACTCCAGAAAATGGCCTTTCAAGGGAGTTGTTAGGCCCTCCGCTGCGTGTCGGGCCTAACAACTCCCTTGAACAGTACATTATTGCACGACACAGTACTGCCTCTCGTACCTTATTGCTTAATTATATGTTTTCTGGAATTATATGTTTCAACATGCATGAGTGGAATTGTGTAACGTTAACTTTTAAGGAAATTAGGAAAAATCTGCAGACAAAACATGCCAAACTGTAATGAAATAAACTCCTAAATATGTTTATTGGATGTTTTCTCCCCACAGTCTGAAGAAGTACCCAGTCTTCTGATGACACGATGCACAGTCAAAATGTGAATGTTCAGGATTGGAAAACAGTTCTAAGAATTACTACTCAATTCTAAGAAAATGTCAGTACTTTTTTGTGATATTAACAAATCTCTACTTTAATGCAATTGTTATTTGCTCCAAAACTGCTTCAATACATTTACCGTTAAATCACATTCATTATCGTAATGAACTGAAACAGATAACACATTAAAGGATCAGATGTAGATTAGTTATTTATTTCAAAGATGTACAGATAAACCTGTCTCTATTTATTCCCTATTTATTATCAGATTATACATCTGGGATGTGACAAAATTAAGGCTGAGTATCTCAAAACTGCTGTGCTACTCGTAGAAATCATGCCATAAACTTGAAGTCAGGAAGTCGACCACTAATCACATCCACACAGGTATGCAGTTTTTGTAAGTAGCATTGTGTTTTATTTTCTATTTATCTTTGTCTCTGAACATGCAATTGCTTTCAATAACCTTCACACGCCATCATATTAGACATAGTAATCCCTCTTGTATTGTGTATCTCTCAGCATCCTCGTCTTCAACAGCTTTACTCTTCACCACCAGGACGGAGAGCTTTTTGTTCTCACATAGTTTTCCCACCATTTACGTAATTATTCTGAAGCTCCCTACATTCATGTTGTTGTCCTTTTCTCACCTTCTTCTTACACAACCCATCTGACAAATTGCATACCCAACTTAATCTAATTCCTTACTCAGAAAACGGTGGATTTCCAACTCAATCTGAAAGAGTGGGGCGGGGTAATCCCAGATGTTTGCTAAGAAGAGTTCATCAATTGGTCACCAAAATCTCACACCTGCTGTGTGATAGAGCTTGTCTGCTGTGTTTTTCCTTTTTAATGCCATGCGGTCAACAAAGTCAAAGACTCTATATATAACAAACAGCTACTTTTAGCGTATATGTTGACTGCGCCTGCAACAAACCAGCCTGTTTACCCCCAAATGCAAACAGTTTAGTAGACTGAACAAGGTGGGTGTCTAGGAGCTTAACACAGCCTTTGACACTTCACTCTCACCCCCTTGCTGTCTTTGCCAAACTCTCCTCGGGTCAAGTTACACACCTGTTGCTTTTGCGAGGCAACAATGATACCTGCCACTCAGCTGGGAGGATTCGGCTGGATATCCTGTCTGGTGTTCCTTTTCTTGTTCTGGGAACCTGAGGAGCAGAGTGGGCAGCCATTAACGGTGGAGGAAGTTGGAGATTGTTCACCAAAACAAAAGGTCTGAGGACAGCTGGCTGTCACCTCCATGCATTTAAAACGTTACGTAGCTGCCCAAAAAGATGCACAATCATGCTGACAGAATCGTGCGTAACGTAACACAATAAGCAGACAACAGGAAGCTTTGTCTAAAACTGTTAGAACATAAATAATTATTTTGTTCCCAATTGTCTGATTTTGCACTATTGTTATTGTTATATTATTAGTTGTATATTTCCTACATTAATAAAAGTACAGAAGAAGGACTATTAGCAAATATACTCACAATAAAGTATCAAAAGTACAACATTCTCATAATGTAAAATGTGTTAGATTATAATAGTTGATGCATTTATGTGTAAACAACATTGTATTGTTGCTGGACAATGCAGGCTCATTTAAAATACTTTATATTTTGCGTGATAGTTTAATCTATACTAATGTATTTCATGTTATTTGTTGATCATGTTTTGTCTGTAATCTACAAAGTAACTAATAACTATAGCTGTCTGAGAAATGTAGTGGAGTAACAGTACAGTATTATTCCTAAATATGCAGTAAATGGAAAGCAATAGTATACGATGTAAATATTTACTGTCAGTAAAGTACAAGTACTTCAAAAGTGGGTAAATGTGCTTAGTTACTTTCCACTTTTGATTGTTCAAAATAGACTAATTTGATATTTAGGATAATTCTGTATTTAGTCTTGGCTTAAGAGACAATAAACACATAAATAAATAAATACAACAAATAAATATATGTTAAATAAAGTAAAATGTTTACAATGTATCACTTGAAATGCACCTACAATAGTGCAAGGCATAACACAAGTCACCATAGAAGCAAATAAATAAACTTGCAATTGCACACACACACACACACACACACACACACACACACACACACACACACACAAACACACACACACACACACACACACACACACACACACGCACACGCATGCATACACACATCCATGCACTTACCTACACATATACTGTTTAATCTACTTAATTGAACCTGACTTTGAATAACTAAACAAATGAGGAAATTCACAAGGGGCACTTGATCCCTTCTCGGCTAATGGATTGGAGATTCCTTTCCCATAGGGGCATTTGGGCAAACAAGACCCAGTAATCTCTGAATTGATGAGTTTGCATCACATTTCTCCACTAAAGAGCTGTTGAACCCCTGATACAGTGTTGGTAGTTAGCCAGATATTCAATTTGCAGATGCAGCCAGAACAGTGGGGTCGCTCTGGTTTCACTCTCAGCGCTGTGATATGCTATAGATTTGCAAGACAGATATAGATGCCGCATGTAAGATATAAGATAACTGTTAATTGTATAAATGACTTTGAAACGTATCATGGTTCTTTAACCACTATCCACAGTTTTTCTTTAGACCACTAGTCCAACCAAAAAGGATAGAACTCCATTGTTGATTTGGGTGACAAATTTATTAAAGTCCTGTCATTTAATCAGGAATCATTGTCATCATTACCAGAGGGAATAAATAAGACATAAAACATTTTCCACATAAACAAACATATACATCAGACCCCGGGTGCTACAGCAAGTTCATCGTTGGGGTTGTTTTCGGTAGAACAAAACGAACATACATCTGAGAACACACAAATGCATAGAAGTAATTGGACCCCTAGGTACCATTTAAGACAACATCTACATGTTTGCCTCTATCCCTGTTTAAGAATGTACAAATTCCTCATATCCGGGTTCTTATTTGTGTCCAGGAAGGGGTTTGTATAAAAATAAAGTCTCCACAATGATAAACCATTATATATATATAGACATTTGGCAACAACCAGACATTTAAAGACTCTGAACTGAATTCTGCACCTGAACACAGCGTAGAAAACAAAGTGATGAGAATAAAGATGGGGAGTTGGTGAAAATTCAAATGATTGAGTCTCAATGTTTTAAAAAGCTTATCGTGATATCTGAAAATTGAACATCTTTGACAGATTTCTTGCTTCACGTAGGGTTTTACTACTGAAGGACAATTGTTAGGCCAAGTGCTTTAAATGAAGGACCTTTTCCTCCCTCCTTCCATCCAGATCAAATATAGCGTGAGTGTATTTGTGAGATCCAAGGACAGCAGTCTCTTCCTTTGCACAATCACTGTCATGTGTGAATAATTTCAAATTCCTAAAATCCAACAGAAGACACAAAACTCCCCCCCCCCCCCCTCCCCCCCGCCTCCCCAGAAAAAGTCAAATTTCTTGTTGTTGACCAATCAAAACTGCCCGTGGTCCACTTCGTCTAACCAGGATGCAGGACTGGCGGGAAAGTCTGGGTATCCTCCGCTGCTGCCAGTCGAGAGGTCCGAGCTGGGGCCGTTGGCGGCACTCATGGAGCCCCTCACAGCAGGGTTGATCCCAGGCCCGCTGCCCTGGGTCATGATAGAAAGGCCGGAGTCGGGGTAGACCAAGCTGGAGATGAGAGGCTGGTGTCTGGGTAGCGACCCTGGCGACTGAGGAAGGCCGTAGGGGCTGTTGGAGCGGATGTCGTGGAACTGGTCTTGAGAGGGAAGAACGCCATGCTCCAGTGGGAAGTTGCCCCCTTGGCGGCCCCCCATGGCTGGAGAGGTCTCACTCAGGCTGCTGTAGATGCCATTCGTGAGGCCAAGCTCTGACATGGGTGGTTCATCTGTGCAACAAGGACAGGATGGACAAAGGTGATATTTGTTATTCAGATTGGATAGAATTCACTAAAACTGTAGTCCACATTTATTGTACATTTCTTTCATACCATGTCTTTTCTTTCAAATCAACTACAGTATGTAAACATTTTGTCTCTTTAGCGACTGAGTTAACATGCTTGCTTTGTTAGCTTGGATAGCTTCACCCCCACCTCAACGTCTCCTTTTATTGAATGAAATAATGAACAAAGCCCAGAGCAAAATGCCACGGTGGGGTGAACGGCACAGTGCAGGGACAATGAGAAGAAGTTTGAAGAAGTATTGTGACTCCCGGGATGCTAATGTGTTAGCAGTTAGCTCACCAGCTACAGTCATTCACCAGCTGAACATCCATGAACTAATAACTCTATGAGACGTTACAAGCTTCTGTTTGAGCTTATCAACCATGAAGCTGTAACATTTACTAAATGTAAATATGTTTTTGCATAAAGAGATAAAACCCCTAAATGGAATATAGTCTTTTTTTTTAAATCGTTGTATGGGGTTTTACCTACAGAAAATAGTCACCATAGGAAAAGCCCAAGTGCTTCAGTTTCAGGGTCCTGGTATTGTGCATGCTGGCTCACTGCCTGTTTTTATCATTATGACAAGTCAAATGTCTCCTGTGAAAAGTGCCCACTCTATTCCCTTTGCTCTGTTGGCTCCGTACCTGTAAAAGACACCTCGGCATCACTGTCCATGCCCTCCTCCTGAATGCTGTCCTTGTCGGATTTGGAGCTTCCTCGTGACCTCTTCATGTTGCGGAAATACTGCCCCCACCTCTGCCGACCGGCATCTTTCTTCAGCCTTTTCTCTTTAGCTCGCCTGTTCTGAAACCAAACCTGGAAGGTAAAAAGACGAGATGGTGACTTATTAGAAAATGCATTTGACCGTTTACCACGGTTAGAGAAATTAGGCCTGAGTACAAAAGACAAAATAAAAACGATAAATACATCTTGGAGACAGTTGCAGCAAAATTAGAGAAAGTGTTTTCTTGTAAATGTATTCACCTTGTTTACTCCTCTCAGTCTTGAGGACCATAAGCACACAATGTGTTTTAGTCATTATTCTGAAGTCAAAGTCCTCTACATACAAAGTCCTCTGCTCTTTCCTTGATGCACATATTATGCTTTAAAGCATTCACACAAAAGGAATGTTCAAGGACTGTCTGGATGCAGCTTCCCACCTTTGTGACACTGACAGTGCACTGCCCAGTACTCCTGAGAGCAGCGTCTCCTACACTAGATTTATCAGGCATTTAATTAACTTCACGGCAGCTACAAGTTGCCCTCCCACCGGGGAGCCGACAGGTTGGAGTGCCACTGGTTTGAATTATTGAACGTTTAGTATATTCACTTTTGACCTGTTTTATGAATTCTATCTTGAGAAAACATAACCAAATAGTCATACACTTCAACTACTAGTAACCTTGCTGCTTGAAATCAGATACAAAATGAACACATGGCCCATTTCTTAATAATCTTTATCTTGCGCACAACATTAATCCATTTCAGTCACGAGCACAAAAAGCGGTTTTACATTCTCCTTAATGATATTCCTCCCGAAGTGAACCCTCTTCACCCCTTCCCTTCCCCTGAATAATGAGCTGCATTTTAGTGGCTTCCATCTCTACTTTTGTCCTTGCAAATAAAACAATATATATGACCACCACCTAGCAACCGGCGTGAGGCTCCTCAGCAGCAGACAATATGCGAGGGGCCCTCTGAGCATTGTTAACGAGCTTGCACTTAAACCATGCTGACTTTCACGTGGACTTCATTTCACTCCATCTAGCCATAAATTCCCCCCCCAACACACACAGTTATGCGTACAGTAGACTTGTGCCAGTTCAGCCACAATTGTCCCTCAATAATGAAGTCAGGACACTAATGGAATAGCCCTTAATGGATAATAATATGCCTTACCTGCACAACTCGCATATCCAGGCCCGTCTCTGATGAGAGCTGCTCCCGGACGTGGCGGGCAGGTTTGGGAGAGTTATTGTAAGCGTTCTTAAGTGTTTCCAGCTGTTTAGCAGTGATGGTAGTTCGTGGCCTTTTTGCAGTCGAATCTGCTTCTGAAAAATGAATTGACATCACAAAATGTAAGCCAGTGGTAGACTGATTCTGCCTCAAAATTGTCCATTTCTTAAGGTTCCAGTCCTGGGGTCTTAAGAACAATTGTTACATTTTGCAATACTTAGATTAACTAAAAAGACAAATTAGAGGATGAACTGACAATGTACTAGTAAAATAATATAATCTGCTGCTGTCTCTAACACTATAATGCAATAAAATATTTACGATGAAAAATATATTTCTATCAACTAATTCTTTATGCGCTATATTTTGGGTCAGTATCATGAACATCTTTGATAGAAAAACACATTCACAGCAACCGAAAAAAGAAACAAGCTCGTATAATATCCAACTTTCTAATTTACCATGAATAGATAAATTCTCCTCTGCCTATAAAGCAAAACGTGGCTTCCTGTGCATAATTGCATCATGTGTGCATATCTGTTGGCCAGCACAGCAAAACACAAAACCATCATCCAGATGGATGCTGCCCAAGTAATTGCGACCTCTCATTAGTAAAATAAACGTGTGTGTTTTTAGTGAAAACTTGCATTAAGTCGCTGCGTAAATCAACACTTGGTGTCGGCCAGTAAATTCAAATAAACAGATGGGGAGATAAAACTTGACTGTACCAGTCTGCCCTGCAGGAGCAGAGCATGCTGGGAAGTTATTGTGGCAATGGTTGATATAAGCAGGGTCTAATGAAAATATTGTGTGCATAAAACAGTGTTGGAGGTTACTAGATATTACTTTACTGTAGGTAAGTCTTTGAATTATTTGTTTTTGGTACTATGCTTTTGATAATATGCCTTGATTTAACTTAAATTATCTCTTTGAACAATTATTACTAACAAAATATTAACATTAGTTATTTTTGGCTAAGTAGCTATGATTGTAAAGCACAATTGCTCTGATGCATTTTCAATGATGTGACTTGAAATTAATAATGCTAATTTGTTTTTGAGTAATACATTACTCTGCTTTAACACACACATAAAAGCAGGAGTTTAAATTGACTGCAAATGTAGAATTTTAAAAGAAGAAAAAACTAAATAATATCTGCCTTTATGCATGCATTTAAAAGCATTTAGATATTTAAATAAGTTATTATACCTGATCAGTAACGCAATTAATAATCTCTCTCTCTCTCTCTCTCTCTCTCTCTCTCTCTCTCTCTCTCTCTCTCTCTCTCTCTCTGAAATTCAATTATTTATTGGCATGAATGTTCCAAAATAAGACAGTATTGCCAAAGCAAAGATAACAACATTACAGTAAAGAAAAGAAAACAGTTGTGTTTCTTGACACAATACAACTATATTAATTTGTGTGTGTATGTGTGTTTGCATGTGTGCATGTGTGTGTGTGTGTGTGTGTGTGTGTGTGTGTGTGTGTGTGTGTGTGTGTGTGTGTCTCTCTCTCTCTCACGCACGCACGCGCACGCACGCACCTCTTTCTTTCTGTCTCTCTACTCTGGAAGGCACACGCGATAATAAGAGTTATTGAAAGCTGATTCCTTCAAGCCGCAGAGTGCACGTGGCAGCATCCAGGCCTCCACTTTACGCAGTTTGCTATCGATTGGGTTGCGGGCAACGACGCAATTAGCACAGGTGGGTCAGAGTTTATGGGTGACCTCATTGTCACGTCAAACGCACAACTCAAAGCAAGGCACTTAAAAACACGTCTGCAGACACACGTATCGTATGAACACCCAGAGCGAGGTCCATGTTCAGGCCCCCACAATAGAAACGTGGCGACGTGCGGCCATTGTGCGGCTCACCTCTCTGTTTGGCGGTCTCGTAGTCGGCCTTGCACACCAGCCTGCTGTCCTCCATCAGATAGTACTCGTCACCGGTGGCCAGTTGCCTTTTGCACACGATGCAGGCGAAACAGTGCAGGTGGTAGACGAAGTCCTGCGCTCTCCTCACCACCTGGGTGGGCGGGATGCCCTGCTGACAGGCGGCGCATTTGGTCCCGAATCTCCTTTTGGGAAATCAGACGGTTTCCATCAATACATAATAACATTTTATATGTAAGTAAAATTGCGGAGGGAAAATGTTTGAAACGGCCCTGGGATATTTTGTAAATACTCACTTGAAGAAATCCTCCTTGCAGTAGACGCTGTCGCCCCTGCTGAAGCACTTCTCCGACAGTTGCGCCTGGCAGTCGCTGCATTTCAGGCACTTGCTGTGCCAGTGGCGATCCAGCACTTTGAGGATGAAGCGATCCACGATGTGTTGACTGCAGCCTGCACACACTGGGATGTCTGCAGGGGGACACGATGGAATCACCACATGTTAGTCGACGAGCAGAAGTAAAGATCAGCTGGAATAGTTATTCACTTTTTTGTCCACTTCTTGTTTTATTTTTGTATTTTAAATAGCCTACTTTTTTTTTTAAATGATTTTAAAATAATATATATTTTTTAATAGGAGATCAAATCATATTGACTTGTTATTCATAAATAGCATGTAAGACCTTCGACACCTTCGTCATCGTCACAACAGCATCATCGCTCTTTTTGTTTCAATATCAATATTCCCCGAATGCAGTAAACTAACAAAATACCCCTATAAACACAATTGCATTGCACAATAAACACACACACACACACACACACACACACACACACACACACACACACACACACACACACACACACACACACACACACACACACACACGCAATCAAATAACAACATATACAGAAATGACAGCGTTGAATGAACACGTGCAGGTCTACACGGACCTGTTAGTGTTTAATTAAGACGTTGGTATACGTAATAGGATATTCATTTATTTATATTCGGCATGAAACACGAGGCCACTGTCCAAACTCAGACACCTAATCACCACATGCATGACATATTTAGATATTGAATACATAGATTGTTTTTATTTTATATTTTGGAGACATGTGGAAAAGAAGGTTAAATGTGCTCGAAGTCAACTCGGATAGAGGCTCTCTCATTCATAATGAATACAACTTGACTTAAAAACATTAGTGTATTTCTCCTCTTGTATCGGACATAATATAAATAACACACATTTTAAGTGTTGAATTGATAAGACCTGCTATTATAATTATTTGAAATAAATAATGAAATCAGACTGTATAAACCGACAACCAAACTACTGTTTACACAATCATGCCAATGATTGTGTAAAAAGATACTGAATAAAATAAATGCCATGGCCTTAAATGCAATTGTGCAGACTGAAGTTTGCAAGATTCTTATAAAAAAAAAAAAGACTATACATTTGTATAAGCTAACATATAATATTGGTAATTAATAGCTCGTCAATCGAATAGTGGCCGGCTGCTTACTATTTTGTCACGTGCAATCAGCTTTAACAAGCAGCAGCCACTTTGATGCATGGAAGTACATTTCAGATAGAGAGGCAACAGCACGTAACATCCCCAAACCCCATCTCAGATATTTTAACAACGTGCCCTTAAAGCATCAACGACAGGTTAAAACAACAACCTTCTGAGACATTACAAAACAAGTACGAATAAGGACAACTGAAAGGCCAAGCAAGACGTCATCGGATCTCTGTATTACTAATTAAAAGAGGTTCAACCACTTCATATTTCATCCGTGCAAGGAATCGCATCCCTATTGTTCTGTTGTGGACAATTCATGAACCATTAATGAACCATTTCTTCTGGTATCGCCAGCGAAGTGGTGGCGGCGGGAGCCACGTCGAGAACAGGTGTATCAGCTCATCATTAATTCAATGCGCTCTGTAAAACTAGAAAGCTGCGGCCGGTATAGTCTCACGGTGCCGACCAATAAGGTGTCCAAGCAAATTGCTCGCTTTATGGGGCCCACTCGGAATATGGAAAATTAAGACGCTAGTGAATCCCAATGGAAGCCTCTCGCGTTAATTCACAACTTTGGAGCAGGTGAGGTTCGATGCATCGATCCAACACCCTCCTCAAAACTATGAATATTCATTCATTATGTTATAGGGAATAATACACATGCAAGCAGTCAACGAAAGTTAATACAATCTTTCGTTTACGCCTTAGCACGTGATTGAAACAGTGTTCTTCGACATGTTTAATAAGATTCGGAAGGAATATTATATGTCAGACTCAAACATATTTAAAAGACAGTTTCCAAATTAATGATGTGCGTAAACCGAGAACAGTGCACTAAATATGAAATATAATATATCTAAATTTGAACGACCTTTTCATATAAATCCATGATCACTTGCCTGACGCATAAAGCAACAAGAATGGAAAATGAAAAGACAGCTGTAGCATAGCATCCATCCTCCATTACTTATGGCACCTATTCAACAGGGACACATTATCAGCAGACCACACCGAAGGCCTATTTTAAGACACTAAGGTTGTGTGTGAGATCACATGATACACCAATGTGTGTTATGTCGTCAGTGCAAAAGCGAATACATTGATGGTATTTTGGCTTCCGGTTACCTTTCCGCAGCTCCTCACTGCGCGACAGCAAAGCGAGGAGCATCTCCGGGTCATTTGGTGCCTCTTTTGGAGAGTTGCGCTCACCATATCCATCCATTACTCGTGCTTTAACGCTTACATGTATGCACATGTTGTTTGTCATCTATCCACACTCATATACACGCCAGGCAGGTGTTGTCAAATGATGTTTTAGGAGGCCCGATGGCGGACACGAGCGTGCAGAGTGTCCGGTGGAGTTCGCTTTTACGCTCCACTGTGTGTGTTGAAGCCTGTGCGGGATTACGCTGCGCCGTTTCCTGGGCGACAGGGAGATAGATTATCATCACCCACCGAGAGGGCCTCTTCCGGAAGAGGAATACACAGGAGGTTCAGTGTGGGGTGGTGACGTTACTCAGATACGCGTTACAATGAGCCTATTGCTCCAAATAACACGAACAGACGAGTTATTCACGTCCTCGTTTTCTCCAACTCTAAAATGAATTAATTCCCCAAAGTTTTCTTTTATTGAACGATGTGATGGATTTTTATCTATTTATTTTTTTGCTGAATCATATCAAAGGAAAAGGAATAAAAGGAGTGTTCATGCTATTACATATTTCACTTTTGAAATTAAATTATAGGAAAATATTCTTTAACTAATTCTGATTACACTTTTAATAATACTATGGCGAGTTAGTATGCGTACTATTTCCTTAAGTGTTTTGATTAAGGAGCCCGTGCATTTAGATAGAACATTATTACATACAATGTTAAAGATTACAGCGCGTATATTGGACTGATGCCATCAGTACAACAGAACGAACCATATCTACAACCTCTAAAAAAATATCTAAATTAATCCAGAAAACTGGACATGTTGTTGGTGTTTTATGTAAATCGACCAAAGTGGTTTCTATCGGATTCGGATACATTTTAAATTCAGATTCCAGTACTGCCATGCGTACAGGACAGATTGGGCCCCATGGGAACACAGTCTTGTTTAGACATTTGCCTTTTCTTGTAAAACAAATATATATAAATAGCAGAGGCCCAGCATTTTTTTCTTTTTACTCTCAAACACAGTAATCGCTTGCTTACGGAGCAATGTGTACAATATTAATTCTGATCAAAAAAGTGAAATAAGTGTTTTTAAATACCTCACACGCGCGCACGCGCACGCACACACACACACACACACACACACACACACACACACACACACACACACACACACACACACACACACACACACACACACACACACACACACAATCTCCATCTCTTGTGTGTGTTGAGTGCTCAAAGACAAGTGTTTATTTAGAGGAGAGATTGGCTGTTCAATAACATGTTGATCGGGCCAACACCCCAATGAATTTTATTGACACTGATCTTTGGCACAAAAGAGCGCCTGGGGAAATCACGGGTAGTGCCACAGCAGCCCGGGCCGCTGATGAATCCAAAATCAATGTCCCATTTGCCTTATTTTAGAAGTATATGAAAGACGTTTCGGAGAAAGGTGTGGTATTCATGGATGCCGCTCTTACTTTTCAGCTTTGTATTCATTTTTGATGTCATATTGATCGCTCACTTTTGAGGGGGTGAGCCCGACAGTAATGTGACACCAAAAGCGATAAAATGACCATCAGAATAATGGCCAGTCAGTCAGAGAAAGTTGCAAGGACCATCAAGTAAGACTTATTTTCGTTCGACTTTCTTTTTTTTTTGGGGGGGTTTTGTTTGAATTTGAATTTGAATTTGTGAATTCGGTTTAAATGATTGATGTGGCCTGACTCAGTCATATTTTCGGAGTTTTGTTCCTCATAATTCCACATAATTCCACACGCACCATGTTTTTAAATAAAATGAAAAAGTAGTTTTGTGTTGCCTAAGTCTCAATGAACACAGCCTTTTACAACAACACGAAACAGGCCTCACAAAACACGTTTTTCTACGTCTTTAGATGCCACTCAATATTTAAACAAGCCACAAATAATTTAGGCTTTGAATCCGACCACCATTACAACGTCACCTCCATTGGCAACTGCAGGTGTCCCACCTGTCGGGGGCAGGAATGTCACCTGTTGCGCATATTGTGTCGGTGGTCTGCGGGTGGGAGCATGTCTGCCCTGCAGCCGCGGAGAGGCTGCTGTCGCCACAGTGGGTCCCCGGCCTCTCCGGCTCCATCTTGCACCCTGCGCTTCTCGTTACACGCGCAGGCGGCGGTGTGAAATGACAGCACGCGCATAACATCTGTTGGTGCGATGCTTCAACAATGAAGGCTCATTACAGATTCATAACGTCTCCCGCACGCACCGCAAGAGAAGCGCCTCTAAACAGTCTGTGTACATCAACATGGGTCGATGAATACACAGTAGGTATCTGCAACTGTCCCAGCTTCTTTATATGACGTGTGTGGACAATGTGTCCCGTTTGGGCACATCGAACATTCATATACGATGAAACAATAATTGGAAAAGTCAGTGTCCTTGCTTTTCGCATTTAAATACAAGCAGTTTACAAGGCCCATTTCACGCTTGTCAAGAGTTCACTCAGCAATACAAAAGCCTCATTCGGTCCTGCTGTGCCGATTTGCTGCATTATCCTCTATTTCACGGCTAATTGTAACTCATTAACTGACCCCAGGACATCACTTCAAACGCGGCCAAATCATAATGCTCATATGCGCATGTGACATGAGTTAAAATGGGCTCTTACCTTGGCCTGAACTGTACCGGGAGAAATTTCCGGTGTTTTGACAGCTTGACCCCGGGTGTTCAAGCAACATTTTGAAGACGTTCCGATGATCCAACGGGAGAAAGTATAGCGCCGAAACGCGTGCGAGAAAAAAAAAAAAAAAGAAGCCTAACAATACGTGTATGGACGATAGATTCAAACCCGGACGTTCCTGGAGATGTTATCCTCTCGAGAGTGAGTTGAGCTCTCTTCGATGGCAGCTTCGTTTCTGACAATTGTTCAAAAGGACGCCCGTCGACCTGTCTCCTTTCGTCAGCCCCCGAGGACGTACACTTTGAATATTCATCAAGTTGCTCTTTTGATTCCGCGTTGATAAGCTCGCGATGATGCGGAGGCGAGGGGGCGGGTGGCAGTGGAAAAGTGTCTGACCACGAGCAGCGTCAGCTGACCTGACTGTGAGCCCGGCAGCCTGCGACTTTACTCAAGTACTAAAGTAGCCGGCGGTCAGCGCTGCCTCTGTCCAGGGTGCTGAAAGGGGAGTTCCTATAAACAGACGGGAGGCGTGTGTGCTGCTCCTGTCGCGCTCTCACACACACACACACACACACACACACACACACACACACACACACACACACACACACACACACACACACACTTTGCCCTCCTCCCATCATTCTCCTTAGCTATGTTGCGGTGCACGTGTCTGTCTTTCAAGGCGCACAATGGGGCACTGCTCGGGACATTGTTGTCATGCTGTTCAGTCGCCGCGTCTCTCTTTTGTTGGTTAAAAATAGACCGCATCGCATTAATGATACAAGTGGAGGGATAGTACATGCCGTTAGGTTAGTTTATAGTGTCACAGTTGTGTTGTACCGAAATAACAGAAAGTGTGTGCACATCTGTACTGCTTGGATTGGCTTAACATGATGATTGACACGAATTTGTTTTAAACGCCGCTTTAAATTAAACTATACTTTTGATTGAGAAATATGACCACAGCACAGAAAGGAGTTTGAATCTTAGAATGCACAGAGGTTAATGTAGTGCAATAGTAACACGTCCCTTTCTTTCTTTCTTTCTTTCTTTCTTTCTTTCTTTCTTTCTTTCTTTCTTTCTTTCTTTCTTTCTTTAAAACAAAATAGTGTCCCTAATTTATGCTTTCCTGTAAAGTGTCAATCCAAGCGCTTGCCCAGAGCTGCGCGTCTATTTGGCTCTGTGCCATGCTTCATGCCTTTGACGCCGTGCCAATTACCACCACAACTCACAAAACTACTCTGACGTAGTCCTACAGCTTTGATTCAATTTTGCTCGCCCAGCACGCAAGCCCACAAGTGGTGTAAGCCAATTAGACCTATGCTGTTCGTTAGTCCACTCGGGGCAATTAGCCTCCAAAACAATCACCTTTTCTCCTTTTTTCATTCTACCTCACCAACCTTACACCCTCTATATCCATCCAGCAATTCCACTACGTTCACTTAATGTCTGGTTTTAAAAAAAAAACAATATCTAGTGGATGTTTGTTTTCATGGATGAGTAGCACATTTTTGGGGTGTTTTCAAGGGCAGTAATCTCTGGTCAACAAGTCAGTGTGGATCTTTATGCAGATTAAGGGAGACGTGTTTGTAAATCTGGAAGAAGCTGTACACAGTAACCTAAAGCCAATGCGGCATCAAAGGAGATTAGACGACAAGCACAACAACAGGACTGCTTTTCGTTTCATCTACTGTGAGAAGAGAGTGTTTGCTTTTCCATTTGTAACGCAGTGCATGGTGGACATGTGTGACCGAAGCACGTTTAAAACCTTTTAAATTAGGATCTCAAATAATGCAAGATAAATTCACAAGCTAGGATATACATAATGTTCCTCTATTTATTATTTTGGTAAACTATAACATGACATGATTGATTACATCACCAAAGAAGGAATTTGAGGAATAAATTGAGCAAAAAAAAAAAAAACAGCAATTGAAATTGGTTTTGATAATGCCACTCTTTTCAAAGCCAACACAAACATTTTGTTTTCTGGCATCCTCGGCTCGCTCGCATGAATATCATGAAGAGCCAAACCCGAAAACATGCCATGGCCTTTTATCCTGTTTTGCTTGCGAAAACCTAAAGCATCATCACAGAAAATTGGTAAGAGTGTTAACACACCTGGGTCCTACTTGAGATAGCAGCTGCAATTAGCCATTAAGGGTCCTCCATAAAGACTCTGCCTTTTGCTCCTATTGAACTTGATTTTGATGTTGAATATGAGCAGGTTCAACATGCTCACAAGTGGATCAGACAAGCCTCGCCCTCAAGGATTACTTGAAAAGAACAAAAGGCGATGCTGCACATGGAATCTCTGTTCAAGTGAAGGCACTTACCCGAAAAAGAGAATGGCATCTTTAGTAAGATCTGTTGTGTTTCATATAATAGAAAATCATCTGAGCTTGTATTAGATATTTTTGCACAAACACAATTTCAATTGGAGCAAAGACCCCCCCACCACATCTTTTTCTTTGCAGGTATGAACACAAACAAGACCTTAGAGGGAACTTTGTGTGCACTATACTGTCCGATTAAAACTATATTTTAAGAAGAAAAAACATGCTGACAATAAACAAGCACAGCTTTGTTTTCAACCATCTATAAAATATGTCTTGAATTCTTTCTTCTGAAAGTATTGGATTTTGTTTAGACTCATTTGCAAAATAGGTCATGTGAAAAATTACTGAAAAAATTCCATAAATGGACAACTTTCCAGTCCAGTATTTTTGCTAAATCAGCAAAACATTAAATATGGGCAGTTTTCTAGAATATCAATCTTTTACCATTAGAGGCCTTGACTTAATGACAAAAATATGGCTAGAAGAATGAAACCTTTTTCAGAATAAACTCAGAATCTACATCATCAAGGGAGATATTATTAGAATTACTTTGAAATGATATAGTCTTTCAATGTGCTGTCTTTTAACCATATACATGCACACATTGACGCCCATGATCTTGTTTGGTTTGTATCTGTCATTTCACATGCTCGCATATGTCCACAAGTGGCTCTGTGTGTTGTGATGTTCCGAATTGTGCACATCTATGTGCATACATGCCGTGTATGTTTGTAACTGATTTTGCACAGCTGAGCTGGGTGACTGAGTGTTACCGCGGGGGGTCCATGTGCACCATGCCACCCCTCTGACACCGGGATGCCATTGTGCTGCCGTCATGATCAATCATGTCCTCCAAAGACTGGCCTTGTTCAAGAGGGAGGGGACCAATCACACGCCTCATTACCCAGGCTTGGTTACTCCTAACCGGAGTGGTCCCAGGACACCTCAGCCTGTTGCTGTCTGGAGAGAAGGAGGAAGAGAGCAAGTGTGTGTGAAAGAGTGTGAGAGAGGGAAAACGAGCTGGAGAAAGAAATAGTTAGCAAGATGGTGTCAAAGACGGGAGGAGCATGCCTTCTGAATTTGGAAACCAAGCCATGACTGAGAAAAACTGAGAAAAAGTTGTGAACCCAAGACAAATAAGTCGACGAACAGAAAGGCTTCAAGGAAATAAGTTGCTGACCCAAAGAATATTTTTAGATAATAAACCCCAACCACCGGTTGTAGATACTGTAGATAAAGGCCCTCCCTCTGCGTCCCCTGAGCAACCAGCCTCTATAGTTTTTAACCATAGGAGCTGTCATTGTTTTAAAATGGCTCCATCTGGCAAGGTTTCACTGACCAGGCCAGCCGTGGCTCGCTCCCCCAGCAGCTGGCTAAACTGCCCAACCGCTTTTCCGCTTGGCCCTCGGAGTAACCGACACTCTCTGGTGGCTTTGCCCCTCCAACACACTCCAACACACACAACAACACACAAGGTTAACTGTCCCCCGGCCTGCCCGTCTTAGGGTCAGATGGCTTGAGTCGAGGAAGGGGAGGGAGGTGTGGTGGGTTGGGGTGGGTGAAACCATTTAGCCCTTTGTTATTCACCCAAGAGGACTGGACAAGCGGTTCAAAACATTGTCATGTGCACTGCAAGACATTTGAAACAATCCATGGCAATGTAAAGAAAAAGACAAAATGGTAGAAATCTTCCCAGCTGTGATTAAAAATCAGCTCTATAATTCATCGCGCATCTTCTTATTATGGGCTTAAGTCAACAGCTGGCCTTTAAGAGTCTAACGCAGGTTTCATTATTTGTGCATGAGGGTCTACTCTAGGCTAAAAAGGCTGCCACCTCTGCCTAGCATCAGACCCTTTGAATATTGATATGCTAATGATGAACAACCCAGGGAACAAAGCCTGACTGCTACCACTGGAAACCAATACAATGGCCCTTCAGTCAGGCCTTGACACTTTTACCACCCAACATGTGTCCCTGGTTTCATGCTCAGACAATAAAGGCCAACAACTGACCATCCATTTATAAGGGGGGGATGCTGTTACTCAGTCCCGACACACTGTCTTGGGACCCGACTGGTTACGTTGTGTTTTAACCATCTTTGTCCTGGGTGGGAAATATCAGCTTTCTAGAGCGTTGATAAGCCACCCCAGAGGCAGACATAATGCCGGAGGTCAGAGTTCAAACCTTTCAGGCAGAGCTGAGGCTTGACTTAGCTTGTCATTACAGATGTTGGCCTATTGTGTGGTCTATCTGGATTGCAGGTGCTACATTTTGGTATGAATACTTAATACAGGAAATAAAGATTTCTGAAGAGCTTATATGAGCTTTATGTCTATGGACTGGTTTAAAGTTAGACCTAATCAGCTTTGACAGGCTTGATGGGATATTTGTTATTGTTGTTACAATAACAAATATCCCATGGTGGTCAAGGCTTCGTGGTAGACTATTTACCAGAATCAAATTTAACAAAAAAGTAATATTTTCAAATACTTACCTAGTTGTCTTAAAGCTATATATGTGTTGTTGCTTTAGCTACCATTGAGGACAATAAGCTAAATCATCTGTAATTTCTCTGGGACAAAAACAATGACAACATAAACCATTTGTATTACGTATTTTCCCTCATTCATTATAATCCTGTTCAGTATGGATAGGTCAAGTAATCTTTGAATTATAAGAGGTAAATTCAATTAATGAAATATGACGAAACTAAATGATTTAAATTAACTATTTTTTCAGAGGAATTGTGCTCAGGACTAAGACATCTTTGAAGAAGTTATTTGTCCACAGTTTATTAGCTGTAAAAGCACAGGTGTGAGACACAACCCGGGGTCTGACTTACATGGAATGCAGCTTATTAATGTTATTATTATGTTTCACTGCGAAAAAAGCAAATTTGTTGTTGATGTTAAAATAATCAGCACGAAGTATTGTCCACTATGGGATCATGGTGACACATTTAAAGCAGGTTACTTTTGTATATATAATTGGAACACTCAACGACAATATTATATAAATATATATACATCCGGGGCTTCATTATAACTGTTTGGTGCTGTGTCAAATCACTGGCAGATTTAATGAGAGAACAAGGAAACATTTTAGTGAAGCATAATTTTGTCAGACATATTCATCATCGTGGATCACCCAGAGGGCCGTGGGATCATTTAATCCACGTGGAAGACAAAAGACACAATTTGAAATAAATAATTGATAATTGACAAAATAATCTTACTGCCTTGTAATTTACTGTGTGATAGCATATCATGATGCAATTTTGTAAATCCATATCTTTTATTGATGCATTTCGATACCCATATGGCCTAACTAAAAACTGCTAATTACAAAAAAATGACTTAATCTTAATTTTGAATGAGACACCGTGGCTCAATTTAATGTAGTGTTGGGATTTTTAAGGGGGTCATGTTTTGCAGTGAATAATAATAATTAAGCTTATAATTGAACTCTAATTGAAATATCTGTCCCGCCCCTCCCTCCCTCCCTCTCTCTCTCTCTCTCTCTCTCTCTCTCTCTCTCTCTCTCTCTCTCTCTCTCTCTCTCTCTCTCTCTCTCTCTCTCTCTTTGAGAGTGAGCTGGACCTCCAATCTGGACAATAAGAGGAGCCGATGAATTGTAGTTCCTTCTCTGCAGCATGAAGCAGTCTCCATTCCCAAAGACAACAAATTAGTGTTTTGTGTATACACTTAAACTTTTCTACTTCATTCTAAAACCCTCTCATCCACCAATACCTCAACTCCATCTTTCGTTTGCTCCATCTGACTTTGTGTCCACCTTCCAAACTCTCCACAAGCCCCCATTGACGCATCCCTTTTTCTTTCGCTATCAGTAGGTGGAAAGTCGAGAGACGGGGACACTGATTAGCGACGGTACAAGGAATCAGTCACTTGGAATGATGGATGTAATCATACTGCTGCAAAATGAATGTATTTATTATTAGTAATTTATTTGCTGATTAATCATACTCCATGTCAGAGCATAGCAGACACCCAGCCTGCCATTAGTATCGCATGGTCCGCTGTTTAAAAGCTAGCATTTATCATGGTCCTGCTATTAGATGTCATTATTGCTGAGCTTGTTGGAATCCAGTAAATTAGAAACCAGTTTATTGGGAAAACACTATACAGATCACCCCATCATGCCAATGTTTTTTTTCTATGTGTTTACATTTTCAAGTGTTATTGTTGTGCATTTGTCTTTCCATGACTTTTTAAAAAGTTGAGCAGTTTTCTCCCAAGTACTCCATTAGTGATGGCCATGCTGCGTTGGGAGTCAGCTCTCAATTGTCTTAGACTAACAGGCTTATGGCTAAAGATGTTTGTGTACCAAGGGCTGGTGGCCGACATGTGTTTTTTTTTTTGCCTTTCTTTTCCACTGAAGGGAGGGGGTGTGGGTGGGGGTCTAAACATTACGGATAAGAGGCGGCCCGGCACACGCCTGCCTGACTGTCGGTAATCCCACAGTCTCAGACTCATGACCCACTTTCTTGGAGGAGCGTGATGGAGCAGCGGCTTCTTACCCCGGAGGAGCCTCCAGACGCAGGGTGGAGGGGTCCCCCCCCCACCCTGTCAAGACAAAGGAAAAGACAGACTCCTCTGAAAGCCAAATAAGAGGTTCAGGAACACTAATACCTCAACCTGATGCTCTTATCATTCTAATAAATAATTCAGAGGGCGTGCCACTTTGCTCTCAGCGCAAAATATCTGTTAGTTCTTTTTATTGCTGAATGCACCTGTTGTTATGCTTGAGATTATTTATGAATATGACACTGTTTTAGCAAACTTTTGACGAACAAAAAGGAAATGTTATGCAGATGATTTTACTAGAATATTCCAAATTGAGTCAGTGAAACACATTGGCAAATATGGCTACTTTGTAAGCTTGACCTTCATGTCAGATGGACTTCTCAACATTGGACGCTCCTGTCAAATTCAAGAACTTTGCTTTTTGTTTCCTGAATCAGAATACGGGCAAACCCATGATATTAAGCAAAGACCTGAGCCATTTCCTAATTAAAGCAATGAATTAAGCAGAGATCATCCTAATACAAAGGAAATGAAAAGAACAGCTTCTTCATTATTATGTCTTATCCCTTGAAAACATACTGACTGACATCATGGCACACGCCACTGGCAAATAGGTCAACAAATGATGCCTTGATGTATCAGATCATATCACCAGCATACATCTTATTCATTTATTAATCGCCACCTGCCCCTCCTCTTCCATTTTTTTGTTGTTGAAAACATCTCCCCACACACCACAATGTACGCCGCTCTTACTTCTCTCTTTATCTTAATCCCTGGCAGACTTTAAGTGTCTGGCATCGGGGTAAAATCCCAAACTGGAGAGGAGCGTGTTTGGAGACCTAATCCCCTTACCCGTAGACTCGAGTTGCCCTAAATTCACCTCTCCCAAAGTAGGCCAAGAACAAGGAGCCACAACAGAGAGGCAAGCGGCTTCACGAGGGCTCAGCGTTGTCACGCTGCCAGACAGACAGACAAGAGCGACACACACGTTGGACAGATGACATATAAGCTGGTCTACCAGTAGAGTATACACAAGCTGACGCACAGACACACCCAGATGCTAAACTGAAAATTAGACACACACTTGCCTCCATGGTTTTTCTCTCGCACACAGACTGTCTCATGCAGTACTTGTCTTCAGCCACAGCCTCTGTTCCTCTTCTTCAGCAGTGAAGACTCGTCCACTGGAAACGATGACAGATCCGCTCTGCTCCTGCGTGTTTATTCGATGTTTCTCCTGGTTAGACCGTAACTTTCTTTTCTTTATACAGCGGCTTAATGGGAGATAATGCCCTGTTTTCAGCATAACAGGAGGGGCTGCTGAGTATAAGCTGTGAACACAAATCAATACTTTTCTAAATCACGTCCCCACATGCTGTTTTCATCAACCTGTAAGCTTGTGCAGAAAATACCCTCGGTCATACATCTGTGGAGAAAGACACCAAACGCAAAACTTTAAAAAGGTAAAAGGTGGAGAGCGTTGAAGCACATTTAGCGACAGGGACTGTCTCCATGGAAACAACGGTTGCCATGATGACAGGTGTAACTGAAGACACGTTGGCCTCAGTAATTTGTGATCTAAACATCTGCATTGTGGTTCCCACACTTACAGAAATGCCTCACTGAAAGTAATCCTCCTCTTGAAATCAAGTGGTCGGTTAGTCGGTCATGAACAAGAATGTTGACCATTTTCTAAACATGTTAAAAATTCTAAGATTCTTTGTCAATAATTCTATCAGACATAAAGACTTGTATATTGACCGCACATGGCAACTTTATTCCAATTTCAGACCAACGGTTTAGCATGCAAAGACCGCCAACTGAACGTGTTTTCAGATGTGATTCCATTGCACTGTAAGTCATGGAGGACAACGTTACCATCACATGGTCAGAGTAAAATTGCATTACTTCAAGCAAATATAAGGTTTTAGCACCGAGTCAGACAATTAGTTGGTATCATCCAAAGTTAAAGCCTTCTGAAGACAATATTTTCTCCAGTATAACAGTCAAATATGAAATTTTACAATACAGAGAAAGCAGATTTTGTCCATCATCAATTAGATGATAATCATATTGGGTTTCTTCGGGCCAATAAGAACAGGAAGAACTTTTTTTTTTTAAATCTACATATATGTTAGCATTAAGATTTAATGATTGACAACTTAATTTCTCCATTTTTCTTACGGTCTGTGTGCTGTTTATGTACTTTATAATCTTCAATTTAACAAATGTCCATCTTGAGTGACCCCAGGCCGGAGAAGAGTAAACAATACCGCCACCCTTTGGGGACTAGGAGAACATCAACCCACGCACGTTGAGTTTACAGAAGGTGGTACAGGATTTGCACAAAAAAAAAAAAGCACACGCCTCTGCATCACATTATGGAAAACTGAGACCAACCTGAAAGCTATGCTTCTATAAGGGGGATTGTTGGAGGCCAACGTATTGTCTTGGGGATTGCTGTAAAATAACGGGCATTCAAAGAGGTTTAAGGATTGCGCTAGGAGACTTGAGCTCCAGTTGGATTCTCAGATTTAAAGGCTCATCCACTGCCTTCCTCCTTCTCACCCTCCCTCTCTTCACCGTGTCTCCGAGCTCTCATGCAGTAGTTCTGGAGTAGATTAGGTTTGATTTTTTCCATTATGCAAATTATTTTCTCCTTCCCAGCACCCCCCCTGTCATCACTTAGTATTATTGAGAGATTGCTTTATCATTAGTACCAAGCTGCACATAAAATAGCCAGGTTTTAGTGAAGTGTATTATAATGAGCCACAAAGGCCTGTTGTCCTGCTTTCATAAATTAGAAAGCCCAGATGTTGGATACTTGTACTGCCAAGAGAACAACACTATCAGAAAAAAAATGCTATCGTAATGGATTTATCAGGTGCTCGCTGGGTAATATTGCACTTATATATATATATTTTTTACGAATATCTGTTGCATATCGGTGTGTTTTATCCACAAAGAATATGAAGCATAAACTCCAATTGCGTTTACTTTTATTTTCCATTTTCATTGATGTCATTGCCTGCAAGAAATCATGGATTTCCATGACTTTCCACGCCTGTCTGGTTGTTTCTAAACTTGGATAAATGTGAATTAAGTGGATAATCCTTAAATAAATAACTCAAACACTCAAGTACATCTAAAGTACTGTTTTATCTAATCCCCCAATATCCCCCATAAATTGACTACATGGGTACATGGTATTGAATATATGGAACGTGAAAACAAATTAATTAATAATAACAGAAAAATGAAATTATTATAAAGTTAAAAGGTTTATATTATGCATGTCTTGAGAATACTGTAAATCCCACTGATTAAATCAGTGAGGGCACAGATTGAAAGTAATCGTCAGACTGCCTCCCACAAGAGGTCAAGTGGTCTTAAACAGGCTTAATCTATATATAAATATACATACAGTATATACACACCATATGATAAACCTGAGCTTTAAATATTTAGCAGTCTGCATAGGTCAGACTTTACCCAAATAAGCTGTATTTAGAATTTACTAGGGCAGAAAAGTATACATTTTCTTTTATCAGCATGCATTTATAAATGCCTTATCTGTTTAACCCGGTCTCAGGTGGAAAACATGGTTTCTGTTTATCTCACACTATTTATGACTTTCTGGTGTTGACAGTAATTGCAGCCCCATTGTGTGATTTATGTTTGCTGTCTTAAAAACCCCTTTCTGACTTGTCTGCCTCTATTTATCTATTTTACGTTTACCTTAATTCCATTTGAAAATAAACTTGTTCAAAGTATGCAAGTATTTCGCATTTGCCTCACTTTGGACCTTCAATTCATTCGAGCCTAAACTGTTGGCCTGTAACTGCCTGACACAACTTTCTATTTCATGAGCACAAAGCCAAACGTGTTGAATTGGCAAGTCACCAGTTATGCATCTCTCATGAGCCAACATAACCATAACTTGTGTAACATAGTGCAACAACACGTGGCATACAGATGATACACGCGTGAGCTTTTGCAACCCAGGAATGCTTCTCTCTCCCTTTGAAATGACATACAGCGGAGAGGTCAGAATCCACGGAGAACTGCTGCTTTTTCCCTTTATTTTTCAGTCTTTCATGGAATCCCACACTAGTATCAGTATCAGTTTTTTTAGGATTAGGATACAAATATTTGCAGAAAGAATTTATCAATATCTTGGTGCTCTACCTGGCTTAAGTCAAGCAAAACAAACTTTCAAAGATTCCATTCGTGTTTCAGCAAAATCCTTCATATTGTTTCCCCACCTACTTGTTCCCAGCAGAACCAATTGTCCTCCACCTAGACACATTATCTCTCTCCTTTGCGGCTGATAATATAAGCGCTGTAAATAGACAGGGGACATTTCCCCACTGATTGTTGCACCTGTTTCTGGTAAAATGCTATCTTTATATATTTTTTATTTACAAAGGGTGTTCACGCCATGATCAACAAAAGCAGCACCTAAAACACAATAGTTTGTCCACCTGCTTGTGTTGGTGCAGTGGTACTGGTATAATCAGTGCTTGTGCAGTTCGAGCTGATTAGGACGTCTCCACCTCCGGATTATCAGCACCAGAAAGTAAGGGGTGTATCAGATGAGATGCTGGCAAAAAAAAAAATCCCCAGTTGCTGAAGACCATCTATAGCTCCTAATGGTAACAATCACACAACCCATCAGAAATAAGAAACATATGTATATCTAATCTTTGAAGTTTTTGAAAGGTGGGAATCTGGATCCAAGGCCAACCCTCAAACTGGGCAGGTTTGAAAACAACATGAACCTGAGATACTAAAGCCAAGGCTTCAATTTAAGGTGCTTTAGAAATACTTTTCTCAACATCAAAGTGTGTTAAAATGGTTTATAAAAGTATCAAAAAGAATACAAATGTGACCATTGTGACACATTAGGTCAATTATGTTAAACCCTCACGTGTTTGCCGTTTAGGAACATTGATGAAACAATACTATGATGTATTTTGGAGTAATGTATATATGGAGTAAGGAACATACATGACCCTTTCATATACGTTCAAGGTTCGAGTTTTTTTTTTATTTGCCATTTGTGCCTCGACCAACAGTCCAGAGACATTGGGATTTTTTGTGCAGCGCTCTCTGAGTCAACAGTTTGGGAAATAAAAACACACTATAATAAGAAAGAGAAAATATATAAAATATGAAAACACTATACATACGGTGGTATATATACAAGAAAGGTATTAGATACAGCTTAAAAACAATGTTAAATAACAGTAATAAGAAATAGGCTAGTCCTGAGTGCTGTTCCTGGATCGTGAAAAGAGGGAAAAGGGGAGAGTTATATGGGAATATTGCACATTTTGAGAGGTGGAAGAAAATGATGTGGGCATATTGGACAGTTAGAATATTGCACCTTTATCAGAAGGTATATAACACATGACTACGATTACAATAACCCTGTGAAAAACAATACAATATGTTCAAGTGTACCTAATAGATGCAGGCAGATGGTTTTGTTTTTGTAAAATGGGCAGCCTCACAAATGAGAAACAAATTTGAGTTGCTCAGTTTAAATCTGAAATCAGCTTACCTCGATCTCATTTTGCTTTTGTTGCTCCTTGTTGTCTGTAATGAGCTGCTGCTATGCACAAGATCCAACAGATACATACGGCGGGAGGATTAAGGCAAAAACACAACAAAGCGTAGAGCAAGAGACCAAAAACACTTTTATTTTTTAGAGACAACAACATCATATGAGAAGAGTATGAAGTAGCTGATTTGAGGAGCTTATTATGTCAAATGTACAAGTAGGGTTTCATTAAAATGAGTGGTTTCTATTGCAATAATGTAAAAGCACTAACAACAAATACAGTACAAACATACAGTCCTCTGAAGATTAGTGGCTGCTCGTTTGTGCTCGAGGAACAGTTGCTCTTATAATCCTTAGTTTGTCAAAGCAGAAGCTCTGAATAATAAATGATTTTGATAAAACTAAATATATATATAACATTGTGAGTTTGATAATACTATTATCTATATTTTGTAAATGTATAGCTTATGCCAGTGATATGATGGGAAGGATGGACAAAATATAATAATGATGAAAAAGGATAATAGTAAATATATATTCAGAACAGAGTGATATACATTGTATAAATTATTTTGGCTGAAGAAGATTTACAGCATTTTTTTCCTCATCATTTTTCTTGCATCACATTCAAGACCTGCATGTATCGACAGGCAATGACCCTTTGAGCATATTAGATATGTTTATGTATTCTGTCTTATCCTCTATTTAGTGGGGTGAAGGTGGGGAGATGCATGGATGTGTGCGTCTACACATGTATATATGTATAGATGCATAGAGCCATGAATATCTTTGAATGTCATTATAGACATTACCATGTTGCTACCAGCATATTGATGACATAGATAAGGTGCATTGAGGAGTGCTGAAAAGCCAAAAGACCCGATACACTGCAACCAAAACTACAGGATTGTGAACATTGGCACACTGAATATGTGCTGTATCTTAAAGTGACCAAAAAAATTCATTGATGAGTACTCAAAGCGAAGAATGTGATAGCATCTTACAACATTTGTATATTACATACACATTTGTTCATATATGTATACAGATCATTATTTAAATACAGATATAATTAGTTTATTATGGAAAAAAAAATATGAATGTCTTTATTATTGTGCATGAAGCCTTGTGTGCCACCACTGGTCATACACATGGTATGTGCATATATATGAGTAACTATTAAACGTTCAGACAAGCAGACCAATGATATAGAACTGTTATAATATAATAAAATGAAAATATATAAATACTGAAATAAGTCCAGTAAAAAGAGGAATACTTACCGCTGGAATTAAACAGCAAATCAAATCAAAACTAGTAACTAAATGAAAAAAAAGATGGAAAACATTACAATAAAAGGAATAAAAAAAATTTAAGATGACAATTTAGCTGATTTGATATCTTATTTAAAAAGGCCTCATAACGAGTTGAAATAAAAGTGAGCCCAAACACAAGCTTAACATTATAAGGATTGCAAATATTGTATTTTTGCATGACCATCACATTATTTAATATTTTACTGTTGAGTGTTCATGTTATTGTGTCCACTCTGTAGTTCCTGTCATGAACTCCGGTGTCTCACTAGTGCAATGCTGCTCTCTTATGGTGAACCTCAGATACTGCAGAGACCGCTTCATCATAAGATAATACGCCTTTATTGAAACTGGAACTACTTAATGTTATGTAATATGTATATTTAGCATTCAATGTGTGAGTAAGTAACTCCACATGACAATGCTATAAATACATATCATAATAAATGGATAATCCTCTATTTATATTGAAGTAACTATGAAGAAATACAATGTATTTAAGAAATACAAATATTAATGAAAGCAGCATGTATAAGAGATATACACAAATGTGTGAAACAGGACCATGCCAATGATTTCACTATATCAAGCTTCTGACTAGATACACTCCACATACATCTTGTGTCACTGCTGGCCATTTTCAGAAGGATACTTTTACATTGTTCAGAGAATAGTGAGAGCCCCAGAGAACAGTTCAGGCACAAGTGGAATATAAAGTATGATGCAACAACAGAAACACAACACACTTGCTTGTTATTTCTGTTCAAGCACAAGTGTAACTAATGATATAGAAAACCTGAATGGACCTGATTATGAACCTATAGAGCAAACCCCCAAGAGGGAAATGCATCTAATGAATCTATTAATCTAACTAAAAAGTGAATACATTTCTTTGTGACTTTACTTTTTTTTTCTTGTAAATTACTGGATTATGTATCTTTTGTCTTTATAATGACTTACATATTGTATTCTTTTTGATTGATTTATGCATAACATATGCAACTGTCTATTTGCAATGGGTAAGTAGACTCTGCTTCATTTGAAGGGTTTACAAGTCAAAAATAGTTGTGACTCACTGACCTAAAGCATTATTTTAATATATTCAGATGCATTTGGCATAAACAGTGTAAACCAATATAGCTTGGTAGCATCATATGCACATTGGATGTCAGTATGGCAATTGAAAACCAGGTGGTGGGCTGAAGGGACACCAGGGTGGACCGCACCTTCTCATTATGGTGCATATGTGTGACTGCATGTGTATGAAAGGGATTTTAAACCAACTTAATGACAATCTGAACTAGGAAAGATTAAACGTAGGAGTACATCTGTTGTTATAAGTGTTGTTCCAAAGCTGATACTGTAGATGCCGTATATCTAGTAAAGTGGTGTAACACATGAAGCAAGTCTATGAGAGGTTCAGCACTTTTTCTCATACGCTCTCCCCTCATTGAAAACAATTTAAAAAATACGTTTATGGACACCGCCTTATAGTCGCCATCACTGTCAATCCAATCTGATCAAACCACAACCACACAGCCCTGATGAAGAACATTAGCTGAGTTTAAGAAGTCTTGAGGTTTAAAAAAAAATACTGATTAAAGATGTACATCTCTATCATTCAAGGTTTTAGTCAGGAGTAATAATTGTCAGGGAAATACTTAAGATTTGAAACCAGGTCTTTAGGATCTTTAAAAAGAATGACACAATCACAAGTCATGTCCCAGGTATACAATTGTGGCACAGAACATACTTTAATCCAAAGGCACCACAACCCAGGAGATCAATCCTGAAAAGGCGAAGATTCACCAATTCGAGACACAGGCAGGACTTTAGGCTGGCAGGTTCAGACAGGCTAAATTAATAAATCAAGGATGGAAAGCATGCAGGGCGGACATACTAGACTCTTACATGGAAATGAACCTATACTGGGCTGATGGGTAATGGGAAGCAGGTGAGTAATTGGGTGGGGAAGATCAGGTGGTGAAAACAGCAGGAAAGGAGTGGCAGAATCTGGAACAACATGACAGGTATAACAAAGCAATGCAATATAACTAATGTTATGATCCGACTGGAGTTTTGACAGGTATTTTATCTGGAAATCCAAGGGTATTAGTAACCTGTGGAGCTATTACCTCATGAACTGATTTAAGACTCCATTTAGAATTGTCTTGATTTTAGGCAAAGGTAATTAATGTCATGGTAGTGTGGAGAAAGCTTTGGACCAGCATTTAGATATATATGTCGGGGGTATTTTAATGTTAGTAGATATACTGCATGCCTGGCTGTAAATAAAGTAAATAAAAACGACTCCTGAAATTGTTGCTTCTGCTGACCTTAAGTGGCTTAACTTTCCACCTTGCTGTGACGCTGTCTACCCGGGGACGCATTGACGTCGCTGCTGAACAGGTAAAACTTCTGACCACACCCACCCACGTCAATCTGGAAAACATTTAGAAGAGGCAACAATAACAAAACAAAAACACCGAGACTCATAATGTTTTATGTGCCTGTGCATGAAATGTGTTTAAACCTGTGAAACACACTCATAGTTTGCCCTCGCTCAGCAGCCAGCACATTCAAGGCTCTCACGCGTTAAGCAACTCCCCGTGACGTCATTTCGGGGGAGGGGCTGTGCGTTTTTATGGCGTATTTGCACAATAGCTCCCTTCCTTCAGCAGCTTCCATTGCTGCGGTGAATGTGGGAAGAGGGGAGGGGGAAAGAAACTGTGTTGAAGACCAAGTGCAAACGGGGGGAGGGGGGTGGTGGAGGAGGAGGAGGAGAGAGAGGGAGAGACAGAGAAGCGGAACCACAGAAAGAAGAAAAAAAGCAGCTGTCTCTGGAGGAAGTGATTGTGAGGGGGCCTCATAGCGGGAGGAAGCGAGCTAGGAGGCAGGCAGGCTAGCAGCGGCTCTATGGCTCAGTCGGCTGCTAACGGCGTAGACCAGGACCTGGCCAGCAAGAGGCAGCACTCAAGGTAGGACCCCGGGGGAGAGGTGGGGGTACGCCGGCACACATGGGTGGAGTGGGGAGGGGGTCAGCTGTGTTGTCTGTCCTTGACTGGCTGTCAGGAGAAAGCGGGAGGCGGCGGCTGAAGGGACAGCAAACTGGGAGAATAATAGAGGCTTCCAGCTCAGCTTTGCTTACTAAGGAGGAGTCAGGCGGGCGGAACTTGACCAGCCAGCTTTCACTGATTTTTAAAGCACCAAGACCCGGCCACAGCTCCAGCCAGAGCCCGGTTCCAAGCCTCATTCCTGGCTCGGGTCATTGAGCTGCTGTGGCTGGAATGTACAGACTGAAAGGAGCCTCGTCAGATGTGGACGTTGGAGGAGAGAGAGTGTGTGTGTGTGTGTGTGTGTGTGTGTGTGTGTGTGTGCGTGTGCGCGTGTGTGTGTGTCCAGGTTGGACACATTCACAGCACGTATGGCTTTGGTTTAAACGTGCCATGTGGATGCAAGACCGTAGCATATGTACACAGTCAGGAGATCCCAGTGGAGAAACCTGAACACACATGCACATATAGGTATTGTGTGGGGAGATGGAGTTGTGTAGCAGAATCTGTCAAAGTGTTACGTTACCACTTATTTGCATATTTGGTGTTTATGTCATAACCATGTTCCCACTCATTTGCAAAGTTTCTCACTATCTGTTTTGCGCCGTCCGACACCAGCTTGGACTTTTAACTGTCTTTCGATGGCAGTCCCAATTAGTTAAGAAGTATCAATAATTGATTTAAAATGTTCTCTTATATTTTCTCAATAAATTCTTGTTGAATTGATTGCTTGTCAGAAAATAGTGTAAGAGGCCCATTATAACACATTTAAAAAGCATAAAATCCTCACAGTTGAAGGCAAATATATTTGGCATTTTTGCTTGAAAAGTGACAAACAGTTGCTCATCATGTCAAACAAGTTGCAAATGATTGACAGATTGTTTCAGCCTGACTTATGAATGTTTTTTTGGCAGTTGCCCATGGGCCAGTGTATCTGTTTGCCTTTCTGTCAAGTCATATCTTGGACACCGCTGATCAAATATTGGTAATCTCTGTTTAATATTTTGACATTTTGTGAAATTACTTATCGCCACAACATGGGTTACATTTTGTTCGTGTTTCTCCACATATTTGTTAGTCAGTCAACTCGGATATTTCAGTAACACCCACGGATTATGCAAACATTGTAGGGAAATGATCTACGTGATAATAACTGCATGGTAACATTTTCCAAAGAAATGGTTGGAGGGGAGGGCTGTGAGTTAAATAGGTAACATGTAACTGTGTAACATACTCTGTGCTCAAACTTTATTAATAAAGTAACTAACAGAACAGATCTTTTACTCATTACATCCTTTTTTAATTTGAAGCCCAGTGTCTGTGACAGAGTGGACTGCCGGGAGGGTTGAAAGTTTTGAAGTGACTTTCATAAAACCTTCACACCCACACACACAGGGTGTGTGTGGGTGTGGGTGTGAAGGTTTTATGAAACCAACCACACACACGACAAATACCCAGAGTCACAGTGCTAGTCATGATCATATTGCCAGGTCTACCCTTGTGACTGCTTTCTCTCTACTTTACAAACCGATGGAGTCAATAGATGACCCTTTCTGCAATGAGGGTTGGGTGTGTGTGTGTGTTTTTGTTGTCTGTCGCTGCTAAAGAAATGCAGACAAGACAGAAAAGTATATTATCTGTGGTCTTTGTAAACAAACAAGTCCTGTACAATGGTTCAGTTTGCCAAAAAACAGCACCGTGTTATGAATAGAAGAACCTCTGAAGTGTTCTGAAGCATGAGATAACTAATTCTGTAAATTATATGGCAGTCTGTAGACTTGCTGCTTTATATAATCTTTATCCTGTCCATATACAGCATTGTCATGTCTTAAATCAGCGACACAATTGGCACAATAACAATCAAAAGAAGGTGCGATGACGTCACCTCTTCGATGGAAGGATACATGCCTGACGCTGAAGATGGGCATGTCATTAGATCTATGTCATGTCCTTCACAGAGACCAAGGATCATGGGAATTGTTGCTTATGAGATGCAATTATAATTATTCGTCCCTAAATGTTGTGTTATGTTCTTTCCACGGTTTCTGTTGTTCGGACCATATTGCATGATTTTTCCACATTAGATTGCTCCAGACCAAACGAGGTTAAGACAAACTGAATCACAGAAGAAAAAGAAGAGAAAAAAAAAGGTTTTACAAGCAAATCAGACAAAAATAAGAAAGTAGGAGACAGCTCTGCTGTTAATGAAAGAGAAATGCGCTGCAAAGAGGAACAAACATTCTTCGAGAGTTTCTCTTTGGTTTCCCTGACAACTGGCTGTGGCACTCTGTAATTATGGCTGGATCCCGACTCTGAGCACAGAGTTTCGTAGCTAAGCCAAGAATAATGGGGAGTGTAGTGAATAAATATGGAACGAGGATCCCAAAAAAATAGCTCCAGGAAAGAAATGTAAATACAAAATGTGCTTGTTTTTCAGAGGAAGTAAATGTAATAAAAATGTGATCTGAAATATGATCCAGATTTAATTAATGGGACATAGCTCAGGTTGTGGCTGCATATTGAAACTATTCAAAATGTCACTATTTATTATAATTTATATTCCTGTTTATTCCTGGGTTTAAGTGAATTGGAATTCCATTCATATAGAATATAATAGACAAGATAGTGTACAGTAGCAGGTGTATAATCCAGCATTTCAATCACTGGGTCAACTATTTAAATTGTTAAATATCTATGGCTGCATCTCAAGGTTATTTTTATGGTCAATTAATCTGCTTTTAATAATATATATATTTTTAAACTACTTCCTATAGCTTAAGTGCTAGTTTCAAATGTCTTGTTTGGTCTAAACCAAATAAATTACGCTTACAATGATGCAAAACACAATAGGGCTGCAAATCATTTTCATGGCCGATAAGCCAATCACGGCACAATAATATTGTTGTTTATTAATGGCATTGACCATTTGAAACTTTACAGCCCAAGGTGATATACTGTATTTTGATAGCTGGTTCGACCAACAGTCCAAACCCCAAAGGATTCTGTTAACTATACAACAGAGAGAGCCATGCAGTTTGACAGTGAAAGGACAAACCTCAGCCAGTCATAGTTCAGCTCACACACACAACCTCACTAACTTGCTCCCTGAAACCTGTCCAACGTATTCTGTGCAGTCATGGGAACAACACTGGGAGACTGTCTTTTTTAGACCACAGGCAGGCTATTATGGGATGAGTGTCTCCCAACCAGACCAATTAGAGTGGTACTCTGAAGAGGGAATGGTAGCCTGCGCTGCACAGATCCATTCTCACTCCAACCACAAAGATGACAAGAATTAGAGTCACTGTGAAAAGCCTCTCTTGGAGAATAATACTTTATTTTTTTGGTCTTTGTCTTGCCGTCTTTGTCTATCTTTACATGCCCATTAATGTCGTTCTCTCGATGTTGGTCTCTTTCTTTCCGTCTGCAAATTGGCCCTCATCCTATCTCTCACACAGTACTTTTAGTTTACAGACTTTGATCAAGATGAGTGATGATATATTGTCCTTTTTAACTTAAAACTGCACAACTTGGGTTATTTAACAATGTCGCCAGACGCTCCGAAGGCTACGCCCTTTTTCCACAATCTGTTTTACAGTTCAAGGTTTTACAATTTAGTCGTGGTTTACAGAGGCCCCTGCACCATCTGCTGCTGGACTTAGTGTCCGTATGTTTTCCCCCTCATCTTTGTCTTCTTTTGTAGCAGCACCTCTGTAATTACCTGCTTCAGCTTCATTCCTTATCACTGTCACGCTCCCATGAAAACACTGACTGCCCTGCTGTACTTGCAAGGCCTCAGCAGCCACCTTTGAGTGGATAGATGCTTGGCTTCTTTGCCTTTTTACTTTGTCAGACAAAGCTAATTGTATGAGAAGCAAAGGGGATAAAGCAAATAAACACCTCCCTTGCCTTTTAGTACATCATGAGGGCCTCTTGAGGACACATGCTGAAACCCTGTGTGCAGCATCAGAAACAATTGAGGCTTGCTCGGTGCCATAACATTGGGGCAAGTTGAAGGGACAGAGTCTTTAGCTAATTGGTTAACTACATTTGCTGTATTCTACATCATAGGATTGCTCAATCATAAACATGTTTCCTCTGTGATCTTGTCATTTCATTGACCTTGTACCTTTCATCCCCCTGGCTACTGCCATCAGGGCCTTTGCACTGAAGAGTATAACCTCACTTCAGTCTACAACTTGGTTGATGACCTTGTTCAAATCTGCTTGTGGGAATTATCAACCTCTCTGTCCTTTTCCCCCTCTGAACAATTTCAAAGCTGGAGGGTTTCCCCCCACTCCTGCAGAACTAATTGTTGCTATTTTAAGTCTGTTGTAGCCAAGGGTGTGACCTTGCGCATTTGAAGGGCTGTGGTAACAGTTCCATACACTTTTTGTCGTGATTTACTTTTGTCTGTTATGGCCAGCCAACCTACAAGTTATTTAGATTACTTAAAGTACAAGATTGAATGGTTTTGATGGGCACAATATTTATTATTGCCCTAAAAAAAATAGCCACTTGTGAAAATGCATTTGCTCTAGTAGTAGAAGTAGAGCAAATTCATATATTTGTTATGTTTGTATTTGTTTAGTTTTTTTTTTACATAAATACTTGCTGTCTAAACCAGACTGGATACATATATGTAGCACTATTAAAGATTGAGACAGTTGGGTTTGGGAAATATGACACAGACGGTCTTCCGTGAGATGATATACATTTGTCTAATATCAGAGATTTCTCCATGCCGGTTATGTCTTTATATCTATCCTTCTAATATCTCTGGCTGGCGATAGGTCATTGTAGGCTATGTTGGAATTCGATGGCCTGGAAAGCTTTAAGTCAATAACTAATTTGCATATGATTTTCCCATCAATGTAATGAAGTTACATTCCTGGTATTAGTCTGGTTATGTCATTCATCAGAAAATTGTATACATTGCAATATATTTAGATGGATTTTTTTTTTTTCATATCGCCCACTGCTAGAAAGTGATATAAGTAACGAGGGAAAAATATAAAAAAAAAAAAAAACACCTGGGGGACACTGCCAAGGTCAAACGATTGTTTTTGTTATCTGATCAAAGAGGATAGGCCTCTCTCCAGTTGTGATCGCAGCTGCGGTATCAGCATCTGTCAGCACATTAGCCTTTTTTCACATATGTCACAGTCACAAAGGCACAGGTGTAAATAATATTTATTTACACCTGTCTGAATTCCATGTTGCTGTTTTGGTTGCAGGGTCCTGGTATTGTGCGTGCTCTCTCACTGTTACGGCTCACTGGGACGCTTGCATAGAAAAGAGCCACAGTCAATGTTATTAGTAACACCTGTGAGCAATCAAAGGGGACGCCCAACCCTGGCGTTGAGACGCCGTGTAACTGGCACCAATGGCAGCCAAAATACTGGGTTTGCCTAAAAAAAGGCATAACATACTTATTTCCACAGCATAGTATTAAAAACAAACAGGTGCAGTAAATTAAATGATTAGTTATGTTTTTAGGGAATGTTTTTTTAGTGGAAGGACTTGTTTATTATGCCTGCTGTCACGGCTTACTGACACACCTGAATTGAATATCGTTAATGTTATTAGTTACATCTCTGGCGAGCTCGCGTGACGTCTCAACGGCCGGACGGCGTGTCGGCGCAGGAGGAGGAGCTTTAGCGGCACATGAACAGCGCAGGCACACGATGCGTTCAGGTACATTAACCACATTTTGGCAGCGTTAAAGTGTGTATAGTGTGACTGAAATTTCCCCATTTCCCCCATGAAGAATCTGCATTAAATATATTGAGCTTTTGGAATTTGTTATTATTTGGAAGTGAAAATCTGGTAATTACTTTAACATTATCTATGTCTTGTAGTATTTGTTGCAGCATTAAAAAAAACAAATTGTCCCAAGACCGTAGATAAATGAACATGGACATAACGTCTAAGTCATACATTGCTTATACATCAGCGTGACAATAATTCAAATGAATTATGCACTCATTCTTAATAGTTATAGGCCCATAACCTCCTCTTCACTGAGTCTTATTTGTGCTGGTTGGTGACCTAATAATGTTTCTGCCAGTGTCAGCAGATAGTTGGATTAGACTCGGCCAATCAGTTCATTAAATTGTCCCGACCAAGGAGGTGCAGATCACTGGATTAGCAATTCTCTCTCTCTCTCTCATCCGTCCTCTCATTGGAGCAATGGTCAAGCTTAGAAGTATTGCCCTGGCTTTGTCGTCCCTGACTGTAGTCCTGCGCTCACCCAAATTGTTCACCCTCAGTACTCACTCCCTCTTTCAGAGCCTGACTTGTTATGGCACGTCAGAACAATGGATCTTGCTGTCACAGCTGAGGACAGGTTGAAGAGCATGAAAAGGGAGGACATAGTTCTGTTGGGCATTGTGAGAACTGAATGACATTACAACAACGGACAACTTCCTGATTACACTCAGTTGTATTAGTGAAACATGCCCTAAACTGTTGAATCAACATGTTTTTGCGAATAAATACAATTGTGCCTGGAACTGCTCTTTCGTGGAATATTCTACAATTCCCTCTTGACTGGCTCGGCTGTGAGATTAGAGGGTTCATCTTTTGAGTTTTTGCAACATTCTCGAGGACTTGAAAAGCAGATGTGATTCTTTATTTATTTTTTTGGCTGGTGCGGGACGGTCTATACATTTCACTTGGGTTTTGTCCAGGTTTGCTGCAACATTTGCTGGCAATTTTTTTTTTTTATGAAGGTATTCAGTGGACAACATGGACTTTTAAATAGAAACATATAATCTAAATGAGCTATATCAGCTGATATCACTGAACGTAAAGTGTACTGCTTGAATGGACTGCATCTCTCATTGTTTTTGGACCGTCGCTTGTCTTGTTAACCTTTTGCCCTCATGGAAGCTGAGCCTTCCCCTCTGACTGGAGCAGAGAGCGCTATGTGTAGACTGGTCCACTGTGGACCCCGACCTCAAGCTATGCTCAGGCCGTTACACTTGGAGCTACAGGTGTATGTGGACAAAACACGAACCAAGCAAAAACACAGGTACTGCTTGAACACGGCAAAGGACCAGTCATGTGGCGATTTCTCTTGCTTGGCAAGCAAGATTTTGCAAACCAAATGACCTTGGTGCGCACTGATTCTAGATCAGGACAACTAGAGAAAATTTGACCAGACGATCATGTTGGTAGTGTAAATAATTTAAGTACCTGTTGCAATAAATACTTTTTGCAATTTCAGTCAAGTGTTTAGCAAACAGACAGGACACGTTTGTGTTTCCATTTTCCTTTTGACTACAAAAAGGCTACAAAATTCCCAAAAAGGGCTTGTACTGAGTGAATTGTGCTTTTAATACATTTAAGATGACCAACATTACAAGGAATCACAATAGTAGTTTGAGTGCAACGAAAATTAGGTAAACGTTCAAGTGACCCTTTACATAATCATGTACGATGGTGCATTGCAACGTGGCAATATAAAGAAAAAGGGAACCGGTAGATCAAATAAATAGATACTAAAATAAAATAAGATGGGTCCCTGACCAGTGTAAATGGAGAATCAGTGTCAGAGATTTATTCCTAATGGGAGAGCAGAAGTGTAAAGAGGTGTTTCTTCAATTCAGCTATGAAACAAACGCTTTTGAGTTTTCTGCAGATGAAACTATACATGGTACGCAGTATCTCTTTGCTATACTTTTTCAATGGTGCCATTTGTAAAAAAGATTAGATTTGAGGATAATCCTTGCTTAACTCTAAATTCTAGTACCGTATCCGGAATTTAGAGCCACAGCTAAATCTGCTGGCATTTAGTTTATCCTGGATTATACAAAGAATCTGGGGTGTATACTTTCTGGATGCAACGTGTGTGTGTGTGTGTGTGCGTGTGCGTGTAAATTCTTTCAAATGAATGCATGGTAGTACACACAGTGCATGTCCTATGGTCACACACACACCTTTGGCTTGATACATCAATATTTTGGTACATCCTTTTTTTTGCCTCTTGAAATTCCACATGACGCCTGGTTTGTGATTTATTATGAACAGCTCTATGATGCTTACTTTTCATATTACTGAAATAGTGTCCATCGAATACTTTAGTTATTGAGTCGGCGTCATTGATCCAGCAGTTGCCATGGTGACGAATACATTGTAGAGGTGGAAGGAAGATTCCTCTGGACTTGACCTCCTGATATATTTCTGGAAACGTGTTGCTTCGATTTATATTTCAGCTTCACAATGTAGGAGCGCAGAGATACACTCGGATGGTCACGTTTTGAAACGGGAGTTAATGATTTTTTTTCCCCCCGGCCACATGGACGATGAACAATTTTAGTTAATGAATTACTCTCATATATTTTCATAGAAATACTTACTATTCACAACATTCAAGGTTGCCTTTTAATCTCTGTTAGCAATCAGCTTGTCGTAGTCAGCCGATAATGCAAAAACAACTTTGTCTTTTATAAATCAGACTCCAACAAACGAGCTGACATGAGCAGTAATGAGTGAAAAAGGTGTTGCACTTTTCAAAGTACTCATCCCTCAGCCTCAGTTGCTAAGGCAACAACAGTCCATAGATTTGGCTTGTTGTCATGGTGATACTGGTAATTTGTTCCTCACCCTGAGAAGATAATAAGTGTCGATATTGCTCTACAACTCTTATTCGTTTTATTTGCCCACACCATAAGACTGCATACAGATCCAGATGATGGAAAGCTGAGGTACGAGTCAGGAGAGGTCCAGAAGCCATCGGAGTTTTACAACGGGCCGACCCACAGTTTGGGGAGGAAAACCCAACTAATGAGATATTGTTCTACCTCTGATAGTGCTCACATGTTGATGTTTTCTGTGTTAAGGATGGAGGCCTCTTGCTTGGAGTTGGCCTTGGAAGGAGAGCGGCTGTGCAAGGCAGGGGATTTTAAAGGAGGGACAGCTTTCTTTGAGGCAGCCGTGCAGGTCGGCACAGAAGACCTGAAGACCCTCAGTGCCATCTACAGCCAGCTGGGCAATGCCTACTTCTACCTCAAAGAGTATGGCAAAGCCCTGGAATACCACAAACATGACCTTACTTTGGCCAGGTGAGCATTGCTCTTTCTTAATAGCTGCTATCTACTGCATGCGCAAGTTGGTTGAGTTGCTACTACTTGTTTTGAGCTGGTCAAAGTATTAGTTACAGTATTTATTTTTGCATATAATGTAATACAAATGTCTAATTTAGGCTGTAATATGTACCATGCATTCATGGTACATATTACAGCCCTCTTTCACCTTTGACAGTTTATCTATTTGATGTTAACTGCTCCATTGTTAAATAAAAGGCTTTAATCGGGCCTTGATAATTGCTCTGTGGGATGAGATATTAATATGCACTAACCTGCTTTACATTTATGGAACGATACACATTCCCACCAGGGAGTCGGATTTGGAGACTATTGTGACAATATTTGCTGGAACTAATGTTCTTTTACTATAGGAGGACGTGATTTGTGCAGTTTACTTCCCACTGTGTTAAAGTTGACCTTTGCAGACTTTAACCGGCTCTCTGCTCGCCCGCTGGCAAAAGTCTGCCGGGTGAAGTGAAAGGGCGCGTTTTGCATCATCTGGCGGCTCCTCGCAGGCAAATGAGCGAGGAGTCCGACGCTGGTAACACAGAGGACAGCCAAACATTGTTCATTTGCACATTCCACCCACATTGCAACACTACAATGCCGGTTGAAAATCTGCAAAAGTTTCCCTTTGAATTTGAGAGGTATTTTCACCGAGTCGGATATTTGGTGTTTGAGGCTTTGCCGCAATTGACAGGATCAATAGTAAACATCCATGTGTTGTTATTACAAATCACTCTCTCCAGTCTTGGATAAAAGCCGGTATATGTTTATCCCAGCATTCAAACCGACATGAAGCCCATACATTAAGTGAAGTTTATGAGGCACTCAATGCAAAAGTGTTGGTGCTTGTTTAATCTGGTGGCTTAAGGCACTAACACAGAGTGGCCAGCTCTGTAGCCTGATTGCAATTCAATTAGAAAACATGAATCCTTTTAGGATACGCTTGATATAGCTTCAGGATTTTGGCTTACAAAGAAGACTTTGAAGCTGGGTTTTAGTTATTCACATCGCTAATCGGCTCATTTATGCATTCAGAGCTCTATTGGAGGAATGATATCATAATGATTCTGCCATTTGATGTCCAGACCAGATGCATAAAGATATTTAAGGATTTTAGTGTGTCGGCATTGAGTTAGACAATGAAAATTCCAAGAAAAAGTGAGGGGACTTTCTAATAGCAACAGTCGACAATACCAGCTGGATATTTAGCTTTAGTGAATAATGTGGCCCCCTGCAGTGAGTGCAGCTGGTTCTTCAGCAGGGAGCTGATCAAAGACCCCAGGAGGATTTACTTTGTTACATTACAGTCTCACCAGGGCCACTGGGACCTGGACCCATTGGAAATGCACTGTTCAGCATCTCCTCATTATATCTTCTTCCAAAACCTCTATTGTTTAGCGAAGTGACATATACATTAAACAAAAAACCTTTTATTTTCTCAGAACAATAGGAGACCGAATTGGAGAAGGAAAAGCCAGTGGCAACCTTGGTAACACATTAAAAGTGTTGGGGCGTTTTGATGAGGCTGTGGTGTGCTGTCAAAGACACCTGGATATTTCTCAAGAGCAGGGAGACAAGGTAACATGCATGTTTGTTTTTCATTTATAGTCTTGTTGAAAGACACAGGGATCATCTGGACACCTAGAGCTAGATCTTTAAGCAGCCTTTTTCAGTTTGTTTCACCTTTTCTCTTTTGTTGTCTGGTTGCAGGTTGGAGAGGCCAGAGCGCTGTATAACATCGGCAACGTGTTTCATGCGAAGGGCAAACAGCAGTTATGGGGCTGCACCCAGGAACCAGGGGAGCTGCCTCCGGATGTCCGAGAAACTCTGCAAAGGGCTACTGGCTTTTATGAGTATGTATTGTTGAGTAGTGAACTCGTACGCAGGGGGATGTATAATAGAGAAACTCAAAATCACAGTGGTAGCCTAGACGGGTGAGCTTAACAGCATTATGTCGTGTCAAAATGGATTTATAACTCCAAAATGTTGATGGATTTGCTTTTCCAAAAGAATACGTACAGAAATCTTGCCACTAATGTTTGATCCCAACCCTCCTCTGGCAGTTATTATCACTTACAATACATCTGTTCCTGCGTAGCACATATTCACTCCTTTTTTTATTTATTTCCTAATTCTTGTCAAGAAGCAGTCCTGATTTGATTGTGCTGTGTAGCCTGTGTGTTTGATCAACGCTACCTCTCTTGAGATCTTGCTCACTTGTATACAAAATAACGTTTACTTGAATTTGCCACTATTCATTGTTCCATTTATTTTCACAATCCCCTTAAAAGCAGCCCCACAGACTGCTGCCACTTGCAAACTTTACAGGTGGACTGCTGTGAGAATTGATGACGAGACGAGTCGGTATTCAACAGAAAGCTACTCTGCATTGTTGCTGAAGATTTCAGATTATTTGTCATCAGACCACAGACTTTACTCCAACCGCTCCGTGAAGGCCTTCTGGCAAACCACAGGCTCATGTATGCCGCTCTGTTAAAAGCGGTTCCTTCAGGCCAATCTGTCTCATAGCCCAGTTCTGTGAAACGGAACAGTACACACTGCTGTTCTTTGGACAAGATCTTCCCTCACGGCTAACGAGCACTGTCGACAAAAGCCTTTTTGTGTAGTGTTTTTATTTTTTCACCCTTAACGCGTGAAAAAAAAATAGTATGCACAAATTTCATCTCCAAACCATTATCTGAATGAGTTCTTTGAATTTCCTTGGAGAGTTTCCAATCTGATATGCAGGTTTATCTAGATATTCTAAATGTCTTTCTAAATCATGGGCTTCCAGTGTAATTGATCCCAAGTGGACTCTCAGTGACATTTAAAGGAAATAAAATGCAGGGAGTGTCATCTTGGAGTGCAGCTGCAGACGAGGGAATACCATACCGAATAAATAATAAATAACAATTATCAAGGCCTTATTAAATCAATTTACTAGCACCAAAAGGGAAAGAGAGTATTCATACATGGTTCATATTACAGGCTACATTTTCTTTCACTTGCAGAATGAAATACAGTCGGCGTTTATTGCGTTTAATAACTAATCATAATAAAAATACCATTGTTTATCAATATTTATAAGTATATTATATGGTTGTATTTTAATATTGTGTAATTGTAACACTTATAGTAAGAATTCACTTTTAATATAATTGAGATACTGCTCCTAAATTGGTGTGTACTTTTGTCTGTAGGATGAACTTGTGTTTGGTCAAAGAACTCGGAGACCGAGCGGCTCAGGGGCGGGCCTACGGGAACCTGGGCAACACCCACTATCTGCTGGGAAACTTTGTCGAAGCTATCAAGTTCCACCGTCAGGTGAGAAATTCAAGATGTTTACCAGCATCATATCAATAACACCAGATCAGCGCTATCGGCCAGAACAGTACATGTCAGCAGCCTTTCTTACAAGGTCGTTCACCTCATGGCTATTCAGGAACTAATACAAATTAGGAGACACAGTGCAGTTTTGTTCTCAAAAAAATTACAATATTCCTTTTATCTCCCCTTAATTAGATCGGGTTTCACAAATACTGTGAACACAAACACATCTTCCTGTTTGGTTTGCCTTTACCAAACCCTTACAAGCACAATGCAATTGCTGGAGTGTTGGTGGCTTGTGCACATGCTGTGTCTCAACAAGAGGCAAATGCACAATAGCATTTGCCTCTTGTTGAGAAAAGATCTTGCCTAGTTTGCTTTGCACAGACTTCAGTCTGACTGAAATTGTACATGCAAAATATCCGATTCTCCAATGCACAGCCAGTTTGAAAGTAAAGGAGGGACTTACTTGTGCCATTGTATGTACGATACATACTATTACCTTCTGAATTAGTACAAATAGCAGAGTTGCAGTGAGTGCAAGGACAGGGATAGAGGCAAAAGAAAATATTGTGTTTCATTGAAACCTGTGCTATTTTCCTGTAGGACACTAGCGGGAGATGATTACTCATGCTCGTCCGAGCTTTTCTTACCAGTAAATAACACCTCGTGAGCGTTTCAGTGAATCACGATCCACCTCACCCTGAAGCAACACACTGTGCAGAGACTGATGACCTCTCATTGAAAGAAAATGGATGAAATTGGTTTCTTGGAGAATCAGTCACAGCCATGGCTTACTGCGCCCCATGTTTTCTGTCACCCTTCATTGTAAACCGCTTTTTTTCCTCGTGGGAGAAGCCGGCCTCTCATCTCTTCCCCATTACAAATGTATCAGTGTTCCATAGAGGGGAGCACACTTCCCTTAAAGGGTTTTTGGAGGAGCTGATTTGATGCACCACCACTGCTGCTGTAGCAGCACATCTTTTCATGGAACCGTGTGCCCAGCAGGGCTTTCAACATGAACTTGTGTAATTGCCTTTGCTTGTACCTTGAGTAAAACAAACATAGGGCAAAGTAAGGTGAAATAATGTTTACAAACTAGCTGCTATAATTACAAGGCATGTTTAAGGTGTTGTGCTGATTTAGTTTGACTTGACCTTTCTGCTCTGTCATTCACAGCGATTATCCATAGCCAAAGAATTTGGGGACAAAGCGGCAGAACGACGAGCCTACAGTAACCTCGGCAATGCACTGATATTCCTGGGCCAGTTCAACACAGCCACTGAATACTATAGGTGAGAAAGAGAAAGAGGAGAGTCTGACATCTAGTGGAGGGAAGGTGAAGTGAAGCAATTTCAGCAAAAGTAAAAAATGACTGAAATGTTCTCTTTTTTTAAAGAGACCTCTTTAAAGAGACCTCTTTAAAGAGACCTCTTTTTTTTAAAGAGACCTCTTTAAAAAAAAAAAAAAAGAAATCTGTAAGACTATATTTTCATTTTTTCTTCCTTTCACTTTCCAAACTCTCTTACTCATCTGTCAACTCACTTACCTTCAAAATGTTTCCTTCACTCAATTTATTCCTCTGTTTATTTTCTAAAGGAAAACGTTGCAGCTGTCCAGGCAGCTGAGGGACCAGGTGATGGAGGCTCAGGCCTGTTACAGTCTTGGAAACACCTACACTCTTTTGCAGCAGTATGAGAGGGCCATAGACTACCACCTGAAACACCTGTACATAGCCCAGGAGCTTACTGATAGGTAAAATGAGCGATATCTCTACATATGCATGCACACAGACATGCATGAGCAAAAGGAATTTTTTTTCTTCACATTTGCCCGCATGTTCATGTCTCATTAGAGTTGGCGAGGGCCGTGCCTGCTGGAGTCTGGGAAATGCATACGTGTCTTTACAGAACCACAAACAAGCTCTCCACTATGCACGAAAGCATCTGGACATATCTAAAGAAGTGAGACTTACTTTTATTTATTTATATAGTAATTCTTTAAAAAATCATTGGTAAAGCCAAGACTCCTTGCATTCAACCTAATTTGACTCAGCTGGCTCTGTTTGTCTTTTTGTCCCTGCCTCTTAATTTCTTCCTCAGATTGGAGACCGAAATGGGGAACTGACAGCCAGAATGAATGTAGAGCAGCTGATGGAAGCTCTGGGGGTCAATGAGAGCGACCTTTCACCTTCCAGTTCAGAGTTTGAGATGCAAGGTAACAGTACAAGTAATTGTTTACCTTTTATACAACATATAATGTGTTAAACCATTGAGCTTTAGAAATGCTGGTAGGCAGATTTTGTTCCCTTCAGAGTCGAGCTAGCTTTATCCCCCTGTTTCCAGTCTTTATGCTAAGCTAACTAGCTGCAGCTTCATATTTACACATGAGTGCTATAAAGCAAATAAGTGTGTTCCTTATCAAGAAAAGTGCACACACATACAAATTGTGTGGGAGAGTATGATTTCAAAGAACCTATCATTTGCATAATGTAGAATATTTAAGTTAATATACAACTATATGTTTGGTAAAACAAACAAGGAAATCAATCTTACAGGATATAATGGCAACTGTATAAACTAAAGACTTTAGTTTACTTTGGGCCACCAGTGGTTTATGTGCACTTATTTCTTTGACACTGTGGCAAAGTACTCAGTTTCCTTAGTCGAGCTGCAGGAGATTAAATGCCTCTGTGTGTGTGCTTGTATTTATGTTTGTGTGTTTTTGAATTTTAATGTAAAAGTCCATTTGCACTCTGCAAAATGTGGTTATGGGAAGCTGTCTTGGAGCTGTACTTGCCCTCCCTTCTCACAGAAATAGGAAGAAAAAAAGAATATCCTTCAAGCTCTATAATTTATATTAGGAATTTTAAATGTATAAATGTTACTGAGGGTTGAGCATTACTACATCCCCCTCATAACTGCAGCGGGGAGACTCTAAAATCTATTTCGCAATAGTTTTTTGTTTCTGCACTTTTAACTATGTTTGACAAAAATAATGTGTAGGCTTGAGCAAGCTAACCGGAAAAATGTAAATCCAACTTAAGGTGAGACTGAACTCAGGCTAAATGTGAAACAAAGCCAACGGGTGTGTAGATGAAACTTCTTGTCTCAATTTGTCTTCAAATAATAACATGTATTATTATTATTATTATTATTATTATTATTATAGACTCCCACCAACTGATAGGGAGCTTGTGTAGGAACTGTACAGTCTTTATGTGTACAGTCCGCCTGGCTTTTGTGTTTGCTTTCATGAACCCCCCCTCCTCCGGGCAGAAGCTTACACCCATGTCCTACATTTTACTCTCGGGTGCGGAGCTGGCAAACAGACTCCTATTCAGATGTTTGGTTGTCTACCTAAACCTCATATCCACACCGAATATCATGGGACCAATACTGACCCGAGAATTAACAAAGAGCATTTTGCATGCTTGTTTTAATTTCAGACTGAACTGTTTGAAGGATTCTTCAGTTGTGAGATAAGTTGTTTCAACGTTATGTGATACACTTTTTCTTTTCTTTTCTTTTTACTGTAGGAGCAAGACCCAAGTTCACCAAGCGAAACAGCATGGACAGTGTAGAACTGTGGAAGTACTCTTCAGACAAGGTGAACGAACGTCTCTCTCACATTTCACTCCATAGGGACATGCGCCTGTTAATGTGGCCCACACGCACCTCTCCCCAAAGAATGATCAATCCCGCTCTCACAATATGTTCTACTACTGCAGAACGGAGAGAACCAAGACTTGGAACGTATACCCAGGAGATCCAAGAGTCAGCTGTCGCAGCCGGGCAAAAGAAAAGGCTATCCGGACAGTCAGTCATCGGATGAAAGGCCATGGCTGGACTCCCCTGTTGACACGGATGACATCACTGTGCAAGTCCCGCCTCCAGTGCCAGTGAGTAGCTTCAGTTTATTTTATTATTTGCTACTTACTATAACCCAAGTTTGCTCCTTAATCGGTGCCAGATGGAAGCTTTCCTCCGGACAGAGCCAGGCTAGCAGTTTCCCCCCGTTTCCAGTCTTTATGCTAAGCTAACCAACTGGTAGCGGCCACTGCATATTTACTATAAAAAGTGCTATCAATCAAATATTTTTGTAACATCTTTGTAACACTTTAGCCCCCTAAAGTGTTTGATGTTGGCCTATTCTGAAAATATTTTCTCATTCTTTAATAATTTGGAACTGATGTATAATTGTTTTAAACTTTTTGACGACACATATCGCTGTCACGTTTCCAGAATTATTAAAATGCAATTACTCTTCAGTTTTGAGACTTAAAGCCTTTTTAATTCAATCACTGAGAGCCCAAGAAAAGATGAGTTACATTTTTCTCCTAGAAAGCATGGAAATACTGGAATGCTGACTGCTGAATTCACCCAACTACCTACTAACTGTCCAAAATGTCTTCAGGGCATCTGCTTTAAAGAGAAAATGAGAGAAATTACAGAGATTAAATTGGGAACACATCCCTTAATTTCCCATGAGGTTATACAGTATTATGTTAGACGTCAGATACAGTGTAAAAGGTGTCTTCTTATTAAATGCCAACAGTGCTCCATTTGCTGTGAACTAGATTCTTAATGATTATGCCGTTTCACAGCTGTTGTATCCCTACAATGCTGTGCCCCCACAGCACCTAATCACGCCCTGCTTCTGTGGCAATGCTAATTGTCGTAATCAGCAAGCTGACGCACTAAAAGAGTGGAAATTACTGGGATGCGTGATGATACAGTAGTTCATCACAAGGGACTAGAAAGACAAATGTTGGTGATCCTGATGACTTTGAAGCATCGCCTTTTCAATCTTCTAAAGCCAGCTGCGTGTCTGTGAATACTCTTTCCTCAAGCTAGAATTTGTGTTTTTTGTTGTTGTTTTGTTTAGATGTCAGAGTGAAGTTCACATTCTAACATTGTTATGTCTTAAGAACCAGTTGTGAGCATGTCACGGTGCAACAATCACCGAACAATCAGTGCTGCATTTTAAAGCAAGGAATTCAGTCTGCGTAAGGCTTTTTCTAGATCGACCGATATGAAGGAACTGCCATGTGGCTGTAAGGACACGCAGGACATAGTTGACAAAACATTCTCAACACAAGGTCAACCAACTCTCTCGGTTCGTAGCTGTCAAACGTGTCACATGGTCTTCATCAGCAGATGGAGTTCATTTAAATTTGAACTGTCTATAAATGCTGGCCTGAAACAGCACAACGATAAAACGATCCACTACTTACTGGCTCAATCTGGAGCTTTCTACCTTATCACATGGTCTTTATTAGCAGATTAAGGACTGTTAGGTTTCATTTGTTTTACATTTTATCTTCAGTTTTCCTTTTATCCTTCCTCTGCAGTGAATTAAGATATTGACATAGGATAGAAATCACAATGTTGATGTATTCTAGTTCTCCTTTCACACACATCTTCATTTCCCTCCTCTCACTCGTGTCCTACCTTTTATTTTATTTCCTCTCATCTCGCTCGTCCTCATCACATTTTTCGTTCTCTCTTGTTCTGTCCCTTTGGCCTACTTGATTAATTAAACATTACAGAGAGGGAAGTGAAGAGATCATGGGGCAAGGACAGAAAGGACACAAGTCACAGCTGATTCGTGTGCAAATAGCACAAGTCAATAACAATCCCATTTAGGAGATTTTTTGATGTGCATGCCAGAAGATAATATTTTTTATTAATGGTATATTATATAAGTTGTAGTTTTTTGTTAAAGAATTGAGTGCTGACATCGGTGGTTATTGCCATTTGATCAGTTGATCTCTGCTGGCTGTCACTGTTGGCATGCAATTTACTCATGACTGTACTAGTGCACCCATCTTTTCACCCCCTCTTTCTCTCCTCCTCCCCTCCTCCCATTTGTTCCCCCCCAGCTCACCCCTATGCTGATAATGTGACCTTGATCACAGAGCTGCTACCCTCCCCACAGGGTCAACCCACCCTGCTTCCCATAATGAGTTGTTTTCCCACAGTGGATGAACAGGATAGAAATGGCCTGCAGGAGAACCACACAGAGGGAGGGAGGGAGGGAGGGAGAAAAAAAAGAGAGGGAGACAAATTGGATGGTTGAGATTAAAGGAAGGCTGGAACAGAGAGATAAAACGGGAGAGGAAACTTTGAGGGAGGTAGTCTAGTAGAGCAAGGGAGCAAAGAGAGAGGGAGGGAAGTAGTGGGTGAAAGTAGGGGAGACAGAGGTGTGAGTCGGCGTGAGGACAGAGCGAGAGGGAAAGAGAGCTCAGAGGAATAAAAGAGACAGAGGAAGAAAAAGTGCTGCTGGTAAGATATTTTATTTATGTTTTACAGCTTGAGCAAGGATAGCAGAGGTTACTAACTTTCTTTTCCTTTTAGATCTTTGGCACATGTGACTGTATGTATTTGTGTATATATATATTTTACTCTACTTACAGGGAGTTGATGTAGTGTAAGTGAAGAGCCTTTTAATGTAACAGTAACAGTTTTGTTTGAAGCATAGTTAAAAAATAAAAAGGGGGAGGAAATATTGCTAGAATAGAGATGAGTGAAATCAACTGTTTGCTGACCTACTTCACATCTCGCTGTAAGGCAAAGTGATTTAACTTCCTCTACTAGTGTTGAAGATGTCACACATTTTTTGTAAATTATGGTAATGTTTGTCTCTAATATATATTTTGTTTACTATACTTCTCTCCTCCGTCTTAACATGGTTTTCAATCTGTGATGCTTACTTTTACCTCGTCTCCTGGTAACCTGCTGGTGGACGTTTTGTTGCTGTTTTGGCGTGTGTGTGTGTGTGTGTGTGTGTGTGTGTGTGTGTGTGTGTGTGTGTGTGTGTGTGTGTGTGTGTGTGTGTGTGTGAATAATATTCCTTTACCTTTTTAAGTTCAGTACATGTAGTGTTATTTTAATGGTAAATTACTGTTGAGAATGTATTGGTCACAATTGAGATGTATGGTGTAAAGAAAAACTCAAAAAAGCAGTTATAATTATTGAATCTGGTTAGCTTTGCAGAGTAAAAGACTCTTTGTGTTTTTGTTTTTTCAGATTTGACGGGTTTTACTCTTCGGGCTCATCCAGATTTTTTTTAGTGAACCTCTTCTTGGAACTGCTCTCAGGCATTTCTCAGTAGAGCGCTTGAATTTCTGAGGAATTCAGCTTATTGTAGTGATTTTAGTTTAACTAGTTGCTTTTAGTATATTTACTTTTAAAATACAGATGAAAGGATCTTTTATTATTATTATATTGTTTTTGCTTTGTCTGAACATTCTTTGGTTGGACAGCAACTTATTCTTTTTATTTTAGCTCAGTGTTACAACTCAAATCATTGTATTGCCGCCGTCCTCATTTGGTATCGTAGCGGGTTGTCAGAATATTTTAGTAGCGCTGGTTAAACAGAAACATTCCACATCTGCTTCGCTGGCTCAGTGTATTTGTAGCTTAAACATTTTTCATGTGTCTGTTGTTGCAAAGCTCAAACACATTAGCTGGACTGTGACACTGGATCAGGGCTACTCGGTACGATGTGAGAGAGCAGTGCTGTCAGAGGATGACTAGTTGTGAGGATGTGACACATTAATAGCATTCAGTCAGTCAGGGATTGAATTATTTATCGGCTGATCATTGATTCGAGCTATTTGCTCATTTCCAGCACTGCCAAGTTGTATTTAGTTGGTGTCTAACACTCACACTGATTAAGTGTGACATTTTAAACCAATAAAATTGTTCATGACTTTTGTATTATTTGGTCAATCAACTAAATAAACCCAAAAATATAACAAAGAAACAGTTCAACTATTACAACGTGGCACTATGTACATACATATTGTGTAAAATGTAAGTTATTACTGATCAACATGATCTATGGCCGCTACAGCTATCTGTTGATATTTACTTCTACTTTTACGGGGCGCCACTATGTGTGCCATTTTACTCTAATACAAATGGGTTGTTTATTTTTACATGACATTTTATGATATTGTATCACCTTCAGTATCTAGGCCAAGGCCAGCCCATGTGAGTTAATCAGATTATTTTTCTCGTCGACATGCTGGCCGCCCATCCCCATAGTCATCATGCAGATATGCGGATCATATTTCTTATCTCTAGGAACAACATAACTAGGTAGTCCATGTGGCAGACATTTCTCCTGTAATGTCCCCATTCAGTCATGTGTGGACCAATAACAAAAGTGTTTCACCAACTTGTCCTTTTTCTTTCAGAAGCTGGGCCGTGACCCGTCCGATGAAGACTGCTTCTTCGACCTCCTTAGCAAGTTCCAGAGCAGCCGCATGGACGACCAGCGCTGCCATCTTGATGAGCCACAGAACGGAGACGACGGAGAAGGTGGTGCGAACTCCGTGCCGTCCCTGAACGAAATAATAGGTTGGTTGAGATCTGTATTCCCATACCTGTATGGTCCTTTTTTATTGGCTATTTTAAGGACTCCTTTTTTGATAACTGGACTCCTCTCTTTTCTCCTAGATACTGCAATTCCCACTTCCCCCCAGACTGAAGAGCTGTTTGATTTGATTGTGAGCTCCCAGAGCCGCCGTCTAGATGACCAGAGGGTTAATGTTGGAAACCTTCCAGGACTGAGGATCACTCATAACAATCTGGGACACTTGGTGGGTGAGGGAGATCATCAAGAACCCAGCGACGACTTCTTCAACATGCTTATCAAGTGCCAGGTGAGTCTAAACTCAAAGGTTTTTCTCCTCTTAGATTCTTAATTATTCGTCTTATAATGGAGATTGTCGTACAAGGATGAGAAGAAGTGGCCCAGGTAACATTATGGCCACAATGTTGTGTCACATGTTCTTCTACACTCTGAATGTATCTTTCTCTCTGACTGTAGTCCTCTAGGATTGATGATCAGCGGTGCTCCCCACCAGAAGCAGGGCCCCACGCCCCCACAGTGCCTGATGAAGACTTCTTCAACTTAATCCAGAGGGTGCAGGCCAAGCGTATGGACGAGCAGCGCGTCCATCTGCCCTCAGACGACCAGGACGACCCGGACGACCCAGAGTCCCCTGATCCCGAGCCGCCTGGTGGTTTTTCCAGCTAGGACTTGGTGAATTTCACGTCAAAGAAAATACAAGCGGAAGAAAGGAAAGAGGGAGGAGCCAACATTTAAAGACGGCACTGAAGGGTGAACTAACAAGATTTTATATAACAAGACAAATTCCATGTGCAATAGGTGGTGCCCTGTCAAATGTTGCTCGGTGTGTTGTGTTCTAAATGTGTGTTTTAATATAAGGGGAAAACAAGCAGACTTCAAGATCGATGCTGTAAGAAGGAAATACATTTGGGAGAACATGAAATGATGTACTCGATCTAATGCCTTAATCAGCATTTTTTTTTCTTCAGACTCAAGATTGTATTCCCTGCTATCAGATGTGTTCTGTAGAGGCACGACGTGTAATACGGGCGATTAATGAGCAGCATGAGGCGTGGGAATCACAAAGATATGATAGTCACTGTGTTGGTGAATAACATCAGAGAAATTACAGATTTGCACTAAAATCTTAACCAGTTTTATAAAGATATGAAATATAATGTATATACCAACTGTTCTTATCAAACAAGTCAAACTCTGATCAATGGTGATTTATCATTACATTGTTGTGGTTCCCACTGCTCATGCAACTGGTGTTATTTGTGCAGTAACAGTATTCGGGATCATCATCCAGTGAAACTACTTTGGTCAGTTTAAACTTTTCCACTGATTGATAACAATGCTTCATTTTTTCTCTCTGACAAATGAATATGATTCCTTTTTAAATTGACAGAGTGAAATATGATTTCCCACATACATGTTATTTATGTGCATTCCTGCATTTATATAAATGCATCTCCTCACGCAGTAACCGAGGTTACCGGGCAAACAATATTAAATAGCTGCTTCTTTTATCGATCCAAGAATCAAGTCGTACGAGGATTCAAGCTCCAGTTATGTGTTTCTGCTTAGCTTTGAAAGTAATGCAATCTGCTGCCCATAATGTTCTCAATATCTGACAACTTACTACCATTATTATTATCATCCCTTAACATAGACATAGAAGCAGATTGATAAGATGAATGTGTGATATTTTAACTAATACCATGAACAATATTGAAGCACTACTAGTGTGCTGCCTCCCTGTGGTCAGAACCTTGTATTACCTCTGTGCAATACAGAGTACAATGTATTTGGGGTGAAAGGCATTCCCTACTATTGAATATTTGTAAGACAACATTATAATAATAATATTACCACACAATACAGGTATGACAATTCTGACAACTTTCCTCTGGTTTCAGCAACAGTGTTTCGCCAACTCGCAGCATAAATGTGGAGATTTTAGCAAATCGTCTCATAAAGGTCACAGTGTATCCTTTCAGTTCAGTGTACATTTCTATATATTCTTTGCCGTAAAAGTTTCTAAATCAGCAGGAGAGGTACAAACTGCATAAAGTAAATTTGAATCGGCTAAGAGTTTGAAACCTTTTGCTGTGAAGAGCATCTTTATAATGGTACTGTGCTAAAATAAGTCGACCTTGCCGATGGGCTTGGTTTTTATTCTTTAGTGCATACCTCATTTTTGTACCTCAAAGCTCCTGGACTGAGATGTTGAGTTGTGAACCAGAATGGGTCATGTACCGAGTTCACAGTGGTCGTGTTTGAGTCCTCTATCTTTGATAAACATTGGGAGCTGAAGTAAATATTTTCTCTTTACGTTTTTTTTTTTTTGTGAATTAACATTTTTAGAAAGTTCTTGGTACGCTTCAATTTGTCTTTGCCATAATTTGTACATATAAATATATTTTGTATTTATGTTCCATATGAGGACATGAATATGTCCCCTCATGCTTTTAATAAAATGGTTCAGATGTTTTTTGGGGTTCTATTCTTTTTTTCTTTTCTTTTATAAGTTTAGCAAATTAATGAATATAGTGGCATTACAGTATCAGAACACATCAATTCATATTTTTAAGCTGAGGACGAATACATGAGCAACACTGACCTCTATAGCACAGAAATATCATTGCATTCGGTACATTGGAAAATAAATGGATTGCCCCAAACTAATCCGTAGAACAAAGGTCGAGGGGCTGACAGACGAGTTGGTTTACTTCCAGTTTAGTTGCAGCACCATGACTCGGTCATTTATTAAAAGACAAAGACATTAATTCAGCCTTTTCATTGTTGTATTGACACTTTCCTTTTTTTCTGCCATGTAGATGCAGTCCCTAATATCAAGTCATGTCTAATTTATCTCAATTCTCTCATAATGTTAATAATAAATTCTGAAATCGCAGTCTCTAATGACTCTTGGAATAATTATGACAATAAAAACTGTGCCATGACATATTATTTCCCCTTTCTAATATTCTGAACTAATGATTTACGGTGGTGCATTCTGCCACAGCCCCTTTTTTTTTTTTTTTTCTCTCCCTCTCATGCCTTCTCCTGCCCATATTTTCTCTCCCGCCCTTCCTCTTTCACATCCATGTTCTTACTCTCCTTATGTTTGTGCTTCCTCCCTCTTACCCAGAATGCAACACGCCAGCTGAGCAGGCTCAGTTGAGCTATAAAAAGGCATAGCAAGGGGGAGGGAGGGCTGCCGTGCAGTAGGAACTGTGCAGACACACACACACACACACACACACACACGGGGATCCAGGGACGGCAGCCCCTTGCACTGGGATCTAGAGCCACAGCGCGAAAGAGAGGTCAGTACAGAGGACAAAGGCTCTATAGAGGAAGCATGAAACGCCAGGGAGCGAGTCTGACTGTGAGAGGCAGTGGCAGCTAGAGAGATGTCAGAGAGAAATAATGTGGGCAGCTCTGTTTGAAGGGATGGAAAGTGAAATAACGGACTGTAATGGTAAACTGTCATCTGGTTTCTCGAGAATCTTTGGCTCTCCATGCTGTTCAAAATGGTTGACATTGTCAGAAGATAAGGTGCAAAGCTCTACAGAGATGACACTCAATGAATGACATAATTATCATTGCTGAAAAATGTGCAATACCATCATTGATTTTTAAATATTTGTCCTTCAGACCTTCCATTGCATATGGTTTGCTTTCACTCCAATACCATGCAGACATTATCCTCCACCTCCACCCATTAAAGGCTGTTTGCATGCAGCTGGGCTTTTACTTCCACTGCCAATGCTCTTGCCCCAGTAACAGCCATTAACATCTGATTAGCGGCTGAGTACTATTGATTCTTGTCACTAGATGGCACACATTAAAGTCAACCAAAGCTTGCAATTTAGAACACAAACACATCCACAACAGCCACAGCTCACACAGACATTATCTCGCTCCATCCTTTCACACACATAATGGAATATCTCCCACTGCACTGACGTCAAAGGGTCCCCTGTTCTCCCTTAAAGGAACAGTACGCTCTATTAATCTGCAGTGGGCCTTGGTAACGGCACACAGAGAGAATCCACTAATATATTGTGTGCTCAGTACTTTGTTTTCTCTCCTGTTGCTTCTACGGGCAGTCGGTAAAAGCTCTATGTGCTCCATGTGTTTTTTGAGAATGGTTGACACGCTATCCCTTAACAGCTGAGTCTTTTTTTAGCAGGGCCAGATGTTAAAAAACAGTAATAAGACATGAGGGCGGGACGGGTGACTAACATTTGGGGGTGGGGGTTGTGGGGAGTCCAGGAGCTCTACATTTCAATTCAAGGGTTGAATTACGAAAAGAAACGCATGTTCAAATGGCTCTCCATGTTTCAGGTTTAATTTTGTATTAGCAGCAAAGTCACATGATACCACATTATTTATGCAGAAAGAGATTCATAAATGTCAAGGGAAACAAAATGGATCTAATCCTACAGCACATTCACAGGGCTTTGCCCACAAAATGAGGAAGTCCGGTCCAAACGTCTTGCCACATGGATCTCCAGTACTGATACTGGTCCAGTGAAGCCTCTGTTGGGATATGTATTAGCACTATTACGCTCAAACAAATCCATGGAAAGTTTCGCTGCATAGTAGATTTCCCGTTCAACAATTCCATGCAGTATTGAGTGCAATTCTCACACACACACACACACACACGCCCCGAGAGCCATGCAATGTTGTTCGCACTCCATTAGAACCAGGATGCCTCTCCAAATTCCAAAGACGCAGCTAGGGGACCCACAAGATGGCACCATAATAGGCCAGGGAGGGATTCCCAAAACAGGCTCTCTGCTGACTCCGATGCCAGCCTCCAAGTGACATTTACACAGACGGCAGGGTTAAAGGTCCCTGACATAAAACTGGACACCTGAGAAGCAGCAGCACCGGTACTGAGGAGGGTTGCATGCGAGAATCCGAGAACAAGCTGGAAGCATTTGGTGTGTTACTCTCCTGAAATATAGCTTCATGGAATAATGATATGACAATCTTCCTCTGCTGCAGTCTAGCTGCAATTAAATAACTAACCTTTCTAATACCGTACATTCCTTAAAGCGTGTTTGTCGGTCTGACATGGAACAGATAGCAGGCTTGAGGGAGTGAGCAAACATTATCACCAGGTCAAATTCAAGTCTTGAATCTAATCTAATGTCACACTCCCTGTTTGTTTCTCCTGTAAAGTAGGGCTCAGCAAAAATATGCAGGGTGTAGAATAACCCACCAAGATTTAGAGAATTAGTCTAAAATCCCACAATAATACTCTAAATGTTTAATACTGCACCTATAAAGATATTTGTAATTATAACTGTGTGCAGTATGTTCTTTCCTCCCTCATGACCAAGCCAAAACACTTAAATCCAAGCTGGACCGTGTAACATAAGAAGTCAGTCCTTTACCCCAACTGTCCCAAATCTGGTTTCACAAAACTTAGTCCAGCCCTACTTGCTGAGTCCAGCAACTTCTCAGGTTACATGATGAACCTACTGTGCATGTGTGTAAGATGTAAGTACCCAGTTGGCAAAACTGGAATGTGGACGGATCACTTATCCGTACACATTATAATAATGGCCTCGTGACATAATAATAGATACAGATAATATAGCTCGGCCTAGTATACAACCCGTATACAGTAGACTTCAAATGCATATGTTGACATTCTGACTCCAAATTAATTCCAAATATCAGATGGAAGTTAAGGTAACACATGTATTTAGAATACATGCAGAATTTTGGTCAAGGCATCATCAGATTTGGCCGATTGAACTTCTCAATAGTCAGGGCAGACAGGCACCACTTGATGCTTATTTTAGCATATAGGCACCACCTGTTGAGCCAAGTCTTCAAGTTATTTAAAGGCACTTCTTTCAAACACACTCTTTATCAACCCGGGGCACATGACACAGGCAAGCGTTTGGTGATGGTATCTATTTACACATGAGCACCAATGACTCCCTTGGATTACCAGCTACTTCTGCATATGTTTTTATGTGTTTGTAAGAAGAACACTGAGTTAAAACATTTGGTCCTGAACGTGGGTCTCGTGTGTTAGTGTTTTTGTATTGCATGGTACAAAATACAAACTATTTACAATGGGAAGTAATTGATTTAGAGAATCCAACGTTGATATTTGATGAAGTATCAAATAATAAAAAACACAATAAACAAGGTTTCACTTGTGGCATAGACCCTGAGCTTTTCACAAAATACAGAATGTTATTCCCAACAGCAATAGACTCTGAATAAAATGCATATTTTATAAGACTGTCTGCCTTTAAGAAATATCTGCTCTGTGACCTTATGTGCTCTTTTTGTCCTTTTTCTTTTTAGTTGAAGGAAAATACTCAACTAACGCAACAAAATGGCAGGTAATTAACATATCATGTAGGAGATTGATTGTTGGTGATTTATGGTGATTTAACTCGTTAATGGTGAATTTAGTTAAAATAAAGCCGAAGCAGACTTGTCGTCTTCTCTTAGGCTCTACTGCCCTCATATGGTGGTTATTGAGATTACAGTGGAGGTCTTACATTTTACATTTTATGACACTGCACTTATATGTTTTTCCCTTAAAAAATAAAAATTGTTATGACAATGCATTTAATTATTAACACACAATTGTGTAATTATATTTATTATATAACGATATAGCTGTACACATTATCATCCTATATAGTTAAGAGTTAAAAATAGTTTATTTAAATTGTTTGCACATTTGTTTAATTTAGAACTCATACTTTCCCGGTTACTTTATTTAAACCGGACTCAATAACATTATCACGTGACAACAGTGGCCATGGCAACACTGTTTGAGTATTTTCACAAACCTACACAAGCTAGCAGTCACATAGTGACCGGTCAACACTGTGTAGCAATACAAAATGGGATGCATGTGTACTACTGATTCAAGTGAAGAGCTTTCCTCTAGCTTTGACCGTCGAGATGGTTTGTTCCAACAATCTTTTATTTGGGAATTTTGTTTGTGTATTACTTATTTTTGTTAGAAGAAAACTTTGCCAGGACTCATAATTTGTTTTTATTTGTGCTCATTTCAGACAAAATTAAAGATGCTAAGATCATCTTTGTTGTGGGTGAGTAAATGAATGCAGACCGTTGTCTAATTTAGCAACAGCACACATTTAAATACTGCTGAAATACAACTCCTTTTGTGCTATACCAATGCTTTTTCTCTGTCTTCTTCAGGTGGGCCTGGCTCTGGAAAGGGCACCCAGTGTGAGAAGGTAGTGGCAAAGTACGGCTACACCCACCTGTCATCTGGAGACCTGCTCCGCCTCGAGGTGGCTTCTGGCTCTGATAGGGGCAAGCAGCTCCAGGCCATCATGCAGAAGGGAGAGCTGGTGCCCCTGGTGAGACTTATGATCCAATACAGCACTCCTGCATTACCTTCACAACGTTTATAATCATCAGTTTTTATTGAAGTTATTAGTCAACTTGATTTAGGATCATTTTGGAGGATGTTTGTGGTGCTTTTGTTATTTAGCCTACCCTCATTGATATTAATGGCAGTGTAATAAACTAGCAACTGAGTGTATTTTCTATCAGAAGAGCCGTATTATTGCGGAGGTCGATCATACTGTCTGTTTTCAGGACACGGTTTTAGACATGATTAAGGATGCCATGATCGCCAAGGCTGATGTGTCCAAGGGCTACCTTATTGATGGCTACCCCCGTGAGGTGAAGCAGGGCGAGGAGTTCGAGAAGAAGGTAGGCCGAGGAGGGGGCGTGCGGTTCTTTTGTTCTATAATTCATCCCCGCCAGAACAGTGGGGAAAAAACTTGAACGAGCAAACTCCCTTTGATCCTGCAGATTGGCAAACCCTGCCTGCTGCTGTACGTTGATGCAAAAGGAGAGACCATGGTCAAGAGGCTCTTGAAGCGCGGCGAGACCAGCGGCCGTTCTGATGACAACGAGGAGACCATCAAGAAGCGCCTGGACTTGTATTACAAAGCAACTGAGCCGGTTATCGCCTTTTACGAGAGCCGCGGCATTGTCAGGAAGGTGCGTATGCCTGCTACTGAATGACAGCGAACATGTATAATTGAATGTGATCTAACATGTATTCTCTCTATCCTAGGTTGACTCTGAGCTCCCACCGGATGAGGTCTTCAACCAAGTCTCCAAGGCTATTGATGCACTGTAGTAAAACAACATGACTAGATGTGTCTGGTTGCTGTTGTTTTATTTTTTTTATTTCATCAGTAGAACTTTCTTAAGGACATAACCATAGCCTAATCACTCTTCTTGGTAAAGAAAAAAAGAAAAGAAAAAAAGAAACTGGATGTCGTTAAAGATCAAAGATGCCTTAACTCGGCTCCGACTCTAGCAGTAGGAATCTACAAAGTCTAGGAATTAATCTGCATCGGGAAACTCCATTTGTGTCTTTCTATAAGTATTGGTTCTGTTCTGTGCTAAACACGCGTGTGGATGCATCCATGTGACATCTCAAAGGGTATATATATGTATGTATACAAGAGGTGTCGACCATCTCCTAACCTTTAAGGCACCTTGCTCTCGCTCCGGGTTAAACCTGCACTTTATGCAATCTTATTTCCCACTTTAACCCTACGGTATAGAGTCCAGAGTTCATGGGGAAATAAAAGAGCCCTTTATGATTGTGCCATTCAACAATAGCAGAGGTCACCCACTGTGGGCAAACTGTATACATGTACATTCACAGAACTTTCAAATAACTCATAATCATAATCATACATCATTTTCTATTAATCCATTTATAACTATATTTAAAGCACAGAAATATATATATATATATTTTTTTCCATCAAGATGCACTCATGTAACATGGTGGTGTATAAAGTGGTATATGTAAAAAAAGAAACAAAGAAAATTAAAGTATATGGAAAAAAACAATGATATTTGAATTAGTTTATTAGCTTCAACTGTGTTTTTACAAGATGCAATATATATATTATACACTATTTGACTGTAGGCAGACTGACTGGATGAGTAATCCTGGACAAACATGTACACAAGGACAGACACATCACGGCTGAAAAGGAAAAAGCGTTGCTATGCAGACAACATGGTCAAGGTGCTGGAGCGTGTAGACACAACAGGATGCAGGACACGCTGCTACAGCCACAGAGCACTCCTGTTATTATAACTTTTCCTTTGAGCCCATGATGACCAAGATGTCTTCCTTTACCTATCACCTTCCTCACACACACACACACACACACACACACACACACACACACACACACAGACATGCACTTCCAGCTAGCCAAGCAAACACTGCAACAGGTATCCGGAGTATCCTCCAAGGAGAGCTCTGAGCATGGCTGCGCTGTGGGGATGAGGAAGAGGAAGACAGCTTCTGAAGGGGGACAGGATGTGTCCATCGGAAAGTCAATCAAGAAAAGGCGTCTGTGAGCACTTTCATAAAGCCATTGAGGATACTGCATGAATGCTAGGAATGCAGCGTTTACCTAATAAAGGTACAAAACAAAGGGGAAGAAAGGAGATGGCGGTCACGTAGCAGAGAGAGAAAGATAGAAACACATGAGAGGAAAACCATGAGCCGATGCGTACGATTACTCAAGGCCGACAGCACCGGGCGACACCATTTTCAAGAGTAACATTATCAATTCAAATCAAATACTCATCCAGACATCAATAAAGCAGCAATGCAAAGGAATAATATGGGTACAATAATGGAACGGGACAATATTAAAATCTTTGGCTCTTTCAAAAATAGTAGAAGATCCATGCATAGGAAAGCAATAATCAACCAATATATATATCGGTTATCGGACCCATGTGGTAAAATAGCCCACATTCAATCAACTTTTTTGTAGATAGGCGTCAACAAAAGATTACATTTTTCATCTACCTTTAGAGTTAATGGTTACATCTTTAAAATACATTTTAATAAGCAAATGTGCAAACGTAACCTTTTGTCAGAGGCTTCTGAGGCAGATCAGATTAACCTAAAAAATATGGAATATATATAATTGTGTGCACTTACTGTAGCTGCAGAGTCTGACAGTATTGCTGTGGCACGAGGCAGATCAAACATGTTGTATGGTTACATAACATATGCACATTTGTTTCTGCTGTAAAAGGAGTGTGCCGACAGAATAGGAAAGGCTGGTAGGCTAAATGTAACCTGGTTACGGAGTATCTCACAGGAATCATCTGGTCTACCAGTGAGGTATCCATCCACGGGTGACATGGGGACATTCACATCTTAAAACAGGGCCGGCTTGCTGAGGAAATAATCCTTTCTTAGACTGTCACAGACAATTAGATGCAGTGTTGTGGCTCCAATGTAAAATTAACCAGGACCAGTCACTTAACGGATCGCTGGCTGCTCTTAGTTTCATGCAAAGATGGGACGTTTCTCAGGCCCTGTCAATTAGCTGCCTTATGAAAATGTAGATTGTAAATTACTTTGTGAGGCTGACGGGCCTCCGTTCATCCAGCTTCAGTCTCGGATATTGCCAGGGAATGCGTCAGATCACCCCCCTTGGAGGACGATAAGGAAGCGAGTAAGCTGGCACATACACTTTATTCTCTGCTGTAGACTGCGGAGGGCTGACTGGCTGGCAACACAGAGACCCAGTGGCACCGTGCGGGAACCGACGTCAACCTGCGATGAAAGACGACGGCCGATTGTTTCCTGTTATTGAAACACTACTCATGGGTGGGAGTGGAGAGTTGAGCGGAGGCTCCAATAAAAAGGGAAGCCAGTGAAAGAGAGTGCTACTGTGGAATTGTCAGCCTCAGATGTGATGAAGTACCTTGAATACTTTGAACGCTTGCCAACCGTGACATAGCATCTTATTACAAGTCACGTCGACTATTACAGGATTGCAATAATTTAAGCAACACGTAGTACAATTTGTCTGTACTTAGTGTAGGATCCTGTGCATTTCTTTGTTCCTGCTGCCTGAAGGAATGAGGTCAAGGCAAGTTCACAGAGTCAATAAGCAGAATATCAAGTAGTCTCAGAAAACTCTGTGTACAGTGTAACTGTTGCAATGCACCATGGGATTTCAGCACTCTTACATGTAAATTAGTCCAATTAGTCGTTCGGCACTCATGAAATGCAATCATGGGTTAACTGGATTAAGCCTGTTGAGTGTCTGCAGTTCGAGTGCCCATTGAAATCAATTTTAAATGATTGTGGCAGATATATTCTTTGGACAGTATACTGTAAAATGTAGCAGTTTAGTGTTTAATTAAAGTGGGTATTAATACACTGGAGACATTCTTAAATTTGTTTGTGAGTCCTGGTTGACGAGGCCAGTACAGAGATCTAATTAGAGCAATGGCACCAGCTGTGACAATGCTTTCTATTCCTTTGCACCTTCGTGATTTAATATATTTAAAATAAATCTGTAACGAGCTGTTTTTGTTTTGTCCTGCAGCTGCACTTTGTTCCTGTGATGTCCACGGTTTCTTCCTGGATCACACATTCCATACATAGTAAAGGAGACTTCAAAGACTCCTTTCATCTTGTTTTCCCCTTTAAATATCAGGATTAGAAACAGATCTAACTAAAAACAACCTGACTTTGTTTTGTTTTTTACTGACTTTAGAATGGAAGTTGATGGAGAGAGAGCTTAGTGCCAGTGTACAATGCATGACACACACGTGTGGAGCAAAATCAGAGGGAGAGAGAGAGAGAGAGAGAGAGAGAGAGCAGGGAAACAGAGTTGCTGTTTGATAAATTTGGTTTGCTACAACAGTTTTGTTATTATTATACATGCTTTTGTGGCATTGTTGAAGTGTAGTCCATACGTTTGTTTTTCTTCTCTCTTACTTCTTCTGCCAATAGACTTTGTGTGGAAAGTTGATTTTACAGGATGATGACTCCTCTGAGTCTGTTCGGTACAGAAAGGATGTTATGTCTACTCTTTGTTCCACTCAGTTTCTCCTCACAAAGTACTAGTGGCGTGGTACTGTATATAAAATGCTGTTCCTTCAAAGGAATTTGTAGCATGTTCTCATTTTTACATTTTATCAGGATAATTCAACCAATGAGAAAGATCAACAATATTTGTTGTACTATATGGAGACAACATATGATATGAAACAACAATTATATGATTTCCAAATATTCTAGTGCTCCCAGTGAGGAGGAGTTGTTCAGATCAGGACACATACCATTAACATTGAGTGAGTTCAAAGTAAATACACTAATCTCGACACGGTGCAGCCACACAGGTGATTTCACTTATTTGGGTTGATTGTACCTCCTCTCCACTAATCAGAATAACTCAAAACACCTGGAACCATTGTACAAATATAATGGGTTTAACATTTTACAGTATGCAACTAAAACAGCTATGTGTAGCTACCTGTTAGAACATCTCTCTTACAGTAAGTATTGCTTTTTTTATTGCATTTTTTTTTAAACTATTTTTGTATTCAACCATCTAGCCTGACCACAACAGGTAAAAGGAATATAACAAAACAATGTTAGGATATTGCTAATAGTGACTTATGTTCTGTTGGAAACGGTTTGATGACACATTATAATGTTATGACTCACAAAGTGTTAATTAAGAAGTCATGCCCTTTGTGATCAAATTGTAGCCACCCTAAAACATGTAATGTTTGCCACATGAGTAACTATGTATTCAGTGAAAATCTGAAAAAAATCAGATTTTCATCCATCATCATCATTCTGTGGCTCAATTTTAGCTTTCGAGGGATTTTTTTTTAAAGCGAAGTTGTATGAGGTATTCCCATGTCAGTGTATAATCTACAGTAAGAGAAGCACTACTGCTAGAAGTCGCTCTCAGCTGAGCTTGCCCTGTGACCGACCTCCAATCACCCCTCAGGTAAACAATATTTACAGCGAGACATTTTCATAAGGCAGCGCTGTTGCCATTGTTTTCACTGTTATCACCGTTAACTGCCAACCGCCAGCGCAGCCGTTGCCATGTTGAGAGCTGTGTGGAGATATTCTCAGAATTTTAAATTCAGCACATTTTAAAGATTGGCTGTAAAATCCCTATCTATTGCAGACTGAGGTAACACAATGGGGATTGACCCCATGGCCCACTGACGAAAGGCCTTTTGCATTTAAGGTATTAGAAACTGGGTGTCTGTGGCGACATACTGGGAAAAATCACAAGCGGTGCACACAGTTTGGATCTCTGAAACGTGATACAAAAACACACCTCCAATAAGCCAACCACTTATCACCATAGGTGTGCCACTCTTCAAGATTGATATTGAGGCAACACGTTGTGTGTTGCCCAATATAACACAAAGAGGTGTTAAAGTGTTGAGTGTAAATTAATGTAGACTTTTTTTTTTTTGGTGCAATATCACTGTGAGAGCTGGAGATAGTCAAACATAACACAGCAATATTGTGGACTTCTCTGAAAACAAAAGAAAAACTAATATATAGTGAAAGGCTACTATAGCCTACCTGGATGAAGACTGTAGCTGAAGAGTAAAGTAACCCTGGCTTTTGTAAATAAAAACAATAAAATGCAGTGCTACAAGATCACAATAATATCTTTGAGATTTAAACCTATGTCTAACAGACTCTGGGCTGGGCAGACAAGACAATGCTATCCATGACAGGGTCAGTAGCGCCAATGTTACTAGGAAAAGAAAGAAAAAAAAACACCGGTGGGAGGGGTACAAAAGTAAATCTGCACCGCCCAGGCAGCTCAAAGTTTGGGAAAGTCCTGACATCGTTACATCGGCCACATCCTCGCCCGTGGATTATAAAACCTACTTTATTCAAGAAAGACACGCGACCCGAAAAGTAAGTTTGTTGGCTCATAACTTTGTTTTAAGTCTCTCTTATTGCCAACAGGGATGTGCGATTTATTTATTTATTTCCGAGGCAGCCTAGAGGGCAGTAATGTCGCTCTTTCCTCAACCAGTCCGTGTTATGTCTGTCTTGCAATGATTAGCGGGTCAAATAACGGGAGGAAGCGCTTAGTATTAGATTTGTGAAAACAAAGAGTTATGGCCAAAAGGCCGATCAGTCGTATGGAAGGGATCTACTTTCATATTACTGTTTTTCCTCATTCAATCCATCCTTAGTAGTGTATATGTGTTTATTGGTGGAGTTATTGTTTCATTTGTGTATTCGTAAAGTACACTTTTAGTGATGATGTTGCGCGTTAAAGACCGTTTTTCTCTCGCGGTAAGAAGTGCAGGGCAACAACGTGACTGTTTTCCTTTGGAAGTGCATAAACAGTTTACACAGGCTCTTCCTTTCCTCCCATATGAATCATAAAACAAGAGCAGTCTCCTTCTTATCTGATCTCGGCATTGTGATATTATTTAAAGAACGCGATGCCGTAGTGCTTCCTGAAACAGTGACTGACCAGCAGATAACCCTCGGGTTCAGACCCTCATTGTGCACCAGGAAGGCAACCAGAATTATTGTGGGATTGTCTCAGGGGGGAAAATCCTGTCATCTCACTGAAGGAATGTCAAACATTTAAGACGCACTTCCTCCACTGTCAGTGTTGAATAGGTTTTATAAATGACCAATGACCCGTGTGCTCTCAATTACTTCGTTGCATGTACTTAATGTAATGTATTATTGATGGTAAACTGCACTTTTTATTTTCATGTCCAATACTTATGCCCAAATGTATGCGTGTTGGATAACAGGAGATAGATTTACACTATTACATAGTATGCTGTGGAAGAAAGTGACATGGATAAGATTGGCAGCTGGTCAACCATCACATCTCCTCATTGATTGCCAGCCTCTTTTTTTTTTATCTGCCTTTTAAAACCTGGAATTGTCTGCCACAGTCACTGCTGCTCCGCCACCAGACCAGGACCTCTTCAGCCTCTTCAGTCTCTGCCCGAGAAGCTTCACACCCCAGAGACCCAGACTCCGCTTCTTCCAACACCTCGAACATCAACTAAACATAAGATGGAGGGTCACCTGGCGCGATTTGCACTTCTTCTGTGCATCACTGTTGCAGCCTCTGGTAAGTGTGCCAGCTGATATTCAGTGCTTTCAGAATTTAGATCTTATGTCACTCGGTTTTAAAACGTGCATTTATTGGAAAGGGTATAACCTCAGACGACAGACCACAGGCCACTGGGTTTAGTGGCTATTGAGCCTCCAGGGCATATTTTTGCCGACCCAAAGTTCAAAGGCAGATATTGATCTTGTCCTGTTCTGTGTTCTTACATAATTCCACACTGAGGAATATTATTTGTCTCTTTTTTGTTCACGCTAAATCAGAATTTTTACTACCAATCTGTAGAGAGAGATTATGTGCAAAAAAGTCCTTTGCCTTAAATGATGGTTTATCCTTACAACAGCTCTGAGACTATAGAGAGATTATACTATTTTTGATAGTAGGGAAATAAATTGATGACATGAGCTAAATTAAAAAACCATGCAACTCCAGATGATACTCAGAATATTAAACGTGTGATTGATTTTGGGAAGCAGTTGTTTGTGTAGTTGTTCAGGGTTCAGTGATGAAGAATATTTTATTGACAGACGGCCCAGGCACAAGGCACAGAGAAACATGTGGGGCGCTGACACGTTTCATGTGATCCCCCTCTGTTGGCCCCCATTTAACACTCCCTCCACTGGTTGCCTGTGGCTATCCATATCAAATTCAAACCTGTAATCCCTATAAGGTGGCAAAGAGATCTGGAACTATCCCTGTGCCCTCAGGCCGTAATCCGGCCTCACAGTCTGAACAGGGCTCTGCACAGCAGCTTCAGGGTGTTTAGGTCTCACTGCCCTGCAGTAATCTGGCATCTGGGGTGGTCACATGGCTTCAATAAATAAATCATTTAATGTATTTGAGTATTACCTTTTTGTGCAAGTACCTTTAATATAAAATTTAAAGTTTGTGTTAAAAAAAAAAATTCGAGGTAGAATATATTGTTTTAATTATATTAGCGATTAACTGGTCTTTTCAACCCTATAAATCTTATACTATAGTTTTAGACAAACTGCACCACTATCTGAGAGTGCCAATTGTGATAAAAAAAAGTATGAAAAAAGATATACACTCACTGTTCCAAGCAGCTTTTTTAATTGTTGAGAGAAAAGAAATGACCCCACACTCTAAATGCCATAAAATAAAGTATAATGCACGCTGCCGTGATGTAATATAGTTTTGACATGAACTGTCAGTAAAATAAAGTTGTCCGCATTCACTTTCCAAAGATGCACTTGAAGCTGGAACAAACACTTCAGTGCCAAATAACCTTTTCACACCCTGTGTTTATAAACACACACCAGAAAAGTAAACTGGCATTTCCAACTTGCTTTTAAATGAGGCAAATTGGCCCTAGCAGGCATACATCACTGTTATGATCATGTGCCCGAAAAACATGCCCATTTGCTGAATCTGTCTTCAGTGCTGACCTACTGTACGTTAAATCACAATATCGCCACAAGTGGTGAACACCAACTAACTCAACATAGGGTGCTGATGGCAGGGAGACAGAGGTATTCTTTGGCCAACTGGCAGACCTGTTGAGAGTTGACCTCCATGAAGCTTCACCGCAGGGGATCCGTCTCACTGTCTGCTGGTGCAGTATTCAAGGAGATGTTCGGCTTCGCCTTAATTGCCTGCGACAAATAGACCTGAAATCGCAATCATTTTATACATTTCTTCAAAGAGGTTCCAAGGATTTTCCTTTTCTTCTCTTCTCTTCCTTTTTCTCTTAATTCTTTTTTTGGCAACATCATCTTCAGAAGAAGAGCCAGAGGATACTCTGACCCTGTGCACTGAATGTTGAAGCGTTAATAAACACATCGCTGTGACGTGTATAAATCCCTCTATATCAGGCGTCGTGTATTTGTCATGATATTGTCCAGTATTGTCACATTCATTTGTCATTTTCTTTGACATTGTCTCCTGGGCTTAGTGCTATTGTTGTTGTTGAACAAATGACGCACACACATCAGGTGTGACTCACTACAGCCAAGAGTATACCAAATCAAATTTGCACGCTCCCAGGCTGAGTAAGGTGCTGCAAAATTCACTGCGATTTGATTTTTTTTTTTTTATAGCATCCTCGCCAGTTGCAAATTAGTGTGGGAGCAGACACGATGTGAAAGTTTCTCAAAAGAAGAAGTAAACACAGAAAAAGTGAAAGTAAATCAAAACTAGCCTGCAGCCTGCAACAAATCCCATGTCTCTCTTGGCCAGTTGTGAGCAGTGGTATGGTGTCTTACTTGAGCTTTAGCTTTATTTCCTCTGTCAGATCCTTGATTTCAGGCTTATTAAATCCTTTTGTGTCGTCTGAAGCACAGTTTGAATGTACTGTAGCTACTGCGCTCACAATTTATTAGGAAACCTGAACACATATCTACTGTATCTGTAGATATCCTAGATACATAACATATATCCTCGATACATAACAGATATCTCAGACTTAGACATTGTCTTCTGGCTTTACTGGGTCACTTGGATATATGTACGTGTATATGTATATATATGTATATATATTTGAGTCCAAGTCTGAGACTCATACTTCTTTATCCACTTTATTTCCTGAAACTGGAATCTTAATTCTTCCTTAGAGCAGCCCGCTGGCCTGTGTTCTGCTGTCATGCGTTTATTTATTTTTGGAGATATGCGGTATCATGACTGGCCAATTAATGAAGGAATTGGTGTTGTGCAGTTTAAACACTATCAGATCACTTAGCAGTTGTTTTTCTCCGTGATAGAATACTTCTATGGCTATAGACTTTTGCTTAATTCTAAATGTTCCGGGGTACATTGTTGAGAAAGTTGTCCTAATATCAGCCAATGGAAATATCAGCACTGTTGCATATCAGCCGCTAGACAAAGCGTCTTCTAAATATTTAACCAATTTTCCAAAATGTGAAGACTCTAGTTGAAGGAAATTGCTGGATTGTAAACTAAAACTGCAGTTATGTGATTAAGTCCACCAGATCAACTTCTTAAGTTCCAACACGGATTTTCTGTCTGCCCATCTAAAACCACAGGCAAAAGAACCCAGACACAGCTCTTAATTCTACCCTGGAATTTGACATGAGAGCCTGTTTTCCATCAGCTCTGGATTATTTATAAAATCGCCCACAGCCTATTTCTTTTAAACCTAGAAAAACTCATCCTTGCTTTCACCTTACACCTTGATTATTAAAATCCCTGATGTGCTGGGATCAGTCAGGCCTCTATTTCTTGTCTACAGCTCATCCATAATCTCTGGACAGGCTTCTGTTGGGCGCCAATAAAACAGACAACACCACACCAGCCTTAGTTTCACTACACTGCCTCCCCGTGAGGTTAATTCTGTTAAAAATGTAGCCGTTTGTTTTGAAGGCCTTACATGGTCCAGACTACGGGTTTATCTCTGAGCGCCTATGGTACCACAATTTGTCTAAATCCCTTTAATCATTTAACTGTGTTTTTTGTTTGTGCCAAGATCATACAGGTGGCGATGCCTTTGAAATAGTGAAATCAATTCTCCCTCCATGTTTATAATAAAACGTACTAAAGGCTGACCTTCTCTCACAGGCTTCGAGCTGCGCCTGTTTTAATTTTTTTGTTTGGACGTTAGTCTTTTGTTAATCTTGTTTATTTCAGTCTGTTTGTGCACTGCTAAGGCAGCTGCAACACTATCTTGCATCTGGGTTGTTTAAAGGCATTTAAAGAATGACTTTCATTTGGCACCTTTCCTTATGGATGTTATAACGTCTGCCTCAGACAGGGCAATGTTCATCATTTTTACACGCCTCTTAGAGGGTTACTGCTGAGATTTAGTATTTGTCATGAATACAGTTGGGGGACAGATTAAAAAAGAGAACAGAGGACGAGATATTCAGACTTCTAGTTGGTTTTAGCTCCAATACAGCTCAGAAAATGCTAGAATTTCCCATATGCCATCTCAACAGTGTCTTTTATCAGAGCTTATTTGACTGGTACACACCCATGTTTTACCAACCCCACACACTCAGGTTGTGACGCAAACTTCTCTTATAAATTAGTTGTCTCCAAGTCCAAGCTGACAATAACCCTTATGAAGTCATAACCGGGGGCTGTACCTTCTCAGCTCTATGTCTCCGTCCTCTCATGTTGGATTGGAGGCAGACGCAACAGTGACTCACTATCGCCTCTATAGGTACAAGTGGTATTACAAGACAGGACGAGCCGGGGCTAGCTGGTTTGCACGCTTATTACAGTCGATAACTCTGCAACACAATAGCCGCCTTTGACGTTGTGTAAATACTGTTACCACTTCACATTCTGTTTTTTTTAATGTTTTGAACAACAATTCTGGTCATATCTTACAGTAATATTGCACCTTTTTTTTAAAGGACAACAAGAAGTGGAAGTTTTTGTCGGCCCTAACTGCTTATTACATGAGAGTTAGTTGTCTAAGATCTCTTTTGGAGAAAACTTTTTATTTCATATTTCCAGGCCATTTTATAATTGCAAGCACAATAACCACTTAAGCTGCCTGTAGCAGTTGGACACAAGCAATTATCTATGCATCTGACTGAAGTCTTTGTATTTTGTGATTTTATCCACTGCGTGCTCACCGTTTCCTTGTCGGGAAGTAGTGTTGAATTGTCCCCTTTCTGCAACAACTTTCCCAGTGGGAGCCAGGCATCATGATCTTAACTATCAGACCTCCTGCTGCCTTTCTGCCTACCCCAGAGTCTCCCTCCACGGGCTAAAGGAAAAGCACAAAAGTGATTAGCGAGCGGCTGGAGAAGGAGGGAGGGCTGTCTGAAAATGAATCATGAAGAGGGAAAGAGAGCGAGACAGACAGACAGACAGAAAGAGATAACAGAATTCATAAAGACTGATTCATGGAGACAGTAAGGGAGTGGGGGGTCAAATTTATGTGACTGTCAAAGAGCAGATAAGTGGTTCAGAGGAAAGATGTGGGGAAAGAGAAGTAAGTAGCTAGGGGATTAAAAAAACACAGATAGGAAAAAGGACAAGACAGAGATAAAGAGTAGGAGATATGGAGACCCAGTTAAATGATGTTCGAAAAAGTGAAAAGGACAAGACTAAGTTGTTTGACAAAAGATGCAGAAAAATACTAAACAAACAACGTATGTGTTAGTTGACAGAAACGAGGTATGTTGGACAAAGGTTTCTCCACGAAGGCATGCAATACTGGATGGAGTAAGCTTAAAGAAAAAAAGAAAAAAAAGTCATGTTAAATATGGCGTTGAAAGTCAAAACAGTCCACTTCCCCCGTTTTACTGTAGTGAGCCAGCTCTGCCTGCCGTCAGACTGGGTGGCAGGGAGACGCGACCACTTGACGCTGCCTCAGACCGATTTCAATCTCCTCGAATGTTATGCCCCTCCCAAATAACAATCCATTTCTGACTGCCTTGCTTTTCCTCTGTTTGAAAATACAGAGCCTCACTAAGGCCGTGTTCCTCTCTGATGTTTGTTCCACACTTGACTGTTACTCAATATGGTTCTAGCATGCAATGTGGCATACAAGTAATGTTATTTGTGGGATAAAAAACCTAAAAAAACACAATTGAATGGCATTTAGTGTAAGAGTGACGATATGGACAATAAATGATACTCTTTTCGATTTAAATTCTCTTTCTGTTTTAGATTTGGTAGGAAAATCCAGACATAATTCTTTTTTGAAAATCAGATAAAAAAGAATTAACCGTGCTTGTTCATTATTATTATTATACTATACACATTTCAATATTATTAGTTCATATGATTTATTATTCATTATAATTGTATTATTATACAAATGACTGGGTCGCTCTTATTCTAAATGGTGCCTCAGTATTGCTTTAACAGTCATGCCTGCTTTTGAATAATGTAAGTACAGAGAGAGTGTGTATGTATGAAGAGGTTAGAAATCTATAATGCTCATAATTATAGATCTTTAAGGCTTTTTGCTGTGTTACTGTGACTGCAAGGTCGTGCGCCCTCTGGCCCGACGCGCTGCTTTATGCAGTTGCATGACCACTGAATGGCTCATTAGTGGTGGGCGAGATAAACGCCTCGTCAGCATGGCGACCACTTCTTCATATCAACATGTCGGCTGTCTGTCCAGATAAGGCATGGCATTATCTACTCTTATCTCTCGGTCTGTCTAGCCGTGGTCAACCCTTGGTCAAAATGTTCTCAGCTAAAATGTCAGCTCAAATGCTTCATGTCATGTTTTTGCACAAACGGAGGGGCCTTTGCTTTTAACCTTTCCTTTTGGCCTAAAGGAAATTCTGGCTAAACCCAAAATAGCATTTTAGAGCACGCTAGTACAAGTTGGTTGTACTAAGTACATGGCATGTTTTCATGAGAGAGTATACCTTGATTTTGAAAATGGTCAGCACTGTGCAGTGTGTTGTATAACGGCAGAACCTCTTGATTCGAGCACTGGGTGGGTAGTTTTCCTGTTGATTCAGGTGCCACACCGGTCAATCTGTATTTAGAGAGCTGAAGTGTGTGTGTGTGTGTGTGTGTGTGTGTGTGTGTGTGTGTGTGTGTGTGTGTGTGTGTGTGTGTGTGTGTGTGTGTGTGTGTGTGTGTTTGCTGTGAGGGGAGAATCCTCACTGGATTTGGACCCTGAAATTGCTCATATGTCTGTAATACGCAGGAAAACAGACTATATGACTCACAGCAAAAGCCTCGAGACATCTGACAGATTAATTTAATCTGCTCATGTACTATAACTACAACAAATCTTACAGTCAAACTCTGGATACTTAATCTTTTCACAGACGCCGGAGGGAATAAAGTTACACTTGTTTAACAACTATCTCCAGTCCAGACACTTCCATTAGTTATATAGTGAAAATTATATCATAAACTTGAAGAACTGTCTCAGATTTCGCTAAAATAATTCAAAACCTTTATGTTCTTTGAGGCCCAATAGCATTTTTGTGACAAAAAAAATTAAAATACAAAAGAAATGGGCTTCAACAAACTTTATTGTTTTGTGTGATAGTATTGCTGTATAATACCTTCATCAGTGATAGCCACTCTGGTCATGTATATTGCATTTTAGAGGTTTGCTGTTCTTCTTTTGTTTACCCTCGGATCATGGATTGCACTTTTAACTTCCCTCACTTTCAATATGTTAAAAAAACAAAAACAGAGCCTTCATTAATATGCCACCCTCGTGTCGGAAAGCATTAATATTTTCTGGCAAAAATCAGTCAAGAAAAACGAGCTAATCTCTGTTGGTTCTCGACGAAGCATATGTTGTGCAAAGCTACATCAATCTTGAATGATTGGGGGCAACCACTGTGCAATGAATCTCCAAAGCTTCAATCTGCTCTGGTTGCACGCAGTTAGCATGAAACTTGCTAAATTAGTCTGTCTATCCACCAATTAACACTCAGATGATTAATTGTGTTTTGCTAGTGCTCTTTCAGTGTATTGGGGGAGGGGGACTAACTATATAAGTGAATGGAAAAGACTTGCTCTTCACAGTAACTTATGGTGTCTGGAATATAACAGGACACCTGAGAGCATATTGGAAAATCAACATAAAAATGATGGCATATATTTCATGTCTGCAGCGGCTGCTTGCTTAGAATAACCACAATCCATACGTTTAGATGTGTCTGCATCAAAGAATAAGGAATGCCTAATTACTCGCAGCAGACAGGGCTTAAAGTGAATGAGTGAACAACGGAGGAAGTGAGCCATAGACCTTCCATACGCCACTGTTGGACTTGTTGTTCCGCCGGCTTCCGACAACGATGAGACAACAGACGAATGGCTCCCAGAGGTGTAAACAGAGTGAGTGTGAAGACAGGCTGTCTCCAGACCCGCTATCGCATCCTCCAGCAAACACTGGACGCAGGCACTTGGCATACACAAAAAGTACTTTGCCATTATACTGACAAGACAAATCAGCAAATTTTTGGGGGATAGAATTTCAGGACTTATGAGAGGGAGGTGAGATGGTCAGGAAGCATGTGTGTGTGTGTGGTATGGAGTGTGCAATGTGTAGTATGCAGGGGTGAGAGGCCAGGGGACAGTGCAGGCCCCTGCAGAGCACTGATAAGGGGTTGTTTACCTTCCTGTGGATGGTCAGGCCTCGATCTGCAGTTGCGGAAACGCCGGGACAATAGGTGTGTGTGTGTGTGTGTGTGTGGCCTTGAAGCTCCCCTTTCCCTCTCCGACAAAACTCTGATAGGACCGCTGACCCCTCCCTCCCCCCTCCCCATCACAACCGACCCTGGACACAAACAGTTTACCCTACCCCGAGGGACCAAGGGAGACAGTTGGTCTTGACGTTGTCTGCCGTCAGGGTCTCCTCCCCCTCCCCCTCCAAGCCATGCACCGTAGCCTCAAGTACTATTAGTTTCCTTTTGCATCTAAACTCTCAAGTAGCTGGTGCTCTTTTACACAGTGACTTACAATCAGGGAAGGAAGGAAAGACAGGGCATGAAATCAAGTCTGTCTGCTTGCTTGCCCGAGGTAAGTGAAAAGCCGGCTTGTTATTGGACCGCAGATACTCCATCCCTTGAATCTAAATCAACATTTAGCTGAGATAGAAATTCAAGGCCTCGCCACTGCCTGTCAGTACTCGGCGTTGTCGGCACAGCACGGAGACTCAGAGTTGATGCAACAGTGTTACACAGAGGCAGGCAGATCTTTAATTTACAGGAAGAAGTGGCTGGCAAGTAGAAACAACACTGCCAGTAGCACTAACAACAAACCATGTTCACCATCTCCACCAGTATGCTGTATTTGGAAAAACATATCCTCAAAAAATCTCAGCCGAAATCTGCTTGCTTAACATTTATCTGAATCCATTAAATCAAATGTATTTTTTTTCAAGAAGAGACTTCTCTCTCTGGTTATTACCCCTGTTACCATAGTTCATTCATTTCTAAATTTAGATAAGGTCAATTTAATTTCTGCTGACCAATGAGATGCTGACACTCTAGAGTATGTTCAAAACAAGAAGTGATAATTTAGTCAGATATACAGTTCCAATGTAAAATGAATTGTGCCTCATGTCGGTGCTTCTTCTTTTTTTGTGCAGACGTTTTAGACAGTCAGGTGCTACAGTGGACCATTTCCAAGAAATACAGTATGACCTCTCAATTATATTTATATGACTTGCTTGTGTGGTGAAAAAAGGCGTTCTGTCATCCCAAATGCAAGTCCATTTACAATTTACCACTCCACTCGTAGCCACTCTAGGTTTTCCTACTAACGTCTCTCCACTTTCTCTCCACTCGCAGTAAGAGGAAGCACAATTCCAGTTTGGTTGGATGGGTTGAAACTAATCACCATAATGTTATCATAGTGTGCAACAATGTGTTGAATGCTACCCTAAAGTTGTATTGTGAGCTGTTAGCATAATGTAATACTTGCAGGCTGAAGCTGTGCGTGCACTGCTCACATACCCTGCAATGCCTTTTTGGCCTCGCTAATGCCTCAATGTGCGCCCACATTATGACAACTTATTTCCCAGAGCAGTTATAACAATATAATGTAATTTTGTCCACCCACCTTTGAAACATTCATCTTCTTTTTAGCATTCAAGAACACTACTTAACATTAGTAGCACATGTTCTAATGATTGGATTGTCAGTGAGTCATTGTGTTCCTCAAAAGTGTTTAAAAGAAGTTTTGCGTACCAGCAGCGTGGTGTATATGTGCTGCAATTAGCATATCATGACAGGTGCTGTTAGTAGTACAGCCACTGGATTCAGTGCAGCTATGTTGAGCTCTGCATAATTATGTAGGAAGTGAAACTTGATTTAGGAGGTTCAGGTTGGCCCCCTGTAAAAAGGTTGTTTTAATTAATTCAGAATGCTTTAATCTAAATCTTGAGACAATGGAGATAACACTTTCATGGACACTCCTTATCTGTGATGTTGTTGGTAGGGTAGCTGCAAGATAGCTGTAATCTATACATCTTTCTAGTTGACTCTGTCCAGCCCACGAAGGGAATAACCATAATGCATACAGCAATGATCAAATGTGACGGCCAGCTCAACTTGTCAGGCCCAGCTCTAGACTGGACTCAACTGTATCTGTGTGAGCTCTACTTTATGAGGCTTTACTCCTCATCCATAAAGGTGGGTTCACAATAGACACAGAAGCGTCAAGTCAATTGTAATTAATTAAAGTTAATTGCAAGCAGTATTCTGGCTGTTCACACCAGAAGTGCATTTCTCCACACCATTCAACAAGCGTTTCTGCTCCTCTGTTGGTTTCTATAGAGCTAATCTCTCACTCACTCTGTCTGCTTGTGTGTGTATGTGTGTCTGCTCATCTGGTCAACTACTCTGAAAATGGTGGCCCTTCTGCGTTAAGTACACTTCACAACACCTGTGTCTGAAGCACAAAGTTAACTCGGAAGTTAACTGATAAAGTACAACTGAAACTGACAACATGCAGCAATCTGACGCAACAGCTTGTTGAGCTAAACTTAACAAAGTCAGCCTTCAGACGGATGGAAACAGAACAAGTTCATGTCAAGCTAATCCTGAGATGTCTTGGTAATATGCACAATTGAACACATGGAAAACGGATGTTGGTTATTTGTGAACTAGTCTCCTATCTTTTTCTGGAATACCCTGGGGGTTAGGAAACAGAGGTCAGTGAGGCCCTGTACATGTGAAGATGGGAGTTATTGTTTTCCTGCAAACTTAGAATCTATATTCTTGTTAGTTGTGGCCCCAGGGTGCTGGAGACAACCAGGGCTGCAGAGGGCATTTTAAAGTGCATCATAGTTATTCATCGCTCCCAGGTATTGGTAGAGTCCAACAAAATGTGCTTTTTTCAAAAGCTAATGCACTATCAGCAAATTGGCCAACATTGATTTTGGCTGCACACTCGTTGGTCTTAATTTTATATGCATTCGATCAGTTTGCTATGATAATGTTTCCAGTTAAATGTGTTTAATACACATTAGGTCTGTTCATTTGGCCACATAGTGTTGTTATTATGGTAATTGGCAGCAGTCCATTCAGGCAGACCCATTCATTGATACCTATTTAATGGAATTTACATCAAGAATTAAAGCAAATTTAAGGTCAAATGTGATTATAGGCACTTTTCATGAAATGAGGCTATTTCCTGTCCTCCCTAATGCTCCCTAATGGTTTTCCACTCACATCTCCCCCTCATACCTAACATCTAAATGGAAATCATCAACATTCATAAACATGTCTTCTCATGGAATGGGAAACGGGGGAGAGACTGATATAAGTAGACGACGAGGACAGCGAATGGAATGGTTCTTCTATACCTCATTTACCAGCAAACCGCTTAGTGAGGCCATTGGCATTTCCGGGGTCAAGAGGGCAAAATGAATGTTCTTCATATCCTATGGTGACTTGTAAAAAAAATAAACCAGTGTCGCATGCACATACGCACACACACTCTCACGCGCACAGCCTTACGCAGTCAGTGTGATTTATACCAAGACCGCTTGGGCGACAGTCATGGGCAGTTGACTCTGTCACAGTAGAACAAGAGACAAATAACTTTATGGATGTGGATATGGAGCAACAGACATTAACACAGAGGGCCAGAATAACAGGAAACCAGCCTTGACCTCTAGGGCGAGGGAGGGAAAAAGAGATTGCAAGGGAACATGGATGGCTCTCCATCTCGATTTGCTAGAAAAGCTGCAGCCCAAAGCTAAGCGGACTTAGAAACAGTGAAGAAGTTGTTCCAGGAATGATACAGCCTCCCTTAATCCTGTTTAACAAATGTGTACTTAATTTGACCATGAAGTAAAAAGCAGTGGTATGAGATATTACTCCCCCAGAAAATAGATTTGAATGGGACGCAAGAAAAAGATGTATAATTTCCACAATAAGAAGCATCAGCCGATCCTGAAATGTACATCATGTGATCAATTAATATGATATATTAATATGATATCTCATCAGCAGCTCTTTTCCCATCAGTGCTATTATGCTTCAGAGAAGTTATGAACAAATAAATGGATTGAACAAATAGAGTCTATAATACCAATCTCAGTAACATATGGGTGCAGCAAACAAAAGGAGAAAGAGTTGATTATATAACATGTTCTAGCTTCCTCTGTTCTTACTGTTTTTCATTACATTTATCACTTTCTATCCTATTTAATTTCTATCTCCATCCATTCTCCTCCCACGCTGGTGATGACATTGCCTCAACCAGGGTCTTTGATTAGTGCTGCTTCTAAATAAGGCACATCCTGTTGACCCTCTGAACGTTGCAATTTCCTTTTCACCCTTTCCCCTCGATTCCCTTTTCCTTCTCATCTCACTTGCTCTACATCTCCTCTCTGAGGGATTGAGGCTCGCTGGGTTAACATACCAAATACATCATGGAAGTCAGTGGAGCGCTGTGTCATGCAGCATTTGCTTACTAAATTAGTTGTGTCTGTTATGCTATCAGTCTTGCTCGCTTTTATGCTTCAGCGGCAGCTGTTTTGGGGGTGATTGAGTCATGCATAGTGGATGCTTAGACATATATTGCTTGTATTCATCTTACTCAAGATATGCTTATCTAATGCTTAGGCGCAGGCCAGAGTAGTGCTGACTGATCCACTCCATCGTGAAGTTGGATGGGTTTAAGGCCTTGTCCTGACGAGTCAATCCAGATTGGAGACTATGTCAGCCATTCTGGTTGCCACCAAGGCTACAATGCCACAAAAATACCATAATGCCCCAGTCAGACCATTCCATCTCTAATCAGCAAAAGGAAGGAGACATATGACCCCGAAACTGTATTCTGCACCGTTCTTCTAGAAGAAAGACGAAGTTTGGTGGAGAATATTTTTGTACCTGCCTGATTGGGACAAGTTAGAACAAGCGTGTGCACACGCATACTCACTTTACGCACACAATAATACACACACATAGCACAGGTCAAACACCAGGCATTTATACCCAACCTCATCCATGACCTCGCAGCCTTGGCTCAATTAATTCAGCTTCCAGAGACACGGATGCCCAGGTTAAACAGCAGGCGCATAGCAGAGAGCAGAGTGAGCAGGCTTGATGAATGACTGCGGATCGCTATCCTGACACGCCTGATAAACGTGAACCGGTAGATTTGTTCTTAAACCATGTAGTCCTACCCATGTTTACATCTATACTCTGAGACCAGGAAAAAGCTTTCAGAATGACTATTAACAAATGTAGCCTGTTTCTGACAAGAAATCTGTTACATTGCTTCGTTCATCTATCTTTTATATAATGGTCTGGATTCAGGTGCTGTTCATGTCCAAATATGACAGGTTTGTGTTGTGGATCGAGCCATAATCTCGCACTACTTGGCATTTGACACACAGGACTGGATAATGCAGAAGTTTGGCTATTAATGTTGGAGGCAAGAGATTATTTAGTGGAACCTGATTATATGTGGCAGACACTGCTTAACCATTTGTATTTGATTTCTTTCAGCCTCAAGTCAGACGTGTGATCCAATGGAGGTTAATGACAACCCATGGGTTTACGTGAGTGAGAATCTAATTGGCTGTTGGACCAGCTTCATCAGAGAGGACAAGGCAGAGGTCCACATCCTTAAACTGAACTTTGCCGCCACGGTAAGCATGTCAAGGTTATACAAATGAGATGCTGAGTGCTAATTATATAAATGTGAAGAAAAATGTGCTTGGAAGTGAGTAAAATGTTAGATGCTATGCTAGTAAAATAGCAATATTATAATGGGGGGGAAATACTCTGACCTAATTTGTAAACTAGCAGTACCATTCAGTAGGCAAACAGAACCTGCTCTGTAGACCAGATGACAATTGCAAACCTTTACTGCAAGAGAATGTAACAATTTAAAAAGGCAAATCAACACCTAGCTATCTGTCAAGCTGACAACACAGTTGCCTTGTCATTGAAGTCCAATAGCGTGGCCCGTCCTGGGTATGTTATCATGCGCTAATTAATCATCCTTTAGAGTGGACAGTCCAATTTGTCAAGTTCAGTCACACCTACAGTAAAATGAAGAAGCAGTGTACCGGTCCAAGCATTTGCACACATGCTTGTGTGCATTTTCAGATAAATAAAATGTGTCCGTCACTGTTACAAATGGAAGTAATCAGTTAGAAGTGTATATAGAAGTAATAATGGGTGAATTCCATTTTGCTTCTTTGGTCTCAGGATGATTGGATTTTGCATGCTGGTTCACTGTAACACTGTCATAGTTAATGTTGCTGTTGTACAAACTCTAACCCGTAGATAAATAAGCCCCACAATGTTCTTCCCACACTATAATATGTAAACAATACACACTCCGTATCCAAATTGTATCAGCCAAATGAGTAACTAACCCTTAACGGATGCCAGATGTGTCGGACACATAGTGTTCCCCTACATGCCACAGTTTTTTTTTTAAAGACTAAACAGATGTTTGACTGTGTGTTCAAAGAATTTTCTTTTTTCAGTTTTATAATCACACACCATAATTGCGGATGGTGTATTATGTCATTTAAAAACTTTTAGCTTTAGGGAATGATACCAGAAAGAAACTCCTGCAAACTTTTAATCTATATGTTGTTATTGCTGTGCTAGAGTCAATTTTTCACTGTCCAACATTGTCGGTCAGCTCACATTAGTCATTTCTTTATCAGTGTGCTCTGTTTGTTTGCTTCTTCTGTTAGTTCTCAGAGTTTTTTATGTCGTACTTTCACATAACTTGTGTTAAGCAACTGCAGTTTATTTATTGGCATTGTCTTTATTTTACACTCTGTTGGCCATGCTTTCTCATTTGGTGGTGAGTATGAGAAGGGAAGCATATGTGCGACAGTATGTGCAGGCAATACAATGCCTGCCTGAATCCATCACCTCTATAAAATTAATAAAAGCACTCAAGGTTCTTTCGCCAGTTGCTTCTAGGAAAGCTTTAGGGAATCCTGTCATAAGTCTTCTCTTCAGGGACACCTTCACCAGTAAGATAAGCTCATTCATTCATTATGAGTGCTGATTTTTTTTTTGTCTGAATTGATTCTTTTGGATCTTACGATTGAAGATACAAAGTTTCATTTTTATGTTACAAAAGGACTCATTAATATAAGTATCTTATCGATGTAGCTAGTTAGCCTCACAGATGCCTGTAAGAGATATGTTTGTCTACTTTTATTCTGTAAGTGTGCTAAGATTGTGAAAGAAGAAGATAGTCGTTGCCTCAGTGACAGGGTTATTGGCATACATGTTACTGAACTATTTTGGCAAGTATTTAGTGCCATTTAATGGATTGCAGTGTTGCAGCATATTCAACGTACTGGAAATCAGGACAAAAAGCTGATTGATGACTAAACAGATTTAAAGCATAATAGGAGGGAAATACGAGTAATATCAGAATCAGAATCAGCTTTAATGGGCATGTAAGTTTACACATACATGGCATTTGGCTCCGGTTTCACTTAGCTCTTTGTACTTATACACAATATACAATAACAAGATATCATTAGGCCTGAAGAGTAACACCAGACACATCATGTTTTGTAGGAGAGTAAGACAATTTAAAATTAATTGCAAAATTCATTGTTCAAAATCTTGTCTTGAAATAGTATAAATTCTTCTGGGTTTCACAAGAGGAATTTTGCTCGGGATGTGTGTGATGCAATGGACGTTGTGCAGAGTTTGCATATCTCTTGTGGGACTGCGAGTGGACGTTTTATCAAACGAAAGAAGGAAGTGGACACAAGATCTACTAACACAGACTCCTTATCTGCTCTCGACTGTCTGTTTAGAAGAGATTCTTCTTGTAAACACAGAGAATGGAGGACGTCTTCATCTCTTGACAAACTGTCCAGTCAGATGGGAGGTTTGCTCTTGGTTCTTTGTCCTTTCAATATTCTTATCACCTTCTTCCCCATCTCTTTTGTGTTTCATACTGATTTACAACCTGCCAGAGACAGTTGACTCTCACAGTTTGACCGCACAGCGAATTATAGAGGGAGCATCAAGGGCCTGCATAGGCCAGGCCAATTCCTAGGGAGGAGCTGCTTGCTCAGGGCCCATTGATGTCACACACTGGCTTGGGTAGTCAGGGTCTTGGCATCAGGCCGAGACTACACCAACGGAGCCAATTCAAGTTAAGGGAGTGAGCCAAAAGAATAACTGGAAACTGCATCAGCAAAGGCCCTTCAAAAATGCTCTCGAGAAAAAGAAAAAAAAAAGCCTAAAAAGGAAAACAATTGTATCTTGAAAGCGCAGGAAGAAAAGTAGAAAGGTGAGTGATCAGGGTCAGCAACAGTCATGATTCAGAGTTCAAAATAAAAGAATGAAAGTCACAAAAGGATGAAGGGGGTGAAACTAGACAGAGAGACAATGAAGCTCATTAGAAAGGAGTATTTAAGGAAAGCACCGCTGAGTTATCTCTGTACGAAGCACAATGAACTCCACAGGAAATGCCATTCATTAATTTCTCTATGTACATGCCACGCGATTCAGGTGAAAAGGAAGTGTTTTTTTTCTGGGAAGACATTGTGTTACTACAATTCAAAGCCTCTGATACGTGATATAATAACCGTCCCTCTTATGCTCCTTCTCTCTTCAAGGCAATCAGGCTATATTTTTTTTGTGATAAGACTTTCCATCTTCAGTGCCTTTTTTTTAATCCGAAATTTTTAAAACTTCGGAATAACAAAATAAAAAATAAATAACAACTCAACAACTTAACGTGTGAGATGACAGATCCCTCTTTTCACTGCACTGTGCGAGCCGCTCTTTCAAATGTGTTTTGGTCACTGACAATTTGTTGATGTCTCCTCAGACCTAATTCTTTTCTGTATGGGTCTGCAAATGTCCATAGCTCAAGCCTGAGCTCATCACAATTCTTTTAGATCAATCTCTGGCAACATCAGCTAGCAAGTAAATTAATTTTATATTAGGGATTCACACTGTTTCCCCAGCATGCTCATTGTCTCCCCAGCAGGCTCGGCTCTGAAAACAATCCACCTTCAAATAAACAGAATAAAGTATCTGGTGTCAAAAGGCATAACAGATGGACGAAAGCAGACAGTTGTATTTATGAATATTACATTTCCACAAAAGCCCCACACCGGAGAGATCTTTTCAAGCTTCGCTAAAGCTATTGTTCATTTATAATGCATTGAGTCATACAATTGCACTGATTTCAAATCCATGACTCTTTTACTTTTCTAAACCCAATTGTCTCTGGGGCCACTATAGAAGTAAAAGTAATTAGGACCAGGATTTATTGGATTTAAGTCAGTCTTGGAAAAAAACACTCTAAACTCAGACTTATTATTCCACAGAGAAAAGGTTTACTCACCACCACTTACATCCATAAAATTCAGTCGTAGCAGCTTTACCCAATGCACATGTGGAGCATGGTAATTAAGGCAGATTCAGTGACTGTGGTGGTGATTACCGAATCACATCGCTATTGTGTTACCCTCAGCTGAAAATATGGGAAATTAGGTACTACATTATGTGTTACATTATGTTAATGAGGTTTTATATACAGTATATAACTCCCACAAGATCAGCCACGTGTGGGAGGACACTGGATTGCAAGAAATACACAAATTAGTAATACTACTGTACAATCATGTTCAATCCTTTTGAGTGACTAGGTATCATTATTAATAATGTTATGGCATTAGTCCTATTTTTATTATAACTCTAGAGTATCATCGCACTATTTTCCACTGTTTTAATGATACAAAGATACAGGATACAAACAAATGCTCATTGCACATAAGGTAAATAATTGATTTTAATAGCTTTTTTTACCTTGTGGACTTGGATGGAGATGTAAGAATAGAACTAAGCTGCATAACCTCATTAATGTCTGTGTCAACACCGAGGCAGACAGCACAGACAGCTTCCTGTCTGTCTACAAGCCCTGCTCAAATGTCTGGCACTGCTTTTTCTGGAGAGATGCATGTGTTGACATTTAATAGTTGCAAAAACAAAAATAATTGTCATATCCCCAACTGATTTTTTTTGCAATAGGACAGCAATGGAAATCAAACTTGTGTAGAATTAAACTGCAGCTGGACCTATTTTTAAACTTGGTGCCATGAGCAAAATGTCTCTCTACTCCGTCAACTTGAGGTCTGCTTATTTAATGGCGCTGTATGTCAGATAGGGAGCCTTGCAAATTGGGGAATAGCTATATCCTCTTTTATACAGAAAACAAAAGAAAAACAAATGCTGGCTCAGACATACATGAGGTCACACTATAAAATGCTTAAAGGTACAGTGTGTAGGAGCGGTTGGCATCTGGCTGTGTGGGCTCCCTTTCCCAGACTGCGGTAACGTTAGCCGCAAAGTGCAAAACCGTGGTCACAAAGTTGACCTCAATCGGAGGCCGTCCTACGACACTCTGAAGTCAGACGACGGCTGGCAGTACCATTGTTTTGCAATCTGCGGTTTGTCCATTCTGGGCTACTGTTAAAACATGGCGATGAAGAGAACCCCTTCCCTGTGTAGATATGAAGGACTCATTCTAAGCTAACGGAAACACAACATTTCTCAGTTTCAGGTTATTTCAGACTTATATTATATTTCTGCTTCAAAAAAAGTGTCCCTAAATCCCACATTCTGTTCCTTAAATCACACATTCAATCCTATTTTTTTTTTTACCTTGGCAGTAAAGTTTCGTAAGATATAACCAAACTTTAATGGAGTCTGTCATGTGTTTGTAGTTTCCCAGACTGCACAGCGGAATTAAATCCAGCACTGTGCTGTATGATAACACAGTTAACAATTATGTAACAGGAGCAAGAGGCATTGTTTGAAGCATTTGAAACATTTCATAAAGTTTTTTTGTTTTACTTCTTGGTAAAACACTGCACACACACAGCATGCTACACCTGCCAAACAACTCATTATAGGCAGTGCAGTAGTTCACATGGATGGCTTCACAGTGTGAGTGAATATTCATGCCACTTGAATTTTTTGTCTTCCTGATCAGTCCCAGTGTTCCACCTGGAGATGAACACTACTGCCAAACGTTCTCTGCCTTCAACACAATCATAAACTCCAAAGTACTGGCTTTCACAAAGAATTTGAAGTAATTGTCTCATTATCATGCTCAAGCAGCATTGCATTTACAGCTAAATAGGTGGTGCTGTAAACATTGAATGTGTGAAGGGCATTGGGATTACCTTAAAAGTAACTGAGTTTGAATATGTTGCTTTCTTTTCCTCTCAGGATGCCAAGATGTTCTCTCTACAGATGTCCAATGCCAAGCCAATGAACCTCATCCTCACCCTCACCACCCCGGACACGGCCTACGGTGCATACTTCCTCAACACCGATGTTAACATTTATGTGAGTGACGCCTTTTTTGTTGTGCTCACAGCTGGGTGGATGGAGGGGGAAATAACATGTTGATCGTGCAATGTACAACTACATTTCATTCATGTGCGACTCTGTTGCACCAGAGAATGTGCGAGGTAATCATGAAAAATTAAGTGTTGTTTTTTCAGTCTTGTATCATTTTCAAATTTCTCCAGATTTGCTTCTGTCTCGTGCCAGCTGTTTTGCATGCTGTCAAACTGCCACAGCTGTGCATCTTTTTGGAGGGAGCAGTTTAAGGGAGACAATGAACCATGTTGGTTTTCTATAGACATATTCCCCAGTCGCTGCTCCGCACGAGGCAGTTTGTGTTTTTTGTGTTTTTATTATCCACGCTATAAATCAGTAAGACAAGTGGCCGGCAACAAGAGGGGCTGATGGCATCGGCTGTAAAAATAATGTTCCAATGAAATTGGAGATTCCGACTTTTACACACTGTCCGCAGATTATATCTGTGAATTAAATCCAAGGAGGCGAGGAAACAACTTTTATTCAGCTGCTTGAGTATCTAATCAAATTGAGGAATAACACTGTTTTGGGGAAAAGTGATGCAGCGGTTGTCACAGTTTGGTCATTGAAGTGTGTCAAACTATTTTGGTTATTAAATTGCCATTGGTGATGAACCTAACGAGGTGAATCAATCACAACAAGTCTTGTTATTGAAACAAGCCACTGATGGCTTCAATTTTATTTCTTCGGATATGTCACACTCGTTTATTAACAAACTAATAAACCAGACAGGAAATTATATTAAAAGGGACAGAAGTGTCCAAAGAAATGGCATCGCCTCGAACTGGACTATTAATTCTAAGTATGTTACTCATGAAAGACCTATTGTTTTGTCTTTATGAAACACATTGATTATATTCACTTGTAGTGGAGACATGGAACTACTGTTTCTGGAGAGAAGGAACCTTATTCTCATGGAGCGTTGTAACAACTTTTATTGAACCAATATTTAAACTATTTAGCATCTAGATGTACTCAATTACAAATCATTTAGAGGTTCTAGGTGTTACATTATTTATTTTCCAAATCTTATCAGTCGGTCAATTGAGCAGTTTCAGCCTCCTGTGCTGTTAAAACTCCATATTACATGTACTAGTGTCAGATTCTTATGTCAAAGTTGTACTCTGATGAATATGTGTTTCTTATTTGAATGTGTCAGTTCACATTAGTACAGCGTGACAGTTGAATTAAGATTTAAAACTTCCTCACATTTTCTCATCTTCATTCTTTCTACAAACTGACATTATAATTGCGTTATCTTGGATTGTTCAATTAAAGTTGTCTTAGGAACACTTGAGATTTGACAGGCGACTGCCAAACGGTAACCTTTTAAAAGATAAAAAAGCACTTACATTCACATTTAGTCTTTCATGACATGTGTCTTCTTCCATGTTTTGCACTTATGAGTGCTCGTAAGTGCAAATCAGTTCGGCATCTGCATGTCGGAGCTCTCCGCCTGGACATGAATGCATCACTTGTCAGAACCATCAATTGTGAACCGTTTCAGCACACACAAATACTTTTCAGGCTGACAAAGAAGTAAAGATGAATTCATGTTTACTTTGTTTTTTGCATAGCCTTGTTAATGTACTTTCATACTAACACGACATGAATTAAAACTACGTGACAGGCAAAATATAAACAGCTATATTTTTGTAAAATGGCAGTATTGTATATAATTAGCAAATACAAATAACGGGCTAACCCTTTTAAATATAACGTATAAATAAATAAAATAAAAACCAATCAGGGGAATGAAATATTTACAGGAATGTCACCAGTTACTGATATGCTGACAGGCGTGTGATACCACACGCTGTATCATGTCCTGTCGAGAGCCTGGACAGCATTGCCTGTGACTACAGGATGTTTTCGTGGGATGAGCAGTATCACTGGGGGATAATAGTGTTTTACTGCAGATTGCAGTGTCAGAGAAACAGCATCTGTTCTGCGTCTGAGAAAGTACGTCACCAGCTTGACAGCTTGGCTCAGTGTCACAATCACAGCTCTAGTTGGCCTTCAAAAGCTTGCCTCAGTCCACAGTTGTTGGGAAAAAAATGGAAAGAAAATGGACAGCATAATTTTGATCGAAACGTCTTGTGAGTCTTCATACTTAATTGTTAGTCACAAAAGCAAGTTTTTCCACTGCATTTCACTTATTATGCCGTTGAATATACTTACTTATCAATTAAATACATCCTCTTTTTCGGAGGAATCTTAGATATTTATTAGGTGAAAAGAATGAGCCTGGCATAAAAAACTCATACATCCATCCCGAGGCAGACTGATGTAATATCCTGTTATCAGAGATGCACTTTCCTCTCAAAACATCTTTGAGTTCCTTGAACTTTGCTGTGTGCCTGCAGAATATCAAGCCGCTTTCACAGAGACTAATCTGAGTTCAATTCCGCTGTAATCATTAATATGTTTGCCATTGTTATTTCCCTCCCCCAGCCTGGTTCTCTTGTGACTGGTTTCCCCTCTTTTATTTTCCCGTCACACTGTTTTTGATCTGGCGTCAATCAAATATTCATGTAGAAAGACCAGTGACTCCCTCAGGCTTACTTGGTTTTCACCATTTGTTTCTGTCTCGCTTCGTGACGCAAGCACACACACACACACACACACACACACACACACACACACACACACACACACACACACACACACACACACACACACACACACACACACAAGTAGTCATTCACACTCAACAGGCCGGGAGAGGAATTTTCATTATTTAAACAAGCATACTCTTAGTTTATAAACATTAACATGCTGAATTACAGAAAATACAGTTCTTTCTAAAATAAAGTGACATAAGGGTTTTACAAAACCAAGAGGTACAGTGCTTATACAGATTTTTGTTTTCCATTTTAGCCTTTGGTCCTTTGAAGAAGACGAGGACACAATCTGTTGACAAAATCTTATTTTTTTAGTACATTATGTCTAACTGTCTAAAAGCCTACTGTCGACAATCTATACTCATGCATCGCTTAATGTAAACTCCGTTATTTCCCACTGGCCCAGACAAGGAAACAGCAGTGTCTCGTCGCTGGGATGGATGTATATATTTATACCTTGTATGGAGCCAGATTCCAGCCGACTATGGTGACGCACAAAGCTAAAAAAGGTCCCATTTCCTGGCCCCAGTCAGGAAGCAAAGGAAAGACCATGGCTCCAACAGGGTTGTGCAACTGGGCTCGTGGACACTTAACCATAATAAACATTTTTTTAACAGCACCCTGCTCAAAGAATGGAGGGAGAGTTGGGTGGAGAGTAAAAAACAGTTATAGCGGAGAGTGAGAGGGACGGGCAAACATATTTGATATGACAAAACGTGAGAAGACATGATGTGAATATAAATAAGTTGACTCACTAAATTCTGTGTTGTTGTAGTAGACTTAGGTGATTCTGACTGTGTTCTTTCTGGAAATAGTATTTTAATAAAACTAATTGGCTTGACTTGGGCTCTACTTTTCAGATTAACAATGACTCCACAGTTATGCTTCATGGTAGTCAACATCACAACAACATCCACAAGCAAGACTTCCCGACTCAAGATGAGGAGCTGATCAAGTGGGCAAAACAGAAGTTTGGGGGTGTGACTTCATTCACCACAGTCAGAAATCTGCACACCATGTCATCGACGGGAACACAAGGTGAGAGTAGTTTTTTGTTTCCAGAGCTCTCTCGATAAAATGAATCACTAACCTTCTGTGTGTGAAATCCCTCACTGAGGAAACACTGTGCTTTGATGGAGCGTGCATTGCATTAAAAAAAAGCATATTTCAATGCTTGCCTATTCTATATTCTCACTTTTTTATTTTTGTATTTGTATTTACTAATTAGGAAGACATTATATTGCAGTACAGTATGAAAGAGAACATATGTTACCCAGTATGGAGGCTCAGATGATGGCTATGTACAGAGTTGACTGAAACAAACAACAACAATTATCCCGCAAAGCTGCATTACATACAGAACCAGACACCATGCTGTTTTAAAAGATGGTGTGGGGGCCAAGCTCCAGCTGCCATATGGACATGTTCATACAAAGGCTCCTTTTAAACTAATCGTGGAATATAAGTCTACTGAAATATATTGCAGGCAAGTCTATGCTGCTGAATGCAATTCTAAAAAATCAAACATTGTCTCTCCTCTACTTTTCACATTTTATATGTACACACCTGACTGCCCATACTGATTTGGACAAGTCTCCTGTGGGACCGTTCTAGACATTTTCAGGGGAGCGCTTTGTGTACCTAACAATCCTTTATCATATACAGCAGTGAGCTAAATGTCTGCATGATCAATATTTAGATTTAACAACTAGAGAATCTGTGTAGCCTTAAACAACCCTACCTCTAAAAAGAAATCTTTATTTTACCATCAGCAAATATTGAGCAGCAAGCATGTGGAGTTGTGTGTTTGCAGCCAAACTAAAAGAGCTTTATGATATATTACAAAATATGCAGCTCTACTAAAGCTCACTTAACCCTTCACAATACACGTTACACACAAATACCTGAACATTGACAAGCCACCGATGATGAACCGGGTGGTACAAAAACACCATGATTTAAAGTGAGCTTTCATGTCTGAGTAAAGGCCGGACATAACGGATATCATTGGTTGCTATTACCAGCAGCGGTAGCAGCGGGATGCTCGATGCAAGCACAGATCTTTGCTAATAAAGCCTCCTTCGGGCGGTCTGGGCACAAGATGAGCTTTGACATGGGTTTAGGTAGAATGAACGGTGGTGAAGCTGCTTTTATGTCCAGTGTCTTGTGACAGTATTTTAGGTGATTTAAGTTTGAATCCCTCTCATTATATTTTTCAGTCTTTCTCCCGTCAATCAGTTATAGGGTATTACAGTCTGGCAAAGGTATTGCGCTATTTTCCCATTTTTAAATGTATCATTTGAATTGTGTTTTTAACCAGTCTTATTTTTAGCTTGTGTTTTTCCTGATTCATAGGCCACAGGGGCTTTACAATTATTCAAGCAGTGCAACGTTTTAAGTCGTTTTGGTTGTTGTTCCCCTTGGCTCGCATTGAGGTGTGAACTTGCGTAGGCCTAGTTGTAGGCGTTTTGAAAGTTTGTGCAATGACTACACAGTGTTGCCAAGTTGAAATCTTGCTTGAGAACATTATGTAAATGTCTCTCAGGTTTCTTGAATGTCTCAATGTGATTTGAAATTGAATGCAAATGGAAGTGCAAAAGAGGCTTGTTAAGCAGTGTTATGGGAAGCTACTTTTAAATTCTAGTGGCACAGCTAAGGACTTGTAGTAGCTAAAAGAAGATTGAAGTGATACCGCACTCAGCATAATTCTAGTCACAAATAATGTACTTGTCCTCCTATGTCAAAGGACATTGTCAAAAGCTGTTAGTGTCCACTATGCAATGATAGTAGCGGTCAGCTTGAATTCTAATAATGATTCGATTTCATAATGGAAGAAATTCTCAAAGCATGCCTGTAGCATAATCTCAGGATGTTCCAAGTAGTCCCAGTCTGATTGTGATTGTGTCTTTCACACTGGTCAGCTGTTAGTTTCGAGGTATACGAGGTGCTGTGGGATATATCATCCCCGTTCCAGCACAGTGTTTTGAACCAAAATGTGCGTAGCAATTTGAGCACTGCCCCAGGGGGCACCTGTAAACCATCCGTCGGCATTATTTGGTCAAAGGCTGAGTGAGCATAGTGTACTCTCATGAGACTGCTCCTGGAACATCTCCCATCGTGGGAAAGGCGAGGTACTAACGTGTCTGTTCCCAGCAGTTTGGTCTTCTGTTGCAGACTGGGCTATGGCTCCCCAGTGCTGGTTACAGTACAACACTGTAAACTGCACTTCTGTTATCGGCCCCACTGAACAGAAATAGTCTCTACTGCCCTGTTGAATAAATGTTAAAAACAAAATGTAATTGCTTATTGCAGCCACTACCCTATTTCTTCAACTAAGCATTTAAACAGAAGTGCTGGCAGTCCATTCTTTCATGCTTGTTGTCTTTTTCTGTTATGAGATTATGCAAGCAGGAATAATTGTATTACTCCTAATTTCCCCTGCAATGTCTTTATTTGTTTTGCAACCAATGAATGAACAATAATGGAAAATTAATCGTTGTGGTTTTACAGGAACCAAACCTGGCTCTCGTTACTGCACACTCAGAAATGAAGATGCAATCGAGAAGCACTTTATGAAGATTGAAAGAGCAGCCCAGGCTTCTCTGTTCAAATCGTGCTCCCCACAGCAACAGAACCCCGGTGATGAAGCTGAGCTTCACATCATAAACATCCCGGAGAATTCCACCACTCGGTAAACCTTGAGATTCTCGAGACATGGCGATCTTATGTAATGTTTTTCGATCTTTGTTGGGGGAAAAAAAGAAATTCTTATAATTTTGTATTCTTCATATTGCAGCAATGTATCACTTCTCGTTGACACCAAGAAGACCAGCGTGTTCCTGAGAGGCCCTCAGGGCACCACATGGACCATCATCAACGCACAGCACACCCAGTTTTGTGTAAGCTTACACGTAGACACAGAAAGTTAGCATATTTATTGTCTCACAACCACATGTGAGACGACTGAATCTGTCAATAGTGTGATATAGCTTACTTGATAACAGGGTTGATTATTAGACAGTTTCTAAGTCATTACTTTGAACTTGTCTTCTCTTTCTACAGTCCAACAATGACATCCTGCTGCCCACATTCACACACACAATCCAACCGTCTGTTACCCTGGGCATCGACAATGCAGAGGATGTGCAAAGGAAGGCTTTAGATCATTTCAAAGTCAGTACTTTCACCAGCTACACTGAACTGAGACCAGAGGGCTCTATGGTTTCACTGGTTCTTGGAAATAAAGACAACTCTGCAGGTAAGACAATGAAAGGTAAAAAAAAAAAAAAAAAGTTGTTTTCAACTTTGAGGCATTTTCTGCAAAGAGAGTAGATGGAGTACTGCAAAAAGCCACAGCCCACGCATGGTATTATTACATAATGCTGACATTTGGAGGAAAATGACTGCTGTAATATTCCCACTCATCATTATTGCATTCAATGTATTATTTTACACACATAATGTGTTGTGCTGCAATTTGCATGACCATGATTTTTTTTGTAGTTCTTTTTTAAATCCTTTGTATGAGCCCTTTTTGCTAAATTCAAAATAAATTTGAAGGTTTCGTCTTGAGCAAGGCATAGACCTCAAAAAGAGTGGTTTAATAGCACAATGTGCACAAGAAAGGACAACTATCCGCATATCTAGAAATTGATTAAAACAATGGATGTACATGGTTTATCTCTTGTAATTTTAGCCATTTTTCTTTCAGTCATAAAAGCACCAGCAGCAGTCACTCCCATTACAACTAATGCCCCTCATCAGATGCCTCTGCTGCTGATGCAGTTCTACACCTCTCCAGACTACCGTTCTCCTCTGGACCCTACCACCAAGGTGCAGAGTGACAAGAGAATTTATGCCGAGGTAAGAAATCATTCATGCTCTTTGCTGTATTTCTCGTCTCTCAATACAACTCCTGCACAAACATGGCTGTTGTTTAGCACCTAATAGTATTGGTCAGTTTGTGCCAAACATTCCAAATCACTAAATTGGGTTTATTGCGCTTATGTGCAATTCAGTTTTTCTTTCTGAAACACAGCTATTAATAGCACACTCGGCTGATTCTTGTGCTTTTTTCATTCTGTTAATGTTTATTCAATCTTTTCTCTTTTTTTCTGTAGATTTCAGTACACACTATAGGAGATATCGTCTTGACCATCAAGGTGATCAGCTGCTTTGTGCGCTCCATGGACTCGTGCCCCGTCATCAAAGAGCTGTCCTTCATGCTAGAGGCCTGCTCCTTGAATGCTTGTCCCAACAGCACCCGACTCAGCTTCTCCTTGGATCAGCTCCAAGAGCTGACGTCCACCACGTGGGACCTGGAATGCTCCGTCAAACTTTGTCACAGTGAGGTAGGAGTTTATCAACTATTTTTACATAGCATTTAAAATAAAACATGGCATGTAAGGATATACAAATCTGTTACAACTTTCCGTTGCCTGTTTAGAATATTTTGTATGAATGTCAGTGCAGATCTGTCATGGTGGGAGCGTTTTGATGGGACTTGGCCTCTCTTCATATCTAGCAAGATCAAAATACTGAGACTTAAATGCCATTTTTAACAGTCTTGTGACAAAGTGACCTTTTGGGTTTTCTTAAATTGTTATTTCTTTCCCTACCTTGATAGAAATGTGGAGATGGAGGAAGAGTGAAGAGGAATCTGGAGGTTACCCAGCCGTGTCTGCAACCACCAAGTGAGTTCAGTATAAACTCCAAAATATGGACCAGTTCAGATGCTACTTAAGCTTAACTGAAGACCAGAATGTAGTATTAGGGGCAGCTATTGATACAGCTGTTTTTCACTTGTTTCTTCTTTTCCTACAATAACTTACTCATCAAAATTTTCCTGACTTTCCTGACGAAGTACAACGCAATTGATAATGTAATGTGGTAGATTATTTGTAAATCATATTTTCTTTATATATATATTTTTTATTTGTTAGAAAATGTATAAATATTATAATATAAATATGATATAATGAAGTAAATAGGCAGTTCAGTGGTGTGCGATACTTTTTCAGTTTTCTTCAACCAACAAACGATCAAAAGAAATTGTCTCCAGTCTCCAAAATGATTGATTCACAAAAAATAAACTCTCAGGTGACAAACGTAAACGTTTGAATCACCTTTTTTGTTCTTAGGCCTTAATTACTAGTCTAGTGCGTGGCCAGTGAATTTCCAACGCGGGGCGGGCGGTGGTCATAGCAGTGAACTCAGGATACGCAGTGAAGCCAGTAGGAGGTTGCCCGGCTGGGCCTCGTCCTTTAGGAAGGTCTGCAGGCTGACCTTGTGGCCACAATCAGAAGTAATGGACCATCGGGGACGGGGGTGAAGTCCTTTGTGTTTCCAAGGGGGTCTGACTGTGTTGCTGTCCAAACACAGGCACTGGACCTGCTGCTATTGTCGAACCAGTCAACACAGTTGACTCAAAAAAGGAAAGATGTTTTTCTTTCAAGGGAAAAATAGTCTCCAGACAGATGATTCATTTCAAATGATTACATTTTAAAAAAGACGCAAAGGAAGTAGTTGTGATTAAATGGGGAATCACCTGAAGTTTGTCAGGCTTCTTGAGCCTGATAATAGATTTGTTTATTCTTTAAGCTTCCTTCACCCTCCATTTCCTTCTAGAGGAGAAAGATAAAGATTGGTATGCCAGTGCTGCGGCAGACTAAACTACTCATCCCACTTTCCTGTGTCCTGTTTGTCCTCCTCTGTGCTGTTTTGCTTTAACTTATGCAATTACAAATGGATACTGGGAACTGGAATACAGGAATATAGTGCCAGTTGTTGAGGACCATGTTGATTTGGTCAGTGTGTTTGTGCGGTTCCATTCATGAGCCAGTGTCAGAGATACAAAGGTTATATCAGCTGGAGTCGCAGACTGCATTCTGTCACGAACCCTCGCTGGGCGGACTGAGTGCTCCATTCAGCAATCATTCCTGTTTGGAACGTTTTCATACAGAGGGCTCCAGGGAGTCACAGCCCAGGCCTGCAGTCTGCCTCCTCCTCTCCACCTGCACTGGAGCTTCTGCTTCCTGCTCTTGTTTATTCAGCTTTGCTGTCAGAGCGTCACTTGTACAAACTAGCACAGCAACTGATTAGAGAAAATAAAAAAGTCTCAAGAGAACGCCTGCAAAAGTGTCTCTGATGTTTCTGGCTCATTCGGGGGTCAAGGAACGTTCCTCGCTGACAGATCAAAAACTGGGTTGTGCTGTCTGGGATGCAGTCGGACTAAATGACCACAAGATGTCCCTGTTTCAGCAATCTGGGTCACGTTCAAGTCAGGAGATGGTGGTTATTGTTTAATCAAAATCAGAATGAAAGTAGTTTTCCTCATTTTAATTATAAAGAAAGAAAACAAATGAAACCTTATGGAGTCGCATGTACAATATTAGACATTGTACTTTCCTAATGTCCATCCAATTCAGTTAAAATTATCTATGTTCTGATATCAGTATTAATTGATCTAGGCTCATTACAGTGGCACATTGTTATAAACATATTAAGATACACATGAGCAGCAGAGTGGTGGCAAGTTTCTACAAAACCCACCGTCTTCTGTCCTTCATGTCCTCTCCGCGATGTGCTTCAGGAAAGGGGAGCTGTATTGTATGAAGCCTAGTTTTGTACTTAGCCAGGCACATTCCACCAGAAGGTAGCAGAGGCAGGTGAGAGAAACTCGTGCAAAGGTGATGATTAGTTTCTTCCAAATGTGCTCAATACTTGTGGGAGGATCTCTACAGGTAGCAGAAGCAGGGGAGAAGGAAAAGCAAGTGTTTTTTCTTGATATGCAACACATGTTATTGATATGGTGGTGTGTGTGTGTTGCCTATATTCCTAAATGAATAAAAAAGTCTGGTAACAATTAATATAATTAATTCCGCCAAACACAAAATAACAAACCCTCAAACTGCTGTTTGTGTAAAAAAAAAGGTTTAAAGAGTGATTTTGGAATATCTGGCATGCTTTGTCTGCTTGAAAATTGGCCGCAAACCTCCATGCTGAGTTTAAGGTGGAAAACTGTCACTTATCTATTGTGCAGCCTTCTTACAATGACGTCTACCTCAAGGTAATCGATTTACGGCCTTGCCAGACCACAATAGGCAAAGCTAAATTGGAACGGCCTTGCCAGGCTAGTAATGGATGTCTGTGCCATGGGCTTGAGCGAGTTTTAGTCTTTGTGTGTTCTCTTGCTCTTTCAAAGCCGATTTGAGGGCGTATTATTTTTCATAGCTGCTGATTTTTACATTTGCCAGCAGTGAAGCACATTGTGCGGGTCAACCCAGCACACGGAACATCAATGTCAAACTTGTTTTTAATTAAAGTTTGTCTCATTAATTAGTACAGAGACAATAAGCAACTCTTTTTTTTTATATTTCAGTTTGGCTGAGGTCTAACCCGCAAAAGAGATGACTGTTATATTTACTGCATGGGCTTTTCTTGTATTGCCATGGTAACTAGCAGGGGAAAAGCATAGTATTAAAGGACCATAGCTGGGACAAATTGCATATGTTTTTCAGTACTGCCGTTTTATAATCTATACCATCAACTTAAAATGTACCTTTGAGGCAGCTGTTTGTTTTGGTTCATGCTACAATAAACAAATCTACTTGCAGAGACTTCAAACTTGCATGGTGTCTTTCCATTACAGTAAACACATAGTCTCTTTGTCCAAAATGTATTGTCATTGCATGGTTGATGATGATGTCTGTAAAAGGAGGATTAAAAAAAACAATAACAAAAAAGCAATAAAATAAAAAAAAATGTTATTGGTGCATGCCAGGAAACTCCATCTTGAATTCAAGAATTTGTTGCCTGAAACATATTCACGAGACATGCCAGTACAAATGCTGTGTGGGTGTTCTGTTGCACTGCAAGAAAATGTGGTGCTGGCAACTGGTACATCTTGTTTTCTACGGTTCTCTGGAGAAATCAGCCAATCTGAAAAGGTTGCTGAAATCCTTGAACTTCTTGCTGTTCCCAAGAGAAATGTATCATATAATATATCTCTGGATTTGTACATATAGAATAAAATCTCACCTCTGTTACATGGAAAACTTGCATCATCACAAACTGGATCATCTGCAAATGTATTTTACATTGTGTTGGCATAAACAGTAACCATCAGTTCTGCCTTGTGATTGTTATGCTTGTTGTTGTTTAACTGAAGCTTGCATACGTAGTTTTTTCATCGTTTTCATGTATATGTTTCAGCCCCACCATGCTTTGATTTTGGCTTACCTGGTGTTCTGGGCATTGCATTTGGAGGGTTCCTGATTGGAGTATTACTTATTGGAGCACTGTGGTTTATCAAGATTAAAACAGGTAATGTATGACTAATAACATAGTTTTTTTTGGTTTAATATAGAGTTGATATTGGTCTGGATTTGAAATTGTCTTATTCTGCTTATTTCAGGGTACCCAACTGGACTGGACATTAGCTCAACTGCAGCAAATCTACCTGGTAAGGGATTTTTCTTTCTTTTCTATTGGTTCTTTTCTTTCCTTTTCATTAGGTTCTCATTGGCTTCTCTCTCATCTTTTTTAAGGATGTCCCTGTTCAGGAGCAAAACGACAACCTGTCTCCACCAACCCATCTCCCTCTGAGAACAGCAGCGCCAACGCAAGCATTGGAAGCACCCAAAGCACACCGACCAGCAGCATGGCATGAGATTATGCTAATCTCCACCACCAGCAGAGCCCCCGTCTCCCTTAAAAGTCACCTATATGGGTTTTGTGCTTTCGTTTTCTTTCATAATGCTTATTAAGCATTTCTCCCTTCCCTGCCCCCTTCAAATCCCCATTTAAAAGCACAACCCACATCTTTGACTTACCAAGCCTGGAATGGATGTGATCTGGGAGTTTGTAATGGTGGATCGAAGGTGTGTGTGGGGGGGATGCTGGGTGACGGATGACACAAGTCTAATCAATGGCCTCTGACGCTCACCTCTGCGGCCTCTCTGTAAAGTCAAGCTCCTAGACAGGAAGTTAAAGAGGGCAAGAGAACGAAAAAAATTGGCTCCGAGCAACAGGAAAAACAAACCATATCCCCCAAGAGCTAACAGGAAATTCCTTGCATTCCTTTCAATGAATTGTGCTTGTGTGATGGCAGCACAATACTAGTTAGACAGGAAAAAAAATCTGTCAAAAGACCGACTTTGAAAAACAGATAAAAAATTGTTTCGCATCACATCCACATAAAGCTTTTACAAATACGAAGGGCTATTGGCTATGTCAGTTCAGAAAGTTACTAATGTCTCTGAGACTGAAAAGCTCGCCGTGTTAGTATCTAAAACCTGTTCATTAATTGCTCACTTAAAGGGCTATTTGTCTTAATTGGAGTGCAAGGTCAATAGTTAACAGCTACCTCCTATTATTTAGAAGTCTAGAGTTAAGTTTAAACTTAAGATTTCACTGGTGAATTGATCTTACTTTCTGCCTTTTTCAAGTTTTGTTTCATTTTGTGTCACTTTAGGTGAATCTTGTAGTGGACCTCTGAGTCATTTGTAGCTCTCAACAACAACGTCATGGTGCCATTTTCATACAATCCAATAGCTGTATCAGGGCCTTCAGAGAATATATACATGCTTTCCTAACTACTCAACAAAATCCTAAATTCTATTTATGGTCGAAAGGACACAATACATAATGAACCACTTCTATTTATGTGAACTAAGAAATGATCACTTGTAATGTACAGTAGAGCATGCAGAGATACATGGCTGTATCCAGAGCTGAGTAATGTGCCATTAATGAGGAGTTAATACCAAAACTCACATCAGTTCTCATACAGCTACACCCACAAGGTGGAGTTTCCCCAAAATAGTCTGTCTGGAGGGGGAATTCCAGTACCTTCACAATTACCTGGCAATTAGTTGTAACCATGTCTGTACATACATAAACACAAATACAAAAACACATTTTACCAAATATAAAAGTATTGCCAGTCATATTGAATGATCCCCCTGATGAACTAGATGCCAATGATTATGATGTATCAACCGTAATACTCTTCCAATATTTGAAGATCAAGCATTTCAGAAAGTATTAAATATATAACCTGCTTTCTTATTTTCAATGACTGTAATATGTAGCCAGCCTCAAAAATGAGTGCACACAAGGGAAAACATTTTTAGACCTGTGATGGATGTTATTGGTCGATGTAACCAAACTCCGAGAAACTTTTATTCCTTGTGGGGGAACTTTTGGTACCAACAATAGGCTTTCACAATGAACGTAAAATTGCATGTTTTTTCTTTTTCTTTCTCTGAATAAACTGAAATGCGTGAGCTTTGAGGTGAATGTTTGTTTCAAACGAACGGGCTAGAAAACCTTGAAAAAGCTAAAACATTTTCCATCTGATTTCGAGGTGGAAAATGGCACACTCAGATATGTGGGCTGTACATAGGTCATTCGGTAAACATCTATCTAGTTCAGTTTGACTTTGAGTATTGAGTTTAACACCTGCAAGCCCACTTATCCCTCTCACCAGCTCTGAATACAGCCTTTTTGGACTCCATAGTATAATCAATAATAACAATATAAGACCACATTTTATATGCACAGTTTGCAACAATACATTAGTCATTCAGTTGTGCTTTAACCCCATGAAGACTGCTTAAAAAAAAATAACTCTAGCTTTATTTCTCGCTGTCATGTGACGTGCCTAATGATATGGAAACTGTCATTTGAGAGGGGTGAATTTCTCATTCAAATTATGAACTTCTGCTCTCTACATTTGATAGGCTGCATCAGCCGCTGCAGTGCTAATGCTAGTCAGAAGCTGCATAGATGCATAATAAGTCATGAGGGCTACAACTGTAGAGTGACGGTTGATCCGTGAACCCAATATTTGTTTCAATGTACAAATGTAAATGTAATTTCATTTTATTACCTCTTTTTTTTGCCACTCTGTTACCTCTTAAAAAATATTCCCATTACACGGCCTGTAGTATAAGTAAGCAGTTTGTATCCATAGTACGTAGCTTTGACACAAGGGCTACAATTGTGATGATAAAACATGTCTTTATACATTTGACACAATGACACTGATTACTCTTCCATATATATGTATGTATATATATATATATATATATATATATATATATATATATATATATATATATATATATATATTCACACTCCCAGTAGTCACTTGCCTTCTGATTTTGTTAAAATAATGTATTCACCTTCAAACCCTAATCTCAAAAGTAATTTGTAATCTGTCTCCTCATTGTATGTGAGCTATGTAGCCTCTTACCCCCTTCTCTAGCTCAATGTGTGCGTGCATGTACACTCCTCTGTGCATGCCGGATTTTCTTTGTGTATTTGTGTTGAGACAGAGAACAAAGAGGGCCAGTACAAATTGCCACTTGAGTATTTGTGCAATATGATGATGAATAGTTGTATGTCTACATGTAGTTTTTTTCTACCATGTATTTGTGTGCAAATGTTGTATTATGTTCTTACTTTGAATCATTTTCTTAAGAGGCTTTGTTCTTTTACGTATTTGGAGAACTGGGACAATTCCTAATTATGGCACTCATCAAATGCATCCATTTGTTTTGTTGTTTTTGTTTTTTTTCCTTCTCGTGTAGATTTGAGTTTTGATTACAATGTAGTCACAGACAGTGCATGTCACATCACATCTCAAAGACAGAAAGATGGGTTGTTGTCCCCCCCCCCGCCCCCCCCTCCCTGTTTGACTTTTGCTCTAACCCTAAGATTCCCCTGCTGTCCAAAAACATGACATATCTCTGCCAATACTGACATCCTGACATTGTACTGCGTTCATTGTACTATCTTCAGGGGGTGTGATGGGGAAGTACATTCTGAAAGACAGAATGTCTCGCCACAGAGGAGCATCTTCGTGAAATATTCAACGCCCACGGACTTGTAGAGTGAAGGGAACATTCAAACTTAAAACAGTGAAAATGTGGTGGTGATTGAGAATTTTTTTATCATTTAATTTTAAGATCTTTTTTTTATTAAATGTCAGGTATTGTGTAGCTGTGTTAAACCAGCCGCAGTGACTGACAGATACTGTCTGAGCACTGACAGTAAAATCAGACAGGCTGCCAGTTAAATCACTTGTTAACCCTGCAGATCCCTTCGTTACCTCTGACAACAGCTTCCTCATCCACAGACAGTCTACATAGTTAACAAAATGTGTGTGTGTCTGTGTGTGTGCACACATGCACAGTATCTGTGTCTGTGTGTAGGTGTACAATATAAACTATGTGAGGGGATCCTTGCTCCAATCTCTTAACAATGTCCATATTCTGAATTACTCACCAAAGAAGCTGAAGCCTTAACGACATGTCAGAATGTCTGCTTTGATTTAATCAAGTATAAAATGCAGTTTTTCTTTTAGACCATTTAAAATGGGTCCATTTCTTGAGATAGTACTAATCTGATGTAATTCTATGATGTCTCTGAAGAAATATATGTTTTGTCTGAAATAATCTTAATAAAGTGAATATGACAATTGTTCTTTGTGTTGTCTGGTCTCTCTCTTACAGCCTCATGGTAAACCTAAAGCATTATGTAGTGTTGGAATACACACACTCCCACAATCCCCAAGGATAAGTAATATCATTGAGTGTGTATTCAGAGCACTTAGATCTTGGAAACAAGGACTCCAAAATAATCATTACAATGTTTGTTCGTCCTTAAAACTGCATATTAGTCATAACCTCACTGAATAGAACATTTTAGAGTCCAGTATTTGTTTTTCATTAGCGGTGGACGAAGTATTCAAATCCTTTACTGAAGAATTCAAATTAATGTAAAAAGTTCATTTTTGTGTAGTGGAAAAGCAGTAAAACATGCAAATAAATGGAAATACCATAACAGAGTACATATACCTAGATTCCACTGAGTAACAAGTAAGCTATTTATTTCATGTTTCAATTTTTTTATGTCATGAGATTTTCTCACAGAATAGTTGATACAAATCAAATGTGGCAGTCCTCTTGAAACCTTTTTTTATATCACATAACACAGACCATTCTATCTTTAGAAGTTGTTAGTATTACATTCATCTGATTCAGCAGGGCTTGCCTTATGACTGACCAGAAACCCTATAAGCTTAAGGAATCGAAGACATCATACTATAATGGTGTTATGAGTCATATATAACCTTTATTGTTGGGTGAAATGATGACAATAATGGTGTTTTCTTCCATCTATGGCCTTTCCTGAGGTTTCAACGTGTCCTTCTTACATACAAATTCAATTTAGTTTTCAGGACTGGAGCCAGAGCACACAATACATGTTTATAGGCTGCTGCCATCTCCAAATATGTCCATGGAGCCATTTGGCCTTACGCAGGATACATTATGTGACGTGTGTGTCTATGTGTGTGCCGCTATGTGTGTGTGCGCGCCTGCTTGAATGCCAATTCAGGTTGTTTACGTCTAAGGAAAAATATGTTCTTTTCTGCAAAATTGTGCATGCAACGACCTCAGGGCAAAACCAGTATTTGCTGTTCTTTAAAACTGTATGTTTGAATCAGGAGAGAAAAGGATCGCTAGAGAAAAAGATTTGCAATATTTTACTTTGAGGTGTAGTGGAATAGATGTTTAAAGTAGTATAAAATGGAAATATACAAATGTAATCTTGTTTTCAGGACTGATGGCTTCATACAGTCTGTGTTTTTTTTTTATGCAAAAAAAGAAACAGATGGCATAAGTGTATGGAGCTGTGAGCTTCAAGGGTATATCTTCTATGAAACCTTCTGTCTTTGCAAATTAAATTTAAGAGATATAATTTCAGCAGAAAAAGGGAACAATTACACTGCGTTGTTGTTGTCAGGAAGTCTCCTCCATCATCATGGCGTGTTAACTCAGCTCTCATTACATAAGCACATTCGTGTTACTGGCTATGCTAATGTGCTGTAGATGGTAATTGTTAGCGCGTGGCCTTACCTGCCAATGAACAATGTTGACCGAGGTTACTGAATAAGTTGCAATGTAGAATTGGAAATCTTAACAAAAGAAAGCACTTTTTTTTTCTCTAAAGATGTATAACCATATTGCTTCTGGGGCTTTCTTATCATATATTTGTTTTCCAGATGAGAATAGCTCTTTTTTTCTTACATACATTGCTCAATATTCAAGATGTAATGTATTATGCATGCTGAGATTGTCGAGTGTACTACGTTTTTTTAAAACTTTTTCTATGTCAACCCATTGTATAGTCAAACATAGAAAACATGAACACATAGTATGGAACTAGGATACAGCCAATGTTATATCTGTTATATAACCTTTCCTTGCCATGTGTTCAACACTCACATATTGTGAAATAACAGTAGCCAATCAGCAACATCGCCTCTCGATGTTCCGCTTACCTTTTAGTAAATTGAACATAATTTGATGATTTCTTGCCACTTTAAAGGGTGACAACATATATATGTGTGCACATTTCCGTTTTCCGTTTGTAACCATACTGCAACATATACAATTAAAAATTTAAAAGAGAAAAGAGACTAAAAAAAGGGCATCAGATTAAGAGAGATTAGCTGAGCTGGTGTGAATAGACAGATCCTTGGCAGGTGCATGGCAACAAAGGCATTGTATTGTTCCGTGACCTTCAATACAATTTAATAATTAAATATATGAAGAAGAAGGACAGGAATGTCTGAGAGTTGCTCATTAAAATACCTACAGAAATATAGCTTATTATGGTTTTATTTTTCTCCCGTCTAGATTTATATTGATATAATTCCACATTTGTATTAATGTTAATGTTACAATATAATTTGTCATTTATTTATATAGGATCTACAGAGATCAAGACAGAAACATACAGTGCAAATAAGAAATGCAATAAAAGTAAATACAATTGTCTGAGGTTATCAATGACCCGAATATGATTATAGACAGTAAAGGTCAAGTGTTTAATTGTATGTCCCTGAGCACTATGTACTCAACACACTTTCAATTGTGTAAAGTTGATCTCTGCCCTATAATGAAATCAAAAAGATAAACTATCCCAGCAAAGCTTTCATTATAGCGTCATATTTGCCTCTAACGCTGTGTAATGAGTGGCTGCAGGGAAACGTCACATTGCATTTAATTACTCTGATGAATGGATTACCACTGACCACCACCAGATGGTACTATATTTTTTGTATTTTCTCTGAACACACAGACAGTATAGCTAATAAACAGAAGAAGACAATGAGACTCATTGTAAAGCAAAGCTACCATGTACCTTTACAATAATTGAAATGAAATCATCAATGACGTAATGAAGCAATGCAGTGCAGAAGCAAAGAAAACATTTAGGATCATGCAGCTGCCTTTATAGAAATAATTTAGGCCGGCACACGTAAACAGTGTAACGGAAATGGTCTGAACAATTCTATTGTTACACCTTGTTTGCAGTTCAAATTACCGTGTATTTACATGTAAAGCCCTTTCTTAGAATCGGGTTAACACATCTGTAAGTGATCCTGACATGAAGCCTATAAAGCCTCTGGGGCGTGTTGAATTTAGGGAGCTACATGAGAGCATAGCTGAAGCTACGCGGAGTAAGCCGCCTCTCCCTCAGACTTTCACACCCTGAGGCGATGTGCTGCACACAAGGTTGTTTACAGACACTGACACTGTGTCCAGGCTCTGCCTCTTTCCCCATTTCTCACCCACACGAAGACATTCACTCTTTCACAAGCAGCCGTACACTCGCCCACACCTCACTGAGCATCCACAGCCTGGACCGGGGTAATCCTCTAACTTGTAGGCAGAGCTGTGTGCTCCAAGCAAATCCCACCCCTTCCAAATGCAGACACCTCTGGAGCTGTGGCCCAAACACATCAGAGGTGATATAACACAGCTTTGTCTTCCTTTGTGTATTCTCCCTTTGCTCCAGTCCTTGCATGGAAACAACACTTGAACATGTGTAATAGAAATGTCCAGCCGACAATGAGTTCTTGTTTTAATAATTGCTTGTTTGCAGACTGGATATGTGACTGTGATGTGGTAACAACACACAGGTCCTACTATATAATCAACCCTAACATTATGTAGATGTGTCATGGAAGGAACCATTTAGTGTGTTAGAGTTTTCACAACATTGAAGAGAACCTTGACAACACTTACAGGTATTATAGATCTGGAAAAGCAGCAGGTGGATTATTTTCTTGTATGTTTCCTTTTGTGTGATTTGGGGCGAACAGCATTTGCATCCAGATGAACAGGGTGTACATTAGCGGAAAGGGGAATGTGGATGCAAACCATAGTAAGCATGTTCATTTTGGGCATTTTGGAAAAGCATACTTCCACCTCCCGACTAAGGCCGAGCCTCAGTCCAGATGCCGGTATTTTGTCATATGTATTTCTTTGTGATTGTGGTTGGAGATTGTACTCTCCAAAACCCAGAAGCTCAACCAGCTTCAACTGGATGGGAGCGGACAACAGACTGCACTTCTGAGCAGTTTTGCCTCCACATACCCTTTGCTTGTCTCCTAATTTAAAGTAAACAGGTTGTCAGTGGCGCTCCAACTTCATGTTCCAAGACATTCTTTAAAGTGAGATAAGAAAAAAAAAGTGCTGCTTGCAGCTTTGCATTTTTAATGGAATAAAGGTTAGCATGGTAAGCATTTTCTCCTTCAGCTTCTTTTTCTGGCGATCCGGCTGATGGGTAATAGGCCACAACAAAATGCAGGTGTTGGTTTTTTTCTCTCTTCTAGGTTGGCTCTTACTGCCACAACAGATTATAGTTGTTTTTCATTCTGTTGCTTTTTCCTTCAACTGCTAATGCTGTTCTCTCTAAGAGAACTTTTCACGTTTACCACTTTGACTTCAAATGGGCTGAGCACAGGACCAGACTTACTGTAGTGTCGGAGTGAAGGCATGCTTGTCATGTTATGTAACTTATCTCAGCCGAACACTACTGAAACTGGCTAGTTCAGTAACCCCTTGACTCTGCGTTGGGTTTTGTTGGGTTTGAAGAATGACGGATGGTCGGCTCAGACTCGTGTCTCTGGCACTGGCAAAGTTACACGGCCAAAATGACTTAACAAATCCAGTAACATGAACATATGTACCTGGATCAGAACTGACCAATCCTACAGGAGATCCCAGTACACTATAAAATATCAAGTTATTTCAGCACAATGGCTGCAAGAGTGCACTATTTTACATTATATGACCAATTTAGCACAGCAAAAATGCAACACTTGTACCTGTATTGTAAACACATGGGACATATAAACTGTAGTAAAAAGAGGCGGGAATCTGATTTACCACAATCCAATCAACCGGTGTACTGGCAGACCTGAGGTAAACATTGTTTTCATCTCAGATGTGCTTTATTCTATCGTTCCCATTCTTCATGACTTTGTCAATTGGATCCTAATAACTTCACATCATCGTTTCTTGTCTCTGTTTCAATTAGTGCTTTAAAACAACTTTACTTTACTAAAATAATAATAATCTGGTTTCCAATTACATAAATCACATAACTAATTATGTTTTGAAAGTTAACAATTTGCTATTCGTGACACCTGCTTGAACTTCTGGTATAGCAGCTTTTAGTTTATTTCCCTGTTTGAAAGAATTTGTCACAAGCAAGTACAACTAATAAGGGAATATCTTCCATGTTCAATCTGTTGTCATCCTCCCTCACAGAGTAGAAGATGCAATGTCTGTAAGCAATTATATTTAATAACATCATCTGTGTGTTATTGAGCAGTATTATGATTAAAATGAGAGTATGTATCAAAACAAAAGTCTCATTTTCCTCCATTGTACTTGATGGTGTATATAAAAATCTGTACTTAAAAAAAAAAAAAAAGTATGTACCCGGGCTTAACACTGGCTAATGATGTTTTGCAGCCAAGCATTCAAGCCGTGGCACAATTTCAACGATAAATTAGGTGAAGACATCTAGTTTTTGACAGTCTTGTTTGCGTCTTGTTTGTCGCATGAAATGAGAAGAGATGATGATATCGCTTTTCCCGCGTCTCAATTCTCTATGTTTTCGTAACTCTTTGAAAAGTCCTCTCTCTACTTCATCAATGCGGGGTGGCACAGATTGCATTGTGGCATGCTGGTGGGTGTTTGATCTCGTATTAACTATGTGAAGTCCTCAAGGATATTTTCAGGATTTGATATTGTCTTTGAATTTGTCCGGCAAGTTTATTTTGCTTATTTTTGTCGAGACCAAAATATGTATTGACCTCGCCTGATATTACTGCTTTCCATGCAGGGGATGATGCTATTGCATCACCCTTCAATCTCTCAAAACCGTGTGTGCAACAATGCTTTTGTGGTGCTGCAACAGCCTGTGTTAGTTATAGTCTAAATGTGATTGATACATTTCCTCTGTGAAGGCAACCTAGCCCCACAGTGGCAGATATGGAAATAAGTGGAAAGGAAAACACAAATGTAAATTAGTGTAAGCACTAAGTGTAGCTCGAGATAAACCCCTGACTGGCTGCAAAGACAAGTGCCTCCGTGCACAGAATGCTGAGCACAGCTAGCCCCTTGTAAACAAAGCTTCTGCTATTTAGTTTCAGTTGGCTTAATTAGAATGAATGAGGGGGGCTTGTGCAAAGAGGACAGTTTTTTTGTGGGTGGAGGGAGAGAGGAATTGGCCATGGTGGAGGGAAAGCTGGACTGAGAGATAAAGTTACTAGCGGGTGGCACAGACCAATTGGACAATGACAAACAAAGCCTCCAGCCAAAAGCGCAACCGTAATGAATTTAGGGGAACAACATACATGTTAATTTGCATCCAAATCAAATTATTATGATTATTCTCCGTGTTTTATCTATACATCAAAGAGAGAGAAACTGTGTGTGTGTGTGTGTGTGTGTGTGTGTGTGTGTGTGTGTGTGTGTGTGTGTGTGTGTGTGTGTGTGTGTGTGTGTGTGTGTGTGTGTGTGTGTGTGTGTGTTGGAGGGCGAGAGAGAGTATTTGCAATTGCAATTTGTTTTTGCAGATATTCAGCATTTAAGTCGAGGCACTTCACCAGCAAGGGGAACAGATTATTGTTCATAATCACTTTCAATACCAGTGCAATGGAGATTACACTACAAAACGTAAATGACCTACTGCATTACAGGGACATTTCCTGGCAGTAAAATATCTACATATTCTTACTCTCAGCAATATTTTCAAATAATATTGCATTGCAGCACCAGTACAGTGCCTTCTAACTACACATTTCATAAGTTGACCGCATCATAAAAACACTAATTTCTATATGTACTCCTGAGTCTAATTTTAGTTTTTGCTATTATTTCATATGTACATGAATGTGCTCTTTACTATGTCCAGTTATTAAAATGTCCTGGGTGTAAAATGACATCATTCATCATCACAGCTCTAAATCTGAGGGGTGCTGCTCAAGTGCAACACACCGTAATGGGATTTATCACAAATACAAGTCTGAACACAGCAAATGATGCATCACACCATGTGTTTTTGTTTTTCTCCTAAAGGCAGAGTTATTGTTCAGGGTAATGATTTTGTATCTGATGCCTTAAGTGTATTTACCCTCAATAACTTGTATATGGCAGGGTCACTAAACATGACGAGAGGTTTATTATGTCTACCAGTGTTTCTGTTCATTTATCCTCTTTCTTTGAAAACTGTTTAACATCCTAGGATTCAATCAACCAATCTAAAAAGCTGAGGTGTGATATTCTTTTCCATTTGTTGGTCCAGCAGTTGGTAAGTGTACCTCTTAAAAACCTTTGACATAGGTGGCCTGTCAAAACCTTGTTGGAGCTGTAGTCCCCACCATAAAGCTTGAAAATACAAGATTAAGGAATGGGTCAGTTAAATGTCCACTCAAAACATGACATATTGAGGTTGACGGAGAGAGAGAAGGTAATAATGACCAATGTTCTGGACAAAGATGGAGACAGGAACTCAATCAGGTATGTGTCACACCGAGTCCTGTCAACCATATTGCACTGGATGCTGGAGTACCTATTGTTAAATGTAAATGATTTAAACAACATCCAAGAAACAGAAAGGCTGAACATGTTAATCCTAAATGATACGGGGATAGACAAAAACAACATTTTACATTAATGAATACAATATACCCTTTTTGTTAGAAATGCATCTGCACAATGGTGAATAATCAACATGTTCCATCTCAGGTCGGATTCTCTCCCCAATAACTTATATAAACAAGAATAACACAGAGGTTACTGTGCGATGTGTTCAAACGCGAACAAGTCGCCCATATTGACTTTGTGTCACTCTACCACTTGGCCTTTTGTTTTGGTGGGGATGTCCTGTCACTGAGATGGCCGTAGAAGGAGGGAAGATTTCTCTGAGGGAAGACGGCTAAGGGAAAGGTCATGGTGAATAAAAGGCTTTTAATCTGAGTACCCTGTGTCGTGTGCCCAGGGAATATCAAGGCATTTCAATTCTAGTGAGGTCAGACCAGGGCAGTCTCCCTGTTTGTCCACTGTTCTCTTCTGTGTTTGTGATGCCTAAATACCCAGAGATGGAGAGCTTTAAGAAAAGGTTAGAAGCAGTACGGTGTTTTGTCTCACTTTCTTTCTGCCTTTGTCTGAGTCTCTCTCCGTGTGTTTGAGCGTGTGCTTCTGTAAAGCTCACTGCATATGTTGCCGTGTTCGGAGCTTAAGGTTTTGTGATGTTACCATTCTCAAGTCGAAAGAAGATACTGTCTGTGCTTGTCATTTTGTTTGCAACCATTCTCGAGAAAGATTCTGTTGCTTTGCCTGATTCAGACTTAGAAGCTATTACATTTCTGCAGGGTTTATATACATTCTAGATTTAAATTCTAAACTCATTTCAACACGTGTAGGCTATATGCTTTTGTTGTACAATATGCTGGGAGTGTTTGTCTGACTGGGACACATAGTACAGCTAATGTGATGTCAGCAGTATTGTCAGCCTGGCAAAATGACTGGGCCTTTATTTAAGAACTCCAGCAGTCTATGAGATGGCTTGCCAGTCCATTAGGTGTGAAGTGGAATCACGTTTTCCACAATATTGGCCTCGAGCATCCATCATGTCATAGATTCACAACTATTCAACTCCACCATGGTGCACTCTGTGATCCAAACATAAACAAAGGTTTGGACCCAATAAGAACCAAAACACAACAATGGAGAAAAGCAATCACTTTAAAACTGCCTGACAGCCATAGAAGAACAAACACATCGGATCAGAACTCGGGTCAGAACGGTGTAAGAAACAGTTCAAAATGTCCAAAGCTTAGACAAAGAGTAGATGTGTATGTGAAACTTGAGAAACCCTCACTGAACAGGAGAAGGGGACTAAAACAAGAATATTGTGCATTAAGATAGTCCATGTTCTGTGTGCCCGTGTCAGTTTTGTATTCAAATACACATTTATAGGGTCAATTCATTTGGCCTCCATACACCAGGCCATATACTGTATACATCAATCAATATACTGCTGCTGTTTGTGAGGGATTGCATGGCGTATATTTTTAGCACATTATGGATGTGTGAATAATGTGTTGACTGAGAACACAATGGTCACATTGAAACCTTCAGATGATCCTGATTTGGCAGACAGTGTTAGGTGGGTTTCTCATGTCAGAATTAACCAGTCAGTCCTTGCAATTGCAGGAAGATTCATCAGAGGAGACACTGAGCTGATACCTGATTACTTAACACTGATTACTGAGACCTAAACTCATAATTTGGATGTTTGGATTTTAAACAGAATGTGTTCAATAGTTGTGACATTTCATTTACCATAAATGTGCTTTACCGCACATATTATGATTCAGCTCACACAACTGTATACTTTGTACTTTATAACTTCATACTTTCTAGTTCACGATAACATGGATTACATATGTTTAAAACATGTCGTGGTCTAGATAGAGATTACAGTGCATTACTGTCGGTGATGAGAACAGCCTGGGTCAGTACGGAAAATGATGTCCAGCAAGATTGAGATAAAGTTTATTTTGAACCTTATGCCTGAAGAAGCTTAATTTCATTAGTGCTAATATGAAGAATAATGGCATGGGCTTTAGGTTCACTGCCATGATGGCAGAAATAAATGCCCCCAAAAGAAAATCAATGATATAATTCAAGATAAAAAATAAAAAAACTTGTATGTTCATGTACCCTTTGTATTTTTAGTAATTTTTCCCATTAAGTGGGTCGACTGTGGCTCAGTGGTGAGCAGGTCGTCCTTCAATCAGAGGATCGGCGGTTCGATCCCCGGCTCCACTAGCCCATGTCGATGTGTCTTTGAGCAAGACACTTAACCCTAAATTGCTCCCTTGGATGCGCCTACGGTGAATGGTTGATAATCCTGATGTAGCACCTTGTATGGTAGCTCCTCTGGGTGAATGATGTCATGTAGTGTTGAAGCGCTTTGAGTGGTCGGAAGACTAGAAAAGTGCTATACAAAGTACGGGTCCATTTACCATTACATGAGAAACTGATGTCCGCGACTAAGGTTCATGCAGATATTTGCAGCAGAAAAATCAATGAGTGGACATGTGGGATGTATCAATCCATGTTCATTTATATTGACCACAGCACCCTGTAATGGAGGGATTCAAACAGCTTAACATCGTCCTGAGTAGCACTAAATGAGAAAAGTCAGGGATGACACGTAGGTCAGGACTAGTCAATGTCTGACTGACTGTTCCATGAGTATTGATCCTGACAACATATTCCTCTCCTTGTGGAGCTCGTCACAGCATGTCAGATTGCCTTTTGTCAACCACAAGTCCAAACACGTATGTTGAGACACAAATCAAACAAAGCAACCCCCAAAAATGGTGGGGTCCTGGCAACAAGAAGAAGAGTAACAATAACAAGAGTAGTGCATGTCCCACTTGTTGTAGGAATACATCTGTTATAACAGCTTTTTTATGTTATGTATTTGTTTATTGCAAGGATAAAGCATGATAATGAACATCAGTATAGATACAAGATGTAAACATAATTTACATCCAAAAAGGCTGTAGTCCACATCGCCAGCCAGTAGTAATATTCAGCCCATTATCACGGCAGGTTGTGTAATAGTCACAGAATGCAATCAATTATTTTTGTGTACATGGACACAAATTGTTATTATTTTCATGTGGATCAGGGCGAAGATAATGCCAATGGAAAGTCAATTAAGATCATTTTTCATGGTGGACACAAATGAACTGCATCCACGGGACTAAGCAACAGTCAAAGCAAGTGACGTAATATTAATTATAATACGGGTAGATCAAATCAAGCATTCTGATTGGTTGAGAGTGAGTCACGGGGTGTACTTTATTCAGCCATAATGTACTGTACAGCCTGTTTACATTTAGAGCGTTCCATATCAGTGCGCACTTAAAATAACAGATAGATTTAAATTCCGCGACCGTTAGTTGTCATTTCAAGCTTGACAGTTACCAATCATGTTTGGTGTAAACTTTAATATTGTAACGTCCGCAGTAACGACTCGCAGACGTTGGTTTCCTTAACTTGCAGGTTTATTGCTTGAGTGTTCACAGTATTGCAACGGGGCTCTTCAGTAGCTCAAACGGAACAGCTAACAAGCTCACGTAGCGTCCCCCACACTAGCATAACGAACGACAACACACACGTCACTTCCTCCCTAACCTAAAGAAGAGGAATGAAAAGGGTTTGATCACAAAATCGTGATAATTTCCAGTGAGAGATAATTACGTCGGTAAATTCCCGACGCGAGGCAAGTTCTCTAAACATCATGGAGGAGAAAAATTACGGAGAAAAGACGGACAGAAGCAGCGAGAGCACTTTACATCGGTGGCTGCGTGTCATCCTCCACCCTGCTTTCAACCGGTCTAGTCAGTAAATCGAGAGTCCGTTTTATAGTCCCGTATGTGCGTCCCGTGCGTCCCGGGACTATTTTCTCTGTCGCTGAAATGCGATACACAACGTTTTGCCGGCTACAACTATTTTGTGCTGAAAGGCAGCTTACTATTACATTTATAAAGTCGCAGGTACCCGTATTATAAAAGCAATAAGGTACTCGAGGCAGTACTGTGTCTACAATAATGTACAGTTCAAGGGTTTGCCGGCCCTCCGCTGCGCGTCGGGCCTAACAACTCCCTTGAACAGTACATTATTGCACGACATAGTACTGCCTCTCGTACCTTATTGCTTAAATATACCAAAAAAACAAAACAGTTATGGTCGGTGGGAGGGGAGGTGGATGGGTCCAACAAAACACAGGACTTTCAAACACGAGACACTGCTTTGTGGTAAACGTTCTTGTAATATTACGACGAACTAAACAAATCCCGGACACGGGTTGGATGGTAGTATCTCCTCACGCATCTTTGGCGGGGCCTCGGTGTGGCCATTGTTTAGGAGCTAGGAGAAGAAAATATCTGGGCTCCTCATGGCCGGAAGAAAGTTAAGATTGCTGAAACTCAATGTGGAAAGGACATTTTTCACAAGAGCACCGTGTCTGATGTTGTGGATTAGATATCATGAAAATGGAAAAATGGAAAAGCAGCTTTTGGACATGAGCGCCAATTTTAAGATCAATGAAGGCCGGTTGTTGTATATAATAAAAAATGTGTTGGAAGTGATGTGAGGTTGCAATGCATCACCAGAAGAAAATGCATCTTGGACAGGTTGACCTTTCTTGTTGGGTTCAGGCAAGGCAATGGCAACATTCACAGGAATTCCATTATACTTTTATGTCCTTCCTCCTCTTTAGAAGAATAAAAATGCATTCATCTTCCATAGCTCTGTCGCTGCACAGGGGTGTTCTTGCAGGGGGCTGCTTTCTGAGTGAATACTTTTGTTTTTTTCTCTTATGCTGAATGGAATTATGTGACTCTAAATCCTGCCTTTAAGTAGCGTTCAACAGAAGCGAGGTTTGTAGCAAGACATTTTGCTTGTTGACGTGCCAAGGCATTGATTAACATGCTTGACATTGATAGCTCGTCATATGAATAGACCAACTTTGTAAAGTCATTTACAATTTTTGGCAAAATGCTGAGTGGAGGTTGGTACAGCTGAGGGATAGAAGATAGAGCCGAGCCAGACCAAGGCTTAAGAGGATGTGTCTGCCATGCTGTGTTTGATTAATGGCACCACAGGCCTGCTCATCAAGCGGTAATAAAAGGTGAGGGCATAAGTCAGGCCTTATCCTCAGGTTCTTGCAGGTATGCAGGGCTTCAAGCACAAGCTTCTCCAAGGTAACCCAAACCATCAGATCTATCTCCATCCTCATCAATTTCTGATCTGTTCATCTCTTCCATACCAAACAGTAATGTCAAAATGCAGAATTATAAATAATTTCTGGCATGTCAGCATTTCAGTTCCTAGATGACGGAAAGCGAAGGCTTTCAACCTGTTTTCATAAGAAACTGAGGCTTCAAACTCAATGCTTTGTCTAGAATTCCCAAGTATTAGGAAGTATCTCCAGACGTTTTCTGCACAGAAACAGACTGGCCAAGAAATATGCTGTCACAGTACGTCATGTTAGAAGATGGCAAATCCTTAAAGACAGTCTTAAAAATCCAGTCAGTGGAAATCTCTCCGTGGCCCCAAAAACAGCTGCCTCCAAGAACTTGATAGCAGAGTATATGTGACTGAAAAATAGAATGACGAATGCCACCAGAGCTGCTTTTCAGCTGAAAGCTTCGGAAATCAAGAAACAGCTGAATCTCAAGTTGTCTTTGCGATGGGTCAGTTTTCCTTGCCACTGTTTCTATTTACCAGTAAACAACTCAATGTATACATGTTTGTAACTTTATGTATTTTTTGATTGAAATGTGACAATACATATTTGTCGACGTTGTGAGTTTTATAATGAAGGTTGGCTTACACAGTATTTGCATTCTGTGAGCGCCTCCTGTATATATGTGTGTATTTATGTATATGTTAGTCGGTGCTGGTGGTTTCCCGGCAAATATGTTAATTTGATGCACACACAGGGAATGATCGTTCTGCTATACTGTCAAACACAGAAGAGAGCAGCTCTTGGAGACTATGCTAATGGTTAATGAGACAGTAGCTGAATAATATAAGAAAGAAGGCAATCTACTGCTGATGTACCCTATTAATAAAACACTCAGCACATTACCAGTTTAACTATGCTGGTTTGTTGGGGTGTTTGCTGTACAAAAGTGTTTGTTTCCAAATGAATCTCTAGGCAGAGTAGATGCTGCAGGGCACACTGCTGCCCTCTCCTCCTATACTTTATTCTGTTCCAGATGAAAGTGTGAAATATTGATGTGACAATCAGACTCTACAAGTGTTACCAAATCCACCAAAATAGCACCACAAAACAATCTTTGAGACTTGGATAGCAAATGGAAATTTTGTACACTTCACTTTGAGGTAATTTGTTCAAGTCTGTTCTCTCTTCACAAAGCCTGAGCCAGAAACAGCAAACACTGCAACAATTCGCTCCACTGGTGTCGAGTTGTGATTTCTATTACAGGCCATTGTTGTAGCCCTTAACATATTGCAATTGTCACTATCTTCTGAGATATATATATATATATATATATATATATATATATATACCCATAATATACCTTGTTATATATTATTATTTAATATAGTCCCCCAATCCAAATAAATCGTGTCAATTTCACAATATAAAGAAATTGCAGAAAGGTGTTTTTTTATTAGAGTCAACGGTTACTGTTATCTTTTATTTATTTTCTTGATTAATTTATTTTAAGAGAAATAAACGCGCCACAGAAACAAATAGATTTTGAGGAATGTCCTGCTGGTTTCCCAGAATGGAGATCAGCTTTCATCATCATACTGTTTACCTATGCATATTTTTTTGTAAGCATTATTACACAACTACATTTGTTCTACAAAGCATGCAATACTATTGGAAATACCACAATGAATCATATTTTAAATTTCCTGTTTACAGAGGGTTTGTGATAGTCAAAATTGATACTGCGCTACTGAGAGATCATTCTACAAGATATGTGTGCAACTGACTTTATAGGGATTTCTTCCCTATGCGGCTCCCAGCTCCTGTTATCGGAAGATATCTTTTAATTTTTCCCCTTTTACAAGAATCACATTGTTTTTTTCTTCTTTTTCCCACTGTGACCTTTGAAGTGTTTGTTTAAGTTTGCCCCCTCAATATAGTTGATACATATTGACATGTCTGGCCTTTCTTTAAATCCAAGTCAATTTGGATAATTGTTTGTAGCATATAAAAGTGTCAGTCATATTTTTGAAGGGCAAAGGAAGTCAGGCTATGTCTGCCAGATTGTACAGACCAAACCCATAATATGTCAGCTGGATAACAATGTGGGGAAATAATTACCAAAGCCAGAAGCTTCAGTTACACAAATAATTGTATACCTAATTCTAATTTTATAATTAATACACAATAAACCTGATTAAGTCTGCTTGATGAAACTCAACTTTCCAGGCATTTGCACTGAAAATAGATTATTTTCGCACAGTTAACGGTGTAGGCACCTAATAGTCAACATACCTTATAGCAGGCAAGCATATGAATACAGCACTGCAATGTGTTTGAATTGTTACAATATAAAATCACGACAGAGAAGGAGATTGATATGCTCTCTCTCATCCAACAGACTGTAATGGGGTGCTGTCAGAAGGACTTCATGTCAGGCTGTCACTCCAGGCTCTGCTCAATCAAACTGATGCATCTGTGCTTAAACCTGGCATTGTTTTAGCCAGTTGAAGCAATTAAGCTAGAGTTAAATCTAGAAATAATAAAACTTTTCACAGATGGCGACCTGATTTAGCTTAATAGGTGACGAGTTACAAGCACTACACTCCCAACCCCAACAATTTAGCATATTGTTCAATTCAAATTGCGATAATTAGTGTGCTTGCTTCATTTCCCACCTAACTGGTTCCACTTACTTTCACAGTAAAACTTCATTTTGAAATATTTGCTCTGCTTCTATGGACATGTTTTATAATTGTTTTAGTTGTTGAGATATCTAGCTCTTTCCATTATCCTCTCTCTACTTTTACTCCAATTAAAGTCTAATGTGTAACATCACCATATAGAGAATCTATGGTATTTAAGACTTGCAAAAGATAATTTACATTCTCACAGTTTTCACACTTCACCCTCAAATGATACATCTAGATGTCCCCACAAGACTCAACCCCACTAGAGTTTCAGTTTTGGAGCTTTAATGCTTAATTGGTGTGTAGAGGACTGTGAACTCTCATATATTCACTTAATTGAAACGCTATAACTATATTCAGCTATGTTCGTCTAGAATCTAGAGCTACACGTTACACTCTTTGGTGATGTATTTTCTGAATTGAGGGCTGACATTTTCTATGTCTTCATAGCCAAAATACCCATTCACACAATGCAGGAACAACCTCCAGGGGCAAATCAGGGTTAAGTGTCTTGTCCAAGGTCACATCGACATGGACTAACGGAGCAGGGGATCGAACCGCCGATCCTTTGATTGAAGGAATACCACTGAGCTACAGTTGCCCACTATCAGGCTACCTGATAAATGTAAGTCTTATGTTTACTGTTTTCAGCTCTGTATTTGGTCTCCACCACCTTCCAAGAGAACTGTTTGTCTCTTTATCTGATAAATGCTCTACTATGTCCATCAGCTAGTCGCTAACTGTGACTGTGCTGTTTGGTGTTTAGCAGTCAGTATTGTGGGCTTTCATAACTTTTTATCTGAAAACAGCTACCTGCTGAAGCCAAAAGCAACACTATAAGAGCGGTTAGAGTAAAACTGTAAAGTTGCATAATAGGCAGAATATCACTATGAAGCTCTAGAAGGCCAAGGGGAGATTGAGCATCCCTTTCACATTGTCACATTGTTCTCATATTGACATTTAATACATTTTATGAAAATATTGATTAAAGCCACATGGGTCATGATGTTCTGACTGTTCTGACTATTTGTCTGTATCTGCCAGCTGCCCCTAGCAAACATGAGGCAAGAAGGGGTTATGAGCTGAAGCACAATGTGCTAACTGCTGCAAAAATGAATGCAAACAATCTCCCCGTTGTAATGCACCTCAGTGCTTGCTCCCCGAAACACCTCCTAAATTATGGAGCCTTTTAGCGAAATCAGATTATGTCCAAATTGGATGACAGGCTTAGTGTGGACTCCCTCAGGACAGTAGTGCAGGCACATGGGTTGGATGGAATAATAGGAGCACATTACAGGATATTACAATGGCATGCAATAACACTAAGAAATACAACTGTCGTGAAACTGTATCAGGAAGATGTTGAATCCATGGTGGTGATTTCTGTGGTAATAGTATGTGGTGTAATTAAGCGGGAAAAAAAACAGGATGTGTCCTTAAATGAATGTTAGTGTAGGTCTATTTGTCAGCACCGTTTATCTTTGCCAGTGCAGTGTTCTTGTGTTGTGCACTTGACACATTACATCATGCTGTAGTGGCTGCGACCAATGATCCAACAATATATGAGAGTTGTTGTCTTTTCACACATTAAGTAACTTAGTATGGCTTAGTAAGTGACTTCCAAAGTTTTCACAGAATGCTTTCCACTGTGCTGTGCTCTGAATACTTAAAATACATATTGTATATATATATATATCCCAGCTGACATTAGGCGAAGGCAGGGAACACCCTAGATAGGTCATCAGTTTATCACAGGACACACATAGAGACAGACAACCATTCACGCTCACATTCACACCTACAGGCAATTTAGAGTCTCCAATTATCCTAAGCTGCATGTCTTTGGACTGTGGGAGGAAGCCAGAAAACCCAGAGGGAACCCCCGCGGCCACGGGGAGAATGTACAAACTCCAGACAGAAGGACCGCCCATCCGGGATCGGAGATCAAACCTGGGCCCCTCTTGCTGTGAGGTGACAGTGCTAGCCACCACCGTGCAGCCCATAACTGAACATACTTCATGCAAGAAATATTACCAGTGTGATAATATTTATATAAGTTTACTTAATTATGATTTTGAATGGAGGACTTTTACTTGTAACTGTATTTTACATTGTTCTATTAGTACTTTTACATAAGTGTATGTTCTGATAAATTCTTTCATCACTGGTTATAGGTGGTGATGTGTCTATTAATTATTTAGATTTAGATATTATTGTTGTTTTCTGGAAGAGAGAGAGTGTTTGTGTGTGTGTGTGTGTGTGTGTGTGTGTGTGAGTGAGTGAGTGAGTGAGTGAGAGAGAGAGAGAGAGAGTGAGAGAGAGAGAGAGAGAGAGAGAGAGAGAGAGAGAGAGAGAACCTCAAATACATCTGGAGTCTGCCAATCCGTCTTTGATACAATTACAGGACTCAGTTATTGTCGTAGCCATCGTCCAGTCTTTGCAGACCCACATCACAGAGAGGTCTGCTCAGCTTGCAAAGAAGGAGCCCTTCCACTGCTGGTGGAAAGGTCTGCTCCAGGTCATGTCTTAATTGCTGCATTTGTTAAAATCATACTCATCCCATGAAGCAGCACAACAACAGCTGCAGGTGGAAGAGGTGTGTAACAAAGCCGCACAGTGGCTCAGTGGTTAAGGCTGAGGTCTCACAGTTTCTACCTGGGTCGGCGTGGGTTTCCTCCGGGTGCTCAGGTTTCCTCCCACACTCCCAAATAAACTGTTGAATTATATTTTTGATGTCTGAGAAACTTGACGATGTTGATTAGCTGACCTCGACACAGGAAAAGTCAGACTAGCCTATCTTCTTCAGTAAAAAAAAATATATATATATATTTTCCAAATAAATCGTGTCAATTTCACAATATAAAGAAATTGCAGAAAGGTGTTTTTTTATTAGAGTCAACGGTTACTGTTATCTTTTATTTATTTTCTTGATTAATGTATTTTAAGAGAAATAAACGCTCCACAGAAACAAATAGATACAGGTCTGTCCTTTGAGGAATGTCCTGCTGGTTTCCCAGAATGGAGATCGGGGCTATAGCCTGTCAGGAGCTTCAAACAGGAACAAAGACAGAAACAGTTTGGCTAGTGGCACCCATGATATCTCCTCTGAACACACAGCAGAAGTACAACAAATTAGATACTCTTGGGCTAATGCGTTGTTCCTCACTGAGGAGCTGGGATGTTAGATAACGCCTCACTTTTCACACAGGTACAAAACAGATGAGCCATCGTTAAGACCTGTCACTAATTGTTTTTTGTCAGCAGAAAAAATGGTGATGTGGGGATAGCTAACCCATTTGACTGTCTTAAAATATGAAGGGTGAATTTATTCATTCTCCTTTAAGCACTGCTTGGGGATCAGGCAATATTTGATAATGGCATAGCTGTAGTGCTTATCAAGATATGTCATCAATTCTGAGTTTTCATCCTAGGGATATGTTGACCCATATTTGTGCATAATTGTTTAGCATATACAGTTTTCAGAAAATTCCCCTCCCCCAGGGAGGAAGAAGCAAAAGGAAAGAAGATGATAAAGATTTGCAAAGAAACAAAAGCATGGACTCACACAGGCAGTAATTATGCTTTTCAGGAAATGGAACAGAGTCACCTTTAAAAGCCATTGTAAAAAGAAGGCTTTGAAAAAAACACTGATTTCCTTCCTTGCCTTTAGCCTGCTTGGCCTCCTCACATGGTTGACGGCGCATAAGGAAAAGGAGGAGAAGAGAGGGAATCTGACTGGGCGCTGTTGCAGTCCATCGACTGTTTTCTTCAGAGAGAAAGGTCAGAGGATACAGTACAGTGGGACACCTGCTGAAGGTAATCATTAATAAGCCCGCTGTCCTGTCAGCAGCCCCTGGCCTTACCAGATGTGTACTACTGAAAGGAGGCAAATGTGGCTGGAGGGTCCGTCCACACATCATTATAATACCGGCTGTCTCGAGCGTACATGCAGCAATGCTGATGCGTGATTTAGGATACAAGAAACCAGACTGAATGTGCTAACAGGAATTTTCTGACTGCTGGTAGATACATGTGTGACTTGTCTGACTGAGAAACTGGATGCCAGAGAGTTTATTCTCCACCCAGTCATGTTTGAAAATTAAAGGTTACCAAGACAACCCTCTCTCATACAGTAGATGACTACCAAGGACAAGGCTAATGGTTGAAACCAGCTTGCAGTTCTCGCAGTATGGCAGGCAGCTGGAATTCTAAAGCAATAACTATCATGCTGTGTGGATTGTTATACAGTATGTTCACAGTTTTTACCTCACAAAACTTGAAACACGAATAAGGTTTTTCTGTTGCAACTTCATGCAAATAAGTCTCCTGTCCTGCAGAGGAGAAAAGGTGGGAAAACAAATTGGATCGAATGTAATTCAGTTCACCAAGCAGGGAATGAATCGATAACGCTGAGGAATGACTTTCAAAGGAATGAGTGCCCACCTTAGTGGTACGAGGTTTCTTCTGTTTGCAGCACAACCTGGGCCTGCATGCTTATGTATTTTACGACAGGTTAATCAAGAATCACAGTATCCGCTGCTTATTTCCTGACGTCTCTTCTTGTGATGTTCACCGTGCAGCACTTCTCAATGTGATAGGCCTGCTTCAAGGGATTTCCATTTGACTGTAGATTTGCATTCTCATCTTTCTGTAATGTATGGTATTCACAAAATATAGCTGAGAAGACAAATTGTTATAGCTTTTATTTGCTCTCCGGTCCATCAAGCTACTTACGTGATTGTCTACACATACAAACACACACTTTATACAGCATCCTGTTCATGCACTCAACATGTATGTTTTCTAAAGCAGTTTCTTTCTTTCTTTCTTTCTTTTGGCATGTGTGACACACACATATACTTACAAATGGCATAGACACCACGATACAGACAACGTATTCTACTCATATACTGAATGCCTTTACCGTTTTTTATTTCTCTTTATTTGTTGACAATTGAACACTTAACAAATAATTGGATAATGCTCAATTTTCATATTACCAGATAATTAGAAATACATATGTAATTACACCAATATGTCAATTCTAGGATTTAGTTGTAATTGTGCAGTATCTGTTAGTGCAAACATTGAATTACCCATGTTGCAACAATGAAAGGCACTCTAGGACACCAGTGATCTGGAGGGGCCTTGGAGTCAAGCAATTGCTGAGCCAGAAGAGGTTGTTTGGGTACCCGGTGCTGATAATTTTTTTCTTTGCACAAGAATTCCAGGCTCTATCAAGTGTAAGGACACTGCGGCAAAGCAACTGCTGGTTTGACTACATAAGAGCACTTAAAGATTCCATTGAAGGGTTTAGAAAAAGGACATACAGAAAATGCACGAAGCACCTAAGACTTTATTAAGGTGGTTTCATCGTAAAGGGGTTTTGTGGCCTCTCCGCCAGAAACCCTGGGGAAATGGCGAAGTATCTTAAAATTGTCTATCTTTTTATTTATTACCTCACCTGAAAGAATAAGCTAGACAAATGCTAGTGAGAAGTAAAATTGCTTGAAACAGCCATACAAAACTTACTATAACTATGCTGCATAATTGCCCCCTAAGGGATGTATAAATTCAACCGAAAAGCTCATTCTGTTTTCAGAAGTTTGATTGGGATTCAAGATAATTTGCAATGCTACGTCTCCTCCAATGAAGTGCTGAACTCAGCTCTGCTCTGAGCAAATGAGCAGAACTTCTTGATCTGCTTTAAACTAAGATTTCTAAATCATTTTTTTCCCATTTACTGCCAGTAAGCACTGGATTATGCTTCAAGATGATCTTAAAACTTGCACAGACTTTCATTATTTTCCTATGGTGCAAAAATAATGGATATTGAACAACCAGTCATGTGGTCATTCATTTGACGGTGATTCGGGTTTTTAATGAATTTTATAGTTGGACTGAAATGTTTGTACTGGTATTTATATGCTGATGTGTGCTTGTAGTCGATAGTTAGGCTTAGTGTGATAGAGACTATGACATAGGTGATTGTTCTGTGTAGCCTACCTGTCCAGGGACTGCAGATGGAAATTAGCTAACAGATACAGACACTAGTTTTATTCTTCAATGTGTCACCAAACCTTGTGTTATGTAAGCCTTGTGAAAAGATAAATATATGAAAACCCCCAAACCATCAACTGTTTCTGCCTTATCAGACACAGGCATCATACAACGATGCTAAGAGCACATGGCTTGTGTGATCTAATGTTTTGTTCAATAACGGCACCATTCACTCTGAATAAAGCAGGTGTGCTTAGTTAGGTGGCTATGAGTGCTGGGTCTTATTGGATAGTGTAAACTTTTGTGCAGACTCTCTAGTTTGCCTTGCCAGCTACCAGGCAAAGCTTTGGAAAGCACAGATCCATTAGCAGACCATTAGCATTTTGTTTGAACAGTTCCTGGCTGTGTCTCTCTCTCTCTGCTTGATTTAGGAGGGCAGAGAGAGCAGAAGAGAGGAAGGCAGTCAAATAGACAGGGTGATGTACTGAGTGAGGGGAAAGAGAGCGAAAGAGGGAGACACCAACATTTGCTTTTCATCTCATGACAGCCACATCTCAAAGAGAAAGAGGGGGGATGGCAAAGCCGCAGGAAAGGGAGAGCTGAAAGATGCAAAGTGAGGGTTACAAAGACGTGGAATATTGCTGAAGGGATCAAGAGAGAGAGGTAGTGGAAGGTGGGCCGAGTGACGGAGGGAAAAGACATCAAGGTATAGGAACAGAAGGAGAGGAAGATAGCTACATCCTGATACAGATTAAGAATGATTGGTGGAGGTGAGGTGTAATTAAAGTTCCATTAGGCGATATTAACATTAAATAAATGTCTCTGTAATTAAACTTTCCGTAATGTGGAAAGGTTGCTTGTGGGCGACTGCCAAACCTAGAGTATCAACACATCGCAGCTTGGAGCTAATTGTTTGGGTTCTGAATGTATGGTTGTTCCCTATTGGCTTCCATTGACTATATACTGTACCCATATTCAGCAAATAAGCTCAGAAAAGCTGGGTTTATGCTACCTGCCCATTGTGAAATGAAAAATAAATAAAGTGAAACACCCTGAGAGATTTTGTTCTCATTAGTTGGTGGACCAAACCAGAACTTAAAGTCGAAGGGAAAAGACTACAACGTGATGCCCATTTGGCTGTTTCTGTTCAACGTTTTATATGTGTGTTGTTCTTAGCCATATGACCTTGAGAAACCTATACCAGGGTGAAGTGCTTTGAAAGTATTTCCCTAAAACATGTATAGAAATGCAACAAGCAGAAAAAAGCTTTTTTTTTTTTTTTACATGACCTTGACTGGTTACGTTATGTTGGTCTGAGAAATGAATGACCACTCAAAGTGAATTTGTAATAATTAATTGAATGCAGTTTATTAGGTACACTTGATTAATCTGCCAATGTAGCCATGGGAAGCTCTATGCACTTAAAAGCATCCATAACAGACGTAAAGACAGATGTACCAAGTGACTCATGTCACAAACCCAAGGAGGAATGTGTTGCCCAGAGCAACACAGTCCGCTGTTCATCTCTTCATCCATTGAGAAGCATCCACGACAAACAAGCATGTCCTACAGCGTGGCTGGAACTGGCTAGCCGCCCTGCTTTCATGTATCCAAGCTCAAAGCTGAGGCGAAAAAGGGATGAAGAAAAAGTTAGAGCAGGAAGACTAACAAAGTTTAACAGTATAAGCGAGGGAGAGAAAGACACATAGTCGGGTGAAGGGTAGAAAACAAACAACACTCAAGTTCACTGGGCTACAGTGCTCACAAAACAATGGATTGGAAATTAATGGGTTGGTCATACACTTAATCTGAAGCAATTGGCAGCGGCCACCAGAGAGTCTGAGCACAATTAGAACTGGTTTTGGAGCACTGGTTTTCTGATAGATGGCTACTTAGAAGCCCTATACCTCCTGAATAAGAAACCCGGGGCAGTGTCTGGGGATGTTACATCAATGCTACTCACGTAACATGCACAGACTAGAGGGGGTGACTGGCAGTAGGGGGGAGCCGAGCTATTTGGAGTAAATCCACTGATGTACAATGCACTGAGTGCACATAAGCAGCAGGGGCAAAAAGGAAGACACACAAATAATGCAGACACAATAAAAAGGTGCATAGTAGCTCAGAATATGTATGTACTGTATATATATATATATAAAAGTTTGCTCACCTTGGACAATTTTAGATTTTGTAGATTTTCTAAGAGAAACAAAGTTAATTCAACCTCAGCAAGAAACACCTTGTACATTTCTGTGGACACCTATCCATTTTTGCTTCAAGGTTTTTTCATCACATTTCACTGCAAAACATATATTGTTCAGAAATATGCAGGTCACATTTTTGGACTGCACCTTTGCGATATAACCACAGATATTCAGTAGCTAATATTCAAGTCTGGAGACTGTGAAGGCTAACGCAATACCTCAATATCTTGTGTCTGTAAGTAGTTCATGGTTCATTTTTATGTGGATCATTCAACCTTTTTCATATTGATCTTCTTTACAAATGTGACGGGGTCTTAGGGGAAGGGGGAATGGAAGGGAACCAACAACGCCACTTGGGGACTTGCACCCCAAGAAATATCAGTTTAAGAACCCTAAGAGTCAGTTTTTAGGATTCGTTAAGGACACACAGATTCATTACCGATATTGGGCCAGAGACGTGTTTTATCAAATTAACCAGAAGTTTATTACATAAATAAGAATATATATTCTACAGTAAAACCCAAACCATGCAAAATCAAATCACAGCCAAACCATGCAAAAACAGAACAGCAAAACAAACTTAACAAAACAGATGAAATGGATGAAGCAAAAAAACAACAAACTAAAGCCAAACAATCTAAAACAGCGCAAAACAAAAAGAGAGCAAACAAAACAGAGCACAAAGCAAAACAGCAGCAGGTGAACCTACAAATGATAAACAAAAGATTAAAAGGGTAACACCATGCTGCAATGTACAATTTAAGATTCTAATTACTTAAAATAACTGAATGTAAACTCACCGCGGGCCACCACAGGACCAAGAGGGAATGAGGCCATTTCAACAGGTGCCTTTTATAGTGGCACTGATTAGGGGAGGAGCCAGCCCAAAGGCAGCGTTCAAAAACCTCTCTGGGAGCGTTCCCCACTACACAAAGGAACATTATGTTTGCTGGATCTGTTGATACATAGACTTTTTCCTTGCCGTTCTGTTTCTAGGGCAACTTAGTTGGTCCATGCTTACTTCCTGTGAGTTACATTCCCAAACATTGCAACAAGGATCACAATTTAGAATGTTTATTTTGTCAAGTTTGAAAATGTCTATAGGTGACACAATTGCCCTTTGTGGAGTTGCTTATGTTTGGTAAACTACACAAATCACAGAAGGGGTGGATGGAAGTGGAAAATGTTGTGCATTGTGATTAGCTAGTCTTTCAAATGCATACATTTACAGTATTTATTGCCTATTATCAATCATCAAGAAACACATTTGGTTTCAAACTTAATAACATGAAAAGAACGAACTTAAAAGTGTCTCCTCTTCCTTTGTCAGATACAGCAGATGTAGTCAAAGGATGGCTTTTTTTAATGATGTGAAGCTTTGGCCAAACGACCAACAGCTTTTTCTGGCACTAAGATCAATGCGTTGCTGACCGCTGTGTGTCAGGATGTCTTAGAGTTTCAGATTGTGATTGGTGGCAGCTCGTAATTCAGGTCTGATAGAGGTGGCAGACTCATGACTTTCAAAAGGAAGCACATGACTGTTTTATTAGTTTTCAGAAACAAAAACACATAACTTGATTCGTGAATGCTCCCCAGAAGGTGATAAATACAATTACTTAGAGAGAATTATACCCTGTGTTGTTACAGTTTTATATGTGTGAAACTATGCCTACACAGGCATATATTATAACGTTTTGCACCAGAGATCTGGCATATGTCTAGCGCATATTTTGCTGCCAAATGGCAAGAATTTCATATTTGCAACCATTCCAGCTTGCCCAAGCAAGATCATTGTTCGGTTCAGCATTAATGCTAATACGTTACTCCATCTGTTATGTTAGCTTCAGTTTTATTTCCAAATTTTGATTGCCGTAAGAAAACATAATAATATATGTACATATAGATATACAAATTAAAAATTAATTTTAGGACACAATATCATTTCTCACCTTTTCCAGAAACAAATAAATAAACTCTCAAGAATTAAAAAAAATATGCTATATTGATAATATTGATAATATTTGAAGTCTTGCCAAAAATATAAAGAAACCAAAAAGTCCACATATCTTTCATGAAGCTAAGGAAGCTCCCTCCTACACTATATACTCCCAATTATTTCCACACTCCAAATCTCTGTGGCAAGAGCACAAGAGCACCAAAGTGACCAGTCAAGTCAGTAAAGAATGGGTTTAGGAATATTGAAACTGCTTGTGCTGTTCAGATTAGTGCAACACAAGCCTGCATTTCTCAGCCATACATGGAGCCTTTGTATAGCCTTGTTGACTTCTTACATATGATGTGTGATGTGCTCTAGAAATGTAGACTTTGAAAGAGGCAGTCGAAGACACAAAATTAAGACTTCTTGTGAAATATTGCTTGGCTTGCCCTGTGAAGAGTATTTTTCAGTCAGTTCACCACACCACGTCATTGATTTAGCGGTTTCTCGAAGTGACATCTGGTGTTCAGTGGCATCCAAGGCATGTTGGCAATCATAATAGCTCAACATTCTTAGCATATTGGCTCTTGATTGCTTTCCCTGGTGTAAAAAACGGTTAGTGAAAATGAATGTGTAGCACTGTCTCAACCTTGTTGAAGCGTCCCTTTATCAAAACTGATAATAATACATTAGGATGATTCATAATAGTTTTTATAATCTAATTAATAAAAATAAACTGTGTCCTATTTCACACATAATTGCTGTGCATGTTCTCCTTGATATGGGTATTGCTATGGTCCTTTATCTTTGTGCAGTTACTTTAAGAGATGACAAATATTACACCGGAACAATAGTTTTATTTTAGCCACCATTACCTGCTAGTAAAGAAAACATGTGTAATGGTTTCATTCATAAGACATTCACATTTGTTCAATGAGTGCCATAGTTGTGCATTCAAATTGCATTTCCCGTGGCCCCTTATGCCACATAAGGACTTCCACAGCAAATGAGTAATTCAAACAACCGTGTCGTAAGCTGTCACCCTTTCAAAGAGCAGCCAGATGGTGAATATCTGAGCCAGGAAGTGTTTTCTTCTTCCCCAAAATTACTCAAATGAGGACACAGCATAAACTGTAGGAACCAAAACAAAATGGGTCTTGTTTCAATTGAAATAACAAAGATCCATGGCCCTAAATGTAATGGGAAATGCTGTAAAAACATTTGAATTATATAATTAGAATGACAACAGCGCAGGACAGTAAAAAGGGAAGGCCAGGGTTGAGACCACTGGGGTTCACATTAATAGAGGTGTGCAATCACAAAAAGGTCATTCCATTGTGTCCTGCAAGGCAGGGGCTCTTTGAAGGAGCAATTATAGCATTCACTGCTGCCAAGGCCCTGACTTATTTCTCTTCAGAGAGTGTGCTGTACACATAGTCCATTTTGCTTTTGCCCTATTTACCATCATTCTATCTTCACATGCTGTCTGAGCTCATGTTACGACTGCTGTGGCTTCAAAAAATACCTAATTACAGTAATGGCAAGGGATAAGCAGATAAACAAGCAAGCAGATGAACTGCAGGCCAGGATGGGAGTTTGATAATCTGTAAACCTCCCACGCTGCTTGTATACAGTAAAATATATCCCAACCAGCCAGTTAGCTAGTCAGGAAGATCCGCTCAGGGCTACACAACACCAGATAACAAATACGCATTAACATGTTACATGCTCTGAATAATTATTCAGTAGATGTCCAGTATTCTCATAAAATATGCCATTACATGTAAATCAAATTCCCTGTCAAATATGTTTTTTTAACACGTTTGAACATCTGCATGAGTGTGTATGTGAAGCGTGAATATATTCAAAGCATGTGCAGCGAGAGTACCTCCAGGCAAGATAGCAGAATAGGGAATGGGTGACTAATGAGAACTTCTTTCACCACCGTTGCCTCGACTCTCTGGGCCCAGCACTTAATCGTGACTATGCATCGTGTCCGACATTTAACCACGGGACCCCGTCTGTACTATGAAGGGCTTGATGCAGGTGTTGGAGACGGCTGGTGGAGATCTAGGAATGTGTTATTGTCCTTGGTACTGCATAGTCCAGGATTATTGATTCAAGGAAAAGCACTCAATCATGACTGTGTGCCTTCAGCAGAGCCAGCAAAAAACCCTGTGCCTGAAAATGTCCCCAGGAGCTGCCCCCCTCCAGGTTTTCAAACACGCGTTTCTTCAAAATGACACATAAAAATGTGTTGTGGTGCACGCATTTATAGCAATATAAGGAACATTTAATCTTGATCAGTATAAACAGAGGAGAGTTTATTTGCATGTTATGTGGATGCATTTTCTCCTTGAAAAAAAAGGGTGCTGTGAAACTTCAGGTGTTCTACTGAACGACTCAGACTTTTGTTCCAGCAGCAGTTAGGATTTTTAATGAACCTTTAGTTGTGGTTTTTAGATTCAGTATCTTTCTGATGCCGGTCATGTTTCATATGGCATTTTCTGGTGTTGTTTGTTCTTTGTAATGTGTTTCTTGTCTGTTGTCTGTTGTCTGTTGTTGTCTGTATGAGTTTATTGTTGTCTGTATGAATTTTGGTGACAAATTAGTCACTGGGGATTAATACAGTTTTCTAATCTACTTTTAAGGGTACAATACAACATGTATGTGAACAACAGAGACAGAGTAGAAGGAAAGAGGAAGAGTGTGAATGTGTTGTCTATATGTATTGACCCCTGTCATACACCAGAGACTTGTCCAGACATGTCCAATGCACCCAGCCAGAGGCTCAGTCCCTCTTAGTACTGATAATCTATAGGATATTAATATATGGATGAAAAGAACAATAATTAAAGTGTACTATGGCATTCTGCATTTCTGGGCAACATACTTAAGTAGCAATGTGGTTTAGTAATCACATTTCTGGTCCAAAGAAAAATTTGAAAACTTGTTTTAAATATGAGTCAGTCACCGAGGAGGAAATCCATTATACAGACGAGTAATTTTGTGTGTGCTACCAAGTTAAATATGTCTGAGTCAAAGTTCTCAGTCTGAAAACTAAGAACACAAGACTGAAAACACAAAGAGAATAAAAAACAAGGACAATAGTAAGAGGAGAGAGGCAATAAAGTGAATAATTGAATAGCAGAAAAGAACAAAGAGGGATTCTGATCTGTAGAACATGAATGATCAACACCAAGTTAACATGGATATAACCGATTTAGCAACTGAACAGAGCACCTCCTGGTGTGAGTGAGATGAGGAGCGAGAAAATGGAGAACAGGCCTGACCTGTTTGGGTTGACTGATGATATCAGTAGGGACAGGCTATGTTCTGGATCTAGCACAATTCCCATTTGTAGCATTCTTTTAACAAAACAAGCCACACCAATTTATCACAACAATGTATCACCAATATAAGCATAAATACAATTGCAAGGGGCAATTATTTTATTACTGACTCTGTCCCCAATGTCACATTTTGATTCTGTGTATTCAACAGCTGGAGCGTTGGTGTAATTTGGACTATATTATATATATATTTAGTTGCACGTCCAGGTGAACATATGGAGGGAGTCCTTTCTTCAGCCCTAAATTAATTAATTCAATGGACTGACACAAGCAGAATTTTGATAACACAAGTAACAAATATTCAAAACGGTGTCCTTCACAGCCACGGAGCAAAAGAGGATAACGCCGCAAAGATTATGAAAATGTGCATAAATGTTGAATCTTATTCAACACAAGCAGTAGTCCAGCCCAGTGGTTGTTTGCTGACTGCAAAGCAGAAATACATTCTATAATCGATCAATGTTACTCTTGACGAGACCCTGAAATGCTTAAATTCCTCATTTCGGGCAAAAACTTAATCCCATCTGGGCAAGCCACTCTTTTCCTGGCAGAGTACAGTGCCATCAGACTTGACACTGCTGACTATAAACCACCTGGGGAAGAAACGTGGAACACACTCAACGTAGTTCCAAGAATGTGGATATGATGCTTTCCTACCTTTGGTTAAACAAGAACAGAATAATAACAACAATAAAGTCAGTGAGTTTGAACAGACAATTGGCTCTTTATCAAATGAGTCCGTCTGATCAATTATGTAATCTATAAAATGTGAGAATGATGAAAAAAATCCTCGTCACCATGTCCCTGAGCCGAGGTGACATCTTCAAATTGATTCTTTTGTCTCAACAGACTAAAACCCAAAGATATTCAATCAACAACAATATGAAGCAGAGAATAGCAGCAAATCCTCACATTTGAGAAACTGCAACCAGCTGTGTGGCATTTTTGCCTGACAAATGGCCGAAACGATTAATTAATCTATCAAAGTTTTTGTCCATTCACTGTCTCGACTAACCATCTGATTAATGAACTAATCCGTTTAAGCACTAATTGAATCACAATGAATGCTAATTGTTCCTTTCTTCCCTCCTTTTATTCCTTTTCATTTCCTTTGCAAAACTCAACAGCATAGGACACAATCAGGGACAACTGCCATTGTCACTCTCATCACTAGCACGTAAGCCCTTGTCCGACCCCAAGGACGAGTGCACTCAATAACTGTCCCTGTCCAGACGCGGTAAGCCTGTGCCACAATCCCTTAAACCCCTGAACTCTGACATGCTTCAATGAGGTACATGAAGCCTCCTCCTTTGGGAGATTAAATTGAAACTCTTTCCCACTAAACTTCCGATTAATTGGAATTTTTTAAAACTCTGCTAATGTGCACTGTTGTGTATTGTCCTCAAGCGGAGGTAAACCGATAACATCAGGGCATAATGATGAGACGTGACAATGCTCCAGATCAGGACTTCCAGACAGAGAAATGATATGACGACAAAGGCCTTGGATATGTCTCTCAAGCAACGGCTCTGCTCTCACTGATGAGGTTTCTGCGTCACCTTCATTCCTCACATTAAAAACTAATCAGAGGATTGAAAATGGAATTTTTGCCACTGTTGTGCATGAAGTTTTGAACCCTTGTCTGAAACTTATTTCATTTCAGCCACTACTTTTGTTTATTTATGAATTCAAGATAAATGTGTCATCTCAGTTGCTTTTGCGAGGTGATTATCTGTCATTTCTCCCTATCTGCTGCCTGTGTCCTACATACTGTTCTGTATTTACCCTTCAGAATTTCTTTATTTTGTGTTGAGTTTCAGATATCAAATTGAAGTCTCAGACAGCCTTTTCACGTAGATTTATATAGGGCTTTTATCATTTGTTTTAGTTGCTAACTCTGTCACACACAAACTCCAACATTAATCAATGTTATGACAGCCTAACTGGTTACAGAAATACAACTATGTTATCCATCTACCTACCTACTGTCCTACCTTCTTTTCTTTCTTCCTGTCTATCTGCCTGTCTGTCTGGGATCTAAGATGCTACATTGCACTTGTTTACTTTAACTGCACACCATTGTAATCCCTGTGGTGAGCCGAGATGCTAGACACATTTCGCTCTGAAGTGGGAACTAGAAAAAAAAAAAACTCTTGAGCTTGTGTGTTTTTGTGTATATTTGGAGCATTCGCTCAGATCGTGCTACTCTACAGTGAGCAGTGTAGTCACATACCGTGCTGAACATTGGTTCCCCTTTAGGTTTTCCAGCAGAGTAATTGAATCTCAGGCTCTATAGGCTGACCTTTACCATCTGTACTGGCATGTTACTTGTAGCCTGAATTGAGCCTTTCACTCATCTGTTTAAATGTTTATATTTTTTGTCACAATTGTATCATCAGTCATTGGCTGTCATGGCTGAATATGCTGTATACAGTGTATGTTGTAAAGCTTAGACTTGCCGTACACCACAGTGGCAAAGTATATGTGCACGTCCCTACAGAGGGAACCTCGTGCATGGTTCACCACCCCAGTATTGTCCTCAAGTGTCATTTAGTCACAACTGGGAATGGAGCTCAGATCACATACTGATTCCTCAGAGAGCTTTGCTCTATGTCATTCGGCTTCAGTATCTACCCTCTTATCTTAACTCCTTTAATTCCCTTTGTATCTTTGTACCTTTGTGTATGTCTCCGAGAAAAGATATCTTTCATCCCCCTTTTGCATAAAAATCCCATTAATTTTCTTCAGCTTGTTATCACTGGATACATTTTGCAGGCATGGGATCTGAGCCCACGTTCATCACATAATGAGCATATTTGTATTATCTGTCTATTGGTGTGCAGGCCAAACTGTGCTGGAAAGGGAGTGAAAAAAAGGTGAGATGGCAGAAGATTTTTCTTTTTGAAATGTTCTGATTTTAATTGGGAATGTACAATTGAACGATATTGCCTGCACATATTATGTTAGATCTTTCTAACTTCAGTTGCCTGTTAAGAGATAGTTACAGTTACAGTTAAATATAATACTATACATAGGCGTTACATTATGTAGGCATTGCATCTTAGAATATAATTAGACTCAATATATTCAGTTTTTACAATAATATACTACTGTGTAACGTGTATGAAAGGACAGCCGCATTGTAAAAACATTGATGTGTTCCAGGCTTTGATTTGACAATTTAAAAAAATAATCCGTCAAATTATGTTTTAGAGGGCTCAATTGTTCATTTAACTGACCAAGATTATCAGAGGAAAAAAAACTTCAATATGTTGATACATATTAATGGATAATGAGCACTATCCTACAGTAAGACAATCCTCTCAACTGAGATGAGAGAAAAGACGGTATTACTGACATTAAAGCAGTCACTTTGGAAGGCACTGTCGGGGAGGCATTTATTTGACAAAGGTGTCAGTATCAAGGAAGCATCAATGTTGAAAAGCCCCAGAGCTACTCAATATGGGGGAGAAGTCATTACCACAAGTTCTCACTTCACCTTTAGAATTAAATAAAGAGCATTCCCATGGCAGGAAGGCCCACTTGCCTTAAATCCAACTTCAACATTGTATTTGTCTAAGAAAATATCACATTTGACAATACAGTTAATACAGAAAACGGATTTGCTGTCCGTTTCCTGTTAGTTCATAAAAAAAGATGGTTGTCTCGTTAATGACGCACTTGTAATTCTACCGTCACCTGGCCACTGGATAGGCCTCAACCAATCATAACATTGAATTGGATTTACGGATGTTTTTTATCGATGGAAGCAGTTAACTCGCCACAGTTGTTTTCACAGAGTAACACAACCCATGTCAATGTAGAAAGAATGCCTGCATTAGGTTGTGTCTATGATGGGAGACAGATCGTAGTCAGGAGGCTGTGTCCATCATTACACACTTGTCTTCTACCATCAGGTTGGAGGACACCACCTGGCTATGCACTGACTGCTGCTGACAGATGTGAAGGTAAGACCAAAGACAGCCGCAAAGACTTCTCGGTTAATATAATGGAAGAAGTCCTTTAATCATTTCTGTTTGTGGCAATCGTGGAGTTTGGTTTAGCAAAAAAAACCTGTGTGAGTGAGCTGAGCAGACTCAAGTGCTTTTTGGGAATATTATTCCCTGTTTTCATTTGTTTTTTAGTTGAACTAAGTGCTGGATGCAAGAATCAAGATCTCACATGTGTGATATTTCAATGCTAGGATCGGCAGTATATTGAATCGTTGAAAGTAGTTGTGTTGGTTGAATGAAATGTTGACTTAATGATCATAGTTTATGAATTCCTTGTATGCATTTGACTCTCCTGTTAACAGATTTGTCTCAGACCGACTCTGACTCTCAAACATTGAGCAGTTTGGCCTGAATGGTTTACTGACCCAGGCTTCGGCATATCTACTGATACAGGTGTGTGTTGGCTATGGCCAGCATAAAAAACATTGTCTCATTAGTGTTTTAATAATGTTTTATTCATAGCATGTCTGCACACCCAGACCAGGTTACCCAAGTAGCCTAGTGTTTTTTAATTTGTATAAATACTGTGCATGTCAGCAACATTGACAGTGAATGTTTTGTAGAAATGTTCCATGAAAAAAATAAAAAGTCAAAGCAAATTAGTTGTATATGTACATCGTTTTCAAAAGACAAGGTTGCCTCCATTTCAGGATGTCGTATTATGCCATAGACCTCAAAAGGGACAAAAAGACAGGGAAAACAGAGACTTTGACTAATTGGATAATCAAAGAAAGCAGGAACAAGTGAAGGAGCTTGGGGGGAAGCTAACAGGGAGTTGATAATAAAAGAGTCAAGGATGAGTAAGAGCTCTGAAGGAAATGAGAACATGTAATCCAGCCGTAGCACGTACATTTTGGGGGTGGGGGGATAAAATCGATGAAAGGAACCATTTCGTCACCAAGACATATTAAGTCTCCACAACTAGTTAAGAGTTGAGGGAGTCACGGTGTGGGGCCTCAAAACCCTGAATATGCCTGACACGCTCGACATGTCAACAAGAGGTACATGGTAATCACCAACACCGCCACGCAAGGCCTTGCTTCAGAAGAAGTCAATATCTGTCAGCAGTAAGCATCAGCAGCCTGGAGTTCTGGTTTGCCCCCCTGCAGCAGACCTGTCAGTATGCCTCAGGCATTGCATCATTAGTATAACCCCATGTCAGCACTCACTCATGTTGTAGCCCAATACCCGCTGTTTTGTTCACCAAAAGTATGAGAGGAAGTCTGTGTGCAAATCTATATCTTCATTTACCTGCATGTGAAAGATTGGACTTGAAAGTTGACTCGCATTGTGTAAATATGCAAAAGAGGCTTACACGTCGACACAAATGGCATCTGATTATTCTGATTAATTGTTCTGCCAGCAGGCTGTACTCTTGGTCTAGCTTAATTTGACTTGTGTGGGTATGTAAAAACTGGAAATACCCCCAAAATGACAAAATTAGATACTAAATTATTCGAGCAAAAATGTCTAAAATGCAGAAAAGTGTGGAACATCTAAATACCAATTTATGGGCATCATGGTATTTCCTTATAGTGAACAACATACCAGAAATAGGGATATTAGTCAGATCTTAATAATAATTGTACAAGTAACAGGCTGACCATTTTGTATTCTTAATACAATAAAATCAACTTTTCAAAGCTCAATAAAGACAAAGATGTTCTGTGTCCCAAATGTACAAATACAATTGACTTACAATTATCACAGAGGAATGCAATAAGGTTATATAACTGCATATAATCAAAATGTTCTTACAAAAACATCTGTGTGTATTTGATAAGGATAAAGCTATTTAGTTTTCTCCTGAATTAGCTTTGTAATTAGACTTTTACATGGAGGACAACACAGCAAACAGCAATATGATTTTAATGATGTCTTGTCTTGTATTTTTGCTTTGTAGATTTATCTTTCTTCCCCAAATCATACGTCCTGTGTAGTCGTACTTTATGACTCATCTGAAACATATCCAATACAAATCCTAAGGGGCTACACCACTTTTAATGATGGGGACACTGATTTGACAGTTTTTGTCTTAGCAGTATTGAGGTTGTTGACGGGGCGGAGGTTCCTAAATTAATCAAATGAAAACAAAAATCAGGATCTTGAATCAGCAAAGCAAAGGGCAAGCACTGGGAAAGTTCCAGGCGTTCTGAAAGCTCATGCATGGTGTCTGTCTACCTCCAGTATATTACAAACTCAGAATGGCTTGCATTGCATGTGTCAAGATGAGAGACTGAGGAATTTCAGTCATTTTTTATCCACGATACATGCTCGGTCTGAAGGGTTGGATACAAATGTGTCCTCCGGGGAGTCTCTCACTTCTTTCTCCGTCTTTACCGAGAGGAAGGATGTATGGCCATTGTCACTGATGTCAGATTCAATGCTTGTTAGAGCACAGTAATGAAAGAACACCAACAGTTCACTGTATACATGTATAGTTCAAACACTGAACAAGTCACAGGATGCGAATACATTATAGTAATAGTAATAATGTTGTTTTCCCCCTCTGTATTGTTTTAATAGCTATTTAACATCTGATTTAACTTGTTCCTCATGCGGAATGGTCAGCCGACTGTTCAATAGTCAAAGTTAAAACTTAGTTACAGTGACATGACTGGCTAACATAAAGTAAGGTTTAAAGTGTGAAGAAGCGCCATGCATCAGTTAAACTGAAGGCTGTGTTGCGGGTCATTTAATCTATCTTCATCAACATATTCATTCATCTTTTAACGTGTGCTGGAGTGCCTTTTTTTTTTTTTTTAAATAGATGGGCCCTGTGTTTCTGAGCAACATGTGACGCAGTGCCTGGAGCCAAAAGCTTTTAAGAGTTTAGAATGAGTTCTTGTATGTTTCAGTGGATACCTCCATCACAAAGAGGAGGAGGGAAAGCTGTGAGTGCAGTGGGTATGGCCTGAAGTGCACAGTGGTGTATACACCGAGACTGTTGGCTGCAGTCAGTTTCCCATCTTAAGGGAAACTCCAACCATCATCGTTTTCACTAGAATGTTTAATGTAAGAACAACATCAGATTCAGATTTAAAGAGTTCATTGCCAGGCTGTCTGAGTAGAGCGATTGACTTTGATGGATTCTCAGTCTTTCTGCAGCCTCCGGGTTTGATGCAGCCACCCGCTTCATCGATAATATAAAATACTTTCATGGGTTCAGATTTTTCAACTGTGACACCCCGTCTGCTTAATAAACGACAAATCCTGTCACAGATACTGTGCATGCATCTCTTGCTTTGACAGCAGCTTACACCTGGCTCGGCATCTGCAGGGGAAGCAGAGATGACCCAAAGTGTAGTCAGCCAGGTCTCTGCATTCAGATTATCAAAGCATTGCAACAACTGCAGTGAACAAAGCCATATTTCTTGTTTGTGGTTTTCTGTTGGACAGCGCCGCACATGCTAAACCGTTATTCCTATATATACACCTTAATGTAGGTATGTGTTTCAGGGTGTTGAGCCTATTCGTGGATAGGCTCAACTGTAGTGTCTACTTTGTCATCTTGTAAGGCAGGTGTCTATAAAACCCTCCTTGACTGCTCTCCATGAGTTTTAGGAGGCTGTTTAAAAAAAAAAAAAATGTTCTCATGTTCTTTGTACTCTAATACAAACACTGAGTTACAAGCAGAGTATACACTTGCGGTGCATTGTGAATGGATTTTTCTTGTGAAAGCCGCAGTGGTAACCGTGGGGACTGTATCACCCACCAGCCTGACAATGAAGCCTGCCACCACTTTAAAGTCTTCATTCATTGGTTGCAGACACTACTAAAACATTTTTCTCACAATGACATTTGCAGTTAGGCAGGCAAATGACAAAGTCTTCTCTGCTGTGTGTCAGGGAGTGTTTTAACTTGGAGGCAGACTGAATCATTATCTGTGCAATTACGCAACCTAATGACGACGGCTAGGGGCGAGCCCTACATCACTACTGTCCATCTGTCAGGCATACTTGAACTCCATTCATCTTTTTTTGTCCCTTTTCTTTTGGTTTTGAATCCAAGGATGAACCCCGGATTTGAAGACAGCTGAGGGCTGTCATCCGTCTGCTGTTTCTTCATCCTGATATTTCGGCGACGTTGCTTGTCTTGTTTCTCGGTCTTTTGAGCGAGTGATGTTCACTTTGAGCAAGATCTGTTTTCAAAGTTGAGATATTGTTCTTTGCTCAGGACATATGGAACTTCTGTCATTTAAAAAATGCTTTCAATCTTTATCCAGGGCCCTGTGGGGACAGACACCAGTGTTTGAAGGAAAAATAGGGAGTTCTTCCTTGGGTACTGCTGACATTCGACAAGCCATTTCTTGAAGGAGTGCAGTTCTGTCTTGGGCTGGTGAAATAAAGAGGCTGAATCGGTACCAAGGTTAGACTCCTCCTGTGTTGCCATGAGTTGAGAGAGAAATAACCCCTTGTCTTTGGTAGGGCCGCACAATTAATCAAATATTAATCACAATCTTGCTTTTCTGGATTCCCACAATTTAATGGACGTGATCGACTGTGATTTTGACGTTTAAGGTACTCCGCTCATAGAACACTCTGCTGCTAATCAAATCAAGCACTTCCTTAATTAACAGCCAGCCAACAGGCTCTGATCAAGATTTTATGTCTTTGCTATGGTGGCAGCATGGAAATAACATTTCTAAATGTTCCGGCTGTCGGCCAGAGGAGAATAATAACATATTAAGTTTGATTTTGATGCAAACATGTGTTAATTAGCATGAAAACATGAAAGTAAAAACAGTGTTCTGTTGATTTATTATTGGGTACAAAGTTCTGGTACAATTTAATTTTGCCTTTAGGAGATGCACTGTGAATAAGGGCCAGATTGGTATGTTAGCAGGAATGTAGAACATCATGAAAGTGAAAGCTCTGTCGAATTAAATGTTAAAGTGCAATGAAAAATATGTTTTCCCTCAAATTACTGAATAATAGAGATAAACAATCGTGATTTCAATATAGATAAAAATTGTTGTGATTATCATTTTGGCCAATATTTTGCAGCCCTAGTCTGTGGTTATTAGGGCAAATGTGTCTTCCAATTAAACGTAGATCATTAGAGTATTACAGAAATAAATAAACTAATACATCATACAAATATTAGTTTACTTTGAAAGAAATGTAAAGAAAAATGCTTTATTTTTAAATAAAATGTCAGAAAATAGTAAAAGACGTTTTCTAAATTGCCAGGTGACAAATGTCTTGTTTTGTCTAATCATCATGACTGGAAAGATAAATGATTAAACTAGTTGCCAATTCATTAATTTGCCGTCCCTTTCCTAATCAAGCAGGATGTTTCAGCTCTAGTACCAGCTTTGTTCTCTTGTTGCCCTGGCAGGTCTCCTCATTGATGTGCTTGGCCCGTATCTAAGCTGCATCACAGAGATAATTCTATTACACTAGATGTTTTTTGGTCAGCATTGTTTCCATCCAGTGAAAAACTGATATTTGCCACTTTTATTGTTACATTTGTGTTCACTCCCAATTCTGTTTCTGTGAAAACTACTGAGATTCTTCAAATTAAAATTTAATTCAGAATGCACATTCTTAGTAGTTCTTCTGCCCCATTACTCTTACATGAGCATGAGTAAAGACGATTCAAATGTTTGGCAGTCTCAGTGCTCAAGCTCATGCTTGATAATTTCCATATTAGTTGGATGCACAGTTTAACAAAATATATATGGCCTTTGGTGCAGTGAATTGATTCAGTTTAATTGATTCATTTTGATTTACGATGAATAGAGTTCGCCGAAGCTGCACTGCAGTCCTATACTGTGGGACATCAAATAATGCCTACACACTGACATTATTCATGAAGCTGAGGAATGGAACCATGATGAATGGCTGGACTGCTCATATATGCAAACACACACAAACGCACACACTCATACATAAAAAGACAAACATTCGAGCACACACGCCAGCAGAAGACACACACACACACACGCCAGCAGAAGACACACACACACACACATGCACACGCACACGCATGCACGCACACACACACACCCTGCACACACAGGCTGCTTTGAAGCCAGTTCAGTGAGTCAGAGTCAAGAGTGGCTCTGACAGTCTAATCAGCAGTCAACACAAGCTCAAGCCCCATCAAGGGTGAGACAAGAAATCAGTCATTTTTACCTACTTTTAATTTGCTGTGTGTATTCTCACTCTCCTTTGGGTGTTTTAGACTTATCCTTCACAACAGACAACATATTAATGTCATGAAATGTCGCCAAGGTAATAAAGTGAGAGAAAAAACTAAGAGGTTTATTATCAGTTCAGCTCTATTCTAGTCCACGACCCTTACCGCAGTGTAGCTCACAGCGCTTTCAGACAGAGCAGAAATAGAAAAGGAGGGTAAAATAAATTAGAGCGAGGATAAACAGTAGGTTTGGGGCCACAGGATGGTAAGTTAATTTCGACTGTAATGGTCAAGCCTTGGGCTGGATGGTGGTGGTGAAAATGCTCTTGTCCATTTGCTCAAGTCAGGCATCTTGCCAGCACACAAACTTGAACAAAGCAATATGTGTGTGCGTCTGTGCGAGCAACTGTGTGTGTGATTTCATGTTGAGGAGCAGTTTGTGTCCCTGTGAGTGTGTGTGTGTGTGTGTGTGTGTGTGTGTGTGTGTGTGTGTGTGTGTGTGTGTGTGTGTGTAGGTGCATGGGCACTTGTGTGTGTCACTGCCATGTGTTTACCCAGTGTTATGAGCTACAACCTTGGCACTGTTTTCATACTCCAGACATGCTCTTCCACCCACACAGTTCTGCTAGTGAGGAGATGTGGAATGAACCACCCACCTAGCAGCCTTCTAACAAGTAGTTTGTGAGGAGTGTGTTTGTGTGTGTGTGTGTGTGTCTGTTGAAATGTTGCAATCAAAAATCTATTTGTCGATCTTCCCAAATTGTCGGCCCAGCACGGAAAGCAATAACATGTTTTTTTTCCACTGTTGTAACCCTCTACGCCGAAATGTTAAAGCCCATTTGGAATTGCTGCAGTTTTATTCAATGTTTCTGTGTCTCAACTTTGCCCTCTGGCTTCACACTCCTGCAGCTGCTGACTAGCTCTCCTTCTTTTTGTAGTGCCTTTACCTTTACCGAAAGGTATATGTGGATTTATTTTATTTGTCCAGATTCATAAATGTACTCTATATACATAGAAATTGCACGCAATATGCTAACCCTACATATATTATGCACACTAAAATGACAGGTATGTCAGAGAAATGAGAAAAACATTTTTATTTAAAACCAACAAGCAAACAAAAAAAGCAATACTAATTAAGATGTGCATAAGAAGGTCATTACTGTCGTCAGTCTGGCCCACACACAATTTAACTTTACTTTTGACGTTTCAAACCATGCAAGTGTATCCATTCCACACCACATGTGTTATATATAGCGATATATAAAACAGCAACCACATGTTACTGATGTAGGAGAGCTCTTTAAAAAAACAAATGCAATCAAACTATTTCAGTTTCTTTCTCTCACTGTTGCTAGGTTGCCCCTCAGTCCTACTTAAAATGCATAAATTTAATTCCAGTAACAAAAAACAACAAAAATCCCATCCTGATGCTTTAGTATATCAAAGCTGTGACTGCAGTTAACATGGAACCGGTCTAAATTGTCAAAATATAGCAAGCTTACCGGGACCTGCGTGACCTCCAGTCCTTCGAGCTATTGCTGACGATGTGGTTTCTGTCTCTGCCACTGCTGATGAACAGCAAGAGCACCTCTCAGTAACTAAATACTGAATGCTGTTAAGGTTATGAGCATGTGTTGTTCGAGCTTATCTGTCAGATCATGTTAAATAATATGTTTCGTTTTGGCAGTTTGAAATTGCACTTTTCAAGACCTGTAATAACATGATGAAATATGACGAAAAGCATTAGCCTTCTGTCATCTCTTAATTTCAACATAAAATTTGCATCCATTTTCAATAAGACAAGGATTTTTCAAGACATGGTTGTCCTAATGGGTGTCAGGATATGAAGTGTATAGATTCTTTTCTATTTTCAGCCATCTGCAGCCGCTATACCCGAAGGCACGTGTCCTCATATTGAATAAGAATTCAAAGCGTTTGCTCCAATATTTGCTGATAAACAACTCAGTCTCTGTCTGTTCCCCGAAGGACTGAACTAGTGCGCTGCAGAGGCAAAGATGATTTTTTTTCCTTCGTGCGCAAACAAATCAATACAACTAATTTCCTTTTGGTCAATTGTTAAATAAATGCCAGCTTTTCCTCAATTAAAAACTGACTGAAGTGCAGTATATTTCAAATAATCATATTTTTCCTCTGCATCCCCGTGGGCAATCGCAAATACCTAGGGATGATTGCTAATGCAAAATCATTTTCTGATTTGTATCTGCAAATTGCTGCTGCCCTTGTGGTATCATCAAAGCTGGGTAAGCTTTATCAGCCCCCTCACCTGGTAAATTATTTTAATGTTGATGGGTTAGATTACCCAGAGAACAAGGCTTGCCAGTATGCTAAAGGTCATTCAGTATTATCTAAAGGTTATGCCTGACAATTATGCAGAATAGGAATGTGGTCTTAAATCCAAGCATAAGGTATATGTATTTAAAATACAACAGCCATGCTACTCTATCGAGACAAAGTGGTTTCAATACTGTGATATTTCTCAAAGGGAATAATGAAATGTCACATAGGATCCGCGGCTTACATTACCGTTCAGTTTTAAAAATCTTCTATCTTCCATGAAGTGCATTTTTAAGAAGCTGTTGTGCTGTTAGATGCCCTATATTACTTGAAACCGATGTCTGACCAACCAAGACTCCCTTGTCGCTGACCTTAAGAGTAATGCATTTGATACAGGCCTTGGAGAAGTCACCATCAACCAGGATCATCCACGATTGGAAGGGCAGGTGTGGAGAGAAGGGGAGGAGGAAAATGGACTGGGAGCCGAGAGGGGGAGGAATGACCATGGATCAAGCTGTGGCGCAGAGATGTTGCTCAATGGGCCGCAGTAGCAGTGAGATATAGAGCTTATGACAGATGCTTCTCTTGAAAATGCATTACTGCGCCAAGCTTGAAATCATCCCGGTTCTCTTGAGTGTTGACGGGAATACCTCATCAGAATACCCAAAAGCTTTCACGATTGTCAACATGCATTCTTTCCTGTTGCCAGCACCCAAATGTTTACACGTGCCTGTCATATTCAGACAGACATGCTCCTGTATCCTTGTTGTCATGTATCCACCCACATGTGCACATGCAATGAAAACTCTCCCCTGTAAGCATTCATATTCTCATAAAACCTCCTGAGTGTATAACTCTTTCTCCATTGCAAAGCACGCCTGAAGCAGAGTCTGCAGGACAGACTTGTTCTGTACTGTCAAACACCCAGACTATTTGCATTTTTTCTCCGCTTTTTATTCATTCCATTTTTACCCAGACAGTCGTGTATGTTTATGTAAGCTCCAAATAGCCCATAACAAAGCACAAAACATGCATTTTAATCGAGCAGTTAAACACATTAATACTGGGCAGTGACATTCACATGCTACCACTTAGTTATTGCATTTTTGGAAAATGTAAGACAAGTACTGTGAAACAAACACATCGTTTAGTAACCTAATGGGCTTATGCAACATAATCAAAATAGTCTCTCAACATCAGGGTAATGCAGTGTCAGTAAGTGTTTCAAATATACTAATATGCTGAGGTGAAAGGCGTCATTGTCTTTCAACACAACAGGCAGCAATGTGATTCTAGAAATGTCAGCCAAACCAAGTTTAACCCTCTGATTTTTACATCATTTCTTAAATTCACCTTTTAAAGGCACTTGCATATGAGATACATACCCTTGTGTTATATCAAAATTGGTCGATAAAAACAAACACACAGTAAATGTGTGTCCTTCTGAGTCCTCACCAGAAAAAAATAACATACCTGGTTGTCCCTTCAAACTTCAAACTGACTGTAAAGAAGATCTGTGGTCATCCAGACTGAAAACTACCGCGTTAAAGCCCATTTTTCAATAATATTAAATATTTATGACTATCAAATATCAAAGTAAAAATTTGAGCATTATCTTTTGCCAGTGAAGCCCGACCTACTTCAAACCAGTGAGAAGAATAACATACACAGACATCTGGCATGCGAAACAACCAAAGCTGTTGTAACTTTGGCAGCCAACTTTGTGGTTATGAAGGATCAACCAATCACACAAAAGCTGAACGAGGAAAAAACTAATTAAAGGGCCTGTCTTCTTCTTCTTCTTGATGTTTAACGGCGGTTGGCATCCATATATTTGGTGCATTACCGCCACTAAAGGGCCTGTGATGGTGTAAATGTGTATGCTTATCATACACCAAAACAATGTAGCGTGTTTTATGAAATTTGGAACAAAGACTGGACTCTTCTGGAAAACTATCAAAGTGACAATTATTTTTAAATTTTATCTTGGCGATTGCAGTAGAAAAATATGTATATATTCTACTGTAAACATACAGTAGAAATATGACAAAATACTTATGGTACCAGAAGCCAGCCAATGTCAAAGATGACTTCATTCAAGTTTCCTGTAAATGTATCAATGAAGAGGTGAGCTTAATTTTATTCCAATCATCTTCGTTCTACTAAATGTTATCTTATACCTACACATAACAATGTTATTAGTTGTTAGTTTTCAATTAATTTGCTCAAAGTTGGTTGGTTTATAGAACTGGTAAACTGTTGGTATTACAATAAGAAGTATATGCCTGTAAAGTTACCTAATTTCCATGCAGTCTAGTTCTATCTGCACTATGATACACTTTTGATTGTACAAAGTAAATGATTGCTGAGCTACAGTAGATGGGTCCTTTGGGAAAGTTGTCAACCCCAGAAACATAATTTATTTTCCCATCTTGAGAATCATCAGTCACACTGTCCAATCCTCCCTGAACAGGACAGCCTGAGTGTGGTCTTGTCAAACCCCAGTACCACCGCCGCAGTTCTGGATGCCAGGGATTCATGCTGGTCGTCCATAATGTTAGGCAGCCTGTCCTCTGCTGTGGAGATGGCGAGAGCGTGGAGCACATGGCCCACTGATTCCATGCCAGATGCAACGGTGCAACTCCTGTTCTGCATTTGGAGCGGCTTGTGGGTGCTCTAGTTGGGTTCCAGAAGGAAATTATCCACTACCAGGAAAACCAACAAATTATTATTACCTTCAAACACACACACACACACAAACAGTGGCACTCATTGCTCAGAATGGATTGAGAAATCACTGGGGATTAGAGCCTTTGCAAATACTCACAAAAGATATTTCACTTAAAATTCTTTCCACATTAACATTGGTGATAGCCTTCAACTATTTAGAAGAACTTCCTTGAGGTAATTACACCATGGTAAAGTATGATAAAGTATGTGGCTGTATGCGTCATCTAGTTTTGCATTATGATAAAGAGGCCTGGAATGAGTTTGTCATTATTAGTCCCTCTCAAGTTTCTAACAGTATGTTGAGTAACAAGTATACACTGTTACGATGCACATTGAAACAGAAGAATAAACAGCTGAATATATATTCAGAGGATATATTAGAGGACAGTAGACAAATGGCAGGGCTGTCGGCCATTGAAAAGTAGGGTAAACACACATGTATGCTGCCAGACATGGAGGACATCAAAGCTACCGCAGCAAAACCTGGAGGACCAAGGTCGGTTTTGCAATTGCATATGGGACGGTTCAAATGGAGTTTCAACCTATCATTTAATTAATGGAGCAACAATTATGTTGACTCATAAATCCCCTCTGTAATTTATTTTTCTTTTCAAATAGAGGAGTGGGTCATGGTGCAGTGCTGCAGCAATTTCAACTGAGGTTGCCGGTTTTCATCTGTCATGCACAAACCCAGAACACGCACTTCTGGATGATGAAGACTGGTTCTGCAGCAAGGCATGGATCACACGAATCGATTGCTACTGCCACTAAAGTCAAGGAGGGGCAACTGGTCCTGTGTGCACTTGCAGACAGCTGCAGATGATTTGAGGGGTACCGGTTGAGTGAATGAGACAGCGGAAAAGGTCGCCATTAGACACCGTTAAGTTTTTCACTGCGACTTAAATACTTACTTCAGCTTGAGAATTCACCACGTAAAGGTTAGTGAATCCCTTATTTAATTTCACATATCTGTAAAAGGGAAGCAAAACAAATACAAATAAATCTCAAATTCAAAGTAAAAGTAAAAGTAAAATTGAAGTGTTTACCACAGAACAGTACTGCTGCTCAGACATTTCTTGTTAATGTGGAGAATGAGGACCAGGGCCAAAATTGTCAGTGGAGAACGATTCTGCCACCTGGCCAACCATCACGCTGTGTGGGAGAGAGATGATGATGACAGAGTTCTCGGAAATGAACCTCAAGTGTTTTTTGGGAAAAACACACAAACTCCTACACCATCAAATTTCGATCTGTAATATTTGTGGGCCCAGCCTTCATTCATTTAATGGCATTTAAAAGACTTCCCCACCAAGTAATTGTCTGTTGAATCTGCTTCACAATAGAGGGCTCAAGTTTGGATGCACTTGTGATCCTTTTGAAAATAAAGGGACAATCAAAATGTCTAATTATGTAAAAACTGTGTTTTTAGAGTCACCATTTCTAGTTTTCTAAGATAACATTATCATAGGTTTCAGTACATTAGATTTAGCTGACGCTTTTATCCAAAGCGACTTACATTTTTGCTCTATACACCGTAGACACAGCAACGGGGAACAATTAGGGGTTACGTGTCTTGCTCAGGGACACTTCGACGTGTGAGCTATGGGGGGAATGGGGATCGAACCGGCTACCTTGTGGTTGCGGGACGACCACTCATCCCCCTGAGCTACAGCCGCCCTGGAGCAGTACACAATGCTAAATAAAAGACTCAGTGCCCATGTATAGGATTTGTAATTTTCTGATTTTGGCAACTCCCAATGGTAGTAATACGGAGCTCTAGCAGCAAAGCAAGCCGCCACTCCCTGCCAAATGTTATCAATCAGTCAGGGAAACTCCACTGACTCCTTATGGCCAAAATACTAAAGAACCTAGATGTTGAAGCTAGAAGAAAAATTAACTTTGTCTATATGACAGCTGACTTATTATTTTTGGGAGAATGCTTAAAAAAAGCACCACGGGATGTGCTGCCTCAGATCACACAGCCAACTGATAAGTTCATATTAAGTTCATTTTTCTGCTTCGTGATATTTATTGTCAAGTTTCTGTTTTGCAAAATGGCATACCATTCTATTTCAGTTCTTACTTCTTAATTTACTGACTGCCCTGTATGCCCACTGGCATGTAGGGCAGTAGCAAAGGATCTCCACTGCTGTCCATTTCGGGTGAACTTTTGGATCTGCTCTGCTTCAGGGCTTTCAGTTCTCTCTCCACTGATGTGTCCTGCCCATCTCCACTGCCTTCTCATGATTATGGTGTCTTTGCTCTCTTGACTGGACCAAGCGAGCAGTTGTTGGTTGGTCACCTTTGTGAGAGGCCAGGAGATACTCTGGAGTTTTCTGAGTCTCTTTTTGGTAGAATGTTGACAGCTTTGGAGAGGTTGCTCTCAGTTTTCTAGCCTTCTGAGCTGTAGGGCAGCGTAATAAAGAGCCCAGCTCTGGTAATGTTCGGTGCTGGTTTGGTGTTGATTCTGTCTGTGGGGGGCTTTGGGCAAATTATTCAGCATTCTGAAGGTTTTTCTGGTCTGGCTGATTTGGCGCAATGCACACCGGAACACACAACAAAATATTCTTTGTCCCAGTCCTCAGTCCAGACAACTGTGCTCATATAACGATGGTATAATTGGTGGTTTGTGGGTCGGTCAGGTTCAGGTGGTTTGGTCTAATAAATAGCCTAATTGTTTTGCTTGAAATATAAGTTCAGTCACATCCTCTCGCGACAGCTTCAAGGGCTCGTTCTATTTTCGGAAATCATATGAATATGGTGCACGCTGGTCGGTTTTGAGTCGTTGCTTTCATTTCTGATGTACTCTAAATTGCTTTTTTATTCATAATTAACTTAGTAGTGTAGAGATGTAGTTTTATTTCAATCAATTGGTCAACGAGATGGTAGAATTTCAGTCAACCAAGAATGTCATTGGTTGACTACAGCCCTATTGATGGCACTGCCTGCGCTTCCATTTGATCTAACAGTGCTTCCAATATCTTCTGTTGTGGGTTTGCTCCATCTATCTTTATCAGTTGGGTGTTTGTGCATTCAAGGTCATAACTTCCGTTTCCTTTAAGCTGATTTTTAGTCCTATTTGTTGTGCAAAGGTGCTGACATGGAATGTTTTCATCTCTACTTCTTTTTTTCAGTTCACCCCTAGTAATCTGTGAGTAGTCACTGATTTATATATTAAGCAGTTTAACAACCTGTGCTTCAACACAGAATTGATACTCACACATAATGATGAGCAAAGTCACAGTCCTCAATATAGTCTTCACCCTTTACTTAATATATATTCTAAAATTGTAGTCAGTCATTGCAATTGTCTTGACACAGTGGTCAAAAAGAACAATACAATTGACTGATTTGCAGAGATTCCTAATGAATTTTGTGAAAGACTTGTGTGAAATATTTGCCAAGGCTGGAGCTGAGTATTTCATGTCCCCAGCCTCATCTCACAGTTCCAATTCTGCACACGTAACTGCAGTACTTGCAAAGTTTATGAAACAGTATGGAAAGTATGGGATGTTTGCCTTCCTACCAGACAGGTAGCACAGAGGCTTTGAGGGATTAAGATATACCGTGGGGAAGATGAGGAATAAAGATAAAACACTGGTGTGAACTGAACGTTGGATTAGAGAGGAATGACATTAGACAAAATGAGGAAATTAGACACAATGTTAGTTAGGTAATATTTTTATACTATCATATATAGTTATGATGGAGTCTCTTTCTCTGACGACATAGACATTCTTTATGTGCAAATTTGAAACTTGCCCTGGCTTGTGGACCCACAACTTTCTTACTTTTTTTTTCCTACGGCCTCCCCCTCTTTCATCCTCATGCCACTGGATTGGTTAATTGCTAGGTCTGACTAAGCGTCTTCCCATGAAATATTTCCAGAAGATGGAGAAATATCCACCATTCATGTTACGCACATCATTTGTGCAGAATTGAAATGATTTGTCTATATGTGACTATTCAACGTTGACAGTCTCAGTCTTTTCATGCCGACAGAGCATGTTTGAGTGTTACCTTTCAAAAGGCAAAATGACTAAAGACATGCTTCTGCAATTTTCTCTTTTCAAAACTGCAAAAGCAGGATTTCATGAAGAGGCAAATGTGTTTCAGTCCCCAGTGTAATTTATGCTTGTTAGTGGTATAAATTGTATGCAGTGCCCTGAGGAACGTCACGGGGGAGAAAAAAGGTGTTTACTTCAAGTAAGGATCGAAATTGGCTTTGAAGAAAAAATTTACAGACTCAATAAATCCAAAGTAAGAGATCGTCACACAGTTTGACTCGTCTGCAGGATAATTTAAAGGGACAGTGTGGAACATTTAGGGGGTGTTATTGGCAGATATTGTATTTAATATTCATAACCATGTTGTAATCAGCGTATAAACAACTGCAACTAAGAATCATTATGTTTTCCTGAGCTTAGAAAAAAGTCATTTATATCTACGTATACGGAGAGGTTTGTCTTCCATGGAGGCCGCCATCTTGCACCGCCATGTTTCTACGGCCGCCCAGACCAGTTATCTGAAGGTACTGGTGCTTTTTATTAGCACTTCTTAAATGTTTTGATGTAATTAATTATAACTTTGCAGCGCGCATTTGCTCTGCTCCCTCTGTCGGGCTGAGCTCCTCCAACTACACACACACACACACACACACACACACACACACACACACACACACACAGACACATGGAGCGCGAACAGGCAGCCCGCTGCGGTGAAGTGAAGCAGATGAAGTGAAGGATACTCGAGTTGACTGCAACTACGCTCGTTACTGTGAGCACAAAATGACACGTGAGAGCAAAAAGCCAATACTTATATATGTGACCATTTAAAACGAAAGTCGGCCGCTGCTGCTATGGTGACACAAGCACAGCGTGAACGATCGCCCAAAAGCTTTCTTGTCAACTTCTCTGCTGGCTGACAGAAAGCAACCAGGTGGACAGAAGACAGAAGGACAGGTGACTCAAATGCTATTTATTCAATTCACATTTTACATTTGTTTCCAGTGAGATATTAATGACTTCATATTGTGTCTTTGCTGTTGTAAACATACATGTTTCTGCTCTAGAAACAATATTTAGCTATATCTAAATGATCTGAATTAAATAACTTATAATTCTGTTCTGAATTTATCTGTTTTTAAAACCTTATTTATCTTTTTTTCAAACAGTTATTTAGTCATGTAGGAGGACCGAGTATTGATAAGAGTATCCCCTAGTTGTCCTAATATCCTAAAAAAATACCTCTCCCTACCTGTAGGCCACCGTAGTTCTCCGACACGCTCGGAAAGGGAGGGGCCGAGCTGAGGGGTATTTAGTTGGTTGCAACCTGTCACAAACCACTAGAGGTCACTACAACGTACACACCGTCTGTTTAATGTGAGTTCCAATGTTTTACCACACATGCCAGCCTCATTAGAGTCGAGACAAAGCCTTGCACACAGGTCTTACATTTCATTCAATCAAACACAACTACAGTTGGTGTGTGCTTCTTGACTTTCCTCAAAGCTTACCGACCTACAATTTTGGAGTTCAAAGAAGTTAAAAGTATTCTATCTTGACAGGTTTGCTTAAATTGCATGAGATCCCGTTCAAAAGCCTCGGATGTGTTAATTGCTACTTTGCCAATCTAAGCAGGAATATAAGCAAATATCTAACACATATCAACAATAAATGGTATTAATACAGAGATCACACAAATGCTAATCAAGTACCGTTGCTTGCGTTAAATTGAAGGATAGCCCTTTTTACCAGCTTAATCCTGCATAGCATTATTTCTGATGGGATATAATTGTGCTATCTTACTTGGGGGATCATTTTGAGTTCATCCCTCACACACTGTTTACCCTCCAACATTACTGCTGGCTATCTGTGCAACTGCACAGTCAGGTTTACCCGCCCAGTCAAATTAATCCTCAGGAACAGCTTTGAATATACCGTATCACGGCTGGATTTGGCACATGCACATGAGAAAAATGTCATTCAGAGGGAAATAGCACAGAAGTTGGCAGTAATTTGCAGACAAAAGATACATCAGCTACTCATATGGTTTCCCATCCATCTCCCAAAGTGCCTATCCTATTCATATGGTTTTACGTGGTGTACATGAACATGGACAAGTCCACTGTGAAGTCCGGTGTACAGACTTCACAGTAGACTTGTCTGCCGAACAATACTGTATGAGGCCTGATTCATATTCAATACCTCTAATACCACTTACTTTTTGAGTCAGTCTCGCATCCATATGCGAGTAGTGCTACATTTATAAAATGAACAAATATATTTTATAATCATTTACATTATATACCTTCATCATTGAATTAAACATCCCTTTACATTCCTTCTCCATCTCAACCATTGTGTGTGTGTGTGTGTGTGTGTGTGTGTGTGTGTGTGTGTGTGTGTGTGTGTGTGTGTGTGTGTGTGTGTGTGTGTGTGTGTGTGTGTGTGCATGTACGCAATTTTAACCTCACTTCAATAGGAAGTGAGCTGAGCACATTTTCAGCCACTTTGTTAATGACAATGACTTTCTTGTCACATCGTTCAGACTACAGAGGCCTTAGCTTACTGATGCTCGTTCTATCTAATTACATTTATCAAACAACAAAAGGCCAGAGCAGGCAGAGGAGATCCACACTAATTACATTAGAGCTGGAGGAAGATTGGCACATGTGATGAAGTGATTTGGCCACTCGCAGCCCATCCCACCGTGCTCAATAACTTCAAGCCCATCCTAGTTGTTTATGAGAGTGAGCTGTCATTCGGACATTACTCACTTAAGATGCTGCTTACGTCCCTATGTTACAGACCCTCGCCAACACGAGTGGTGCATTGGGGCAGCAGGAGAGGAGTAAGGACGTCATTTAGTGAGTCACTCAAATTAGACCGGGTAAAAAATGGTCAGCTAATAAGAACATCACAAGGCCATACATGTCTGTGAAATGTATCGTCTCGAAACATTTTCAGATGGCGAATGTACACTGTAGGAAACCCGTTTTTGTCATTACATTCTGAAAATTAGAATCCCCCATGTTACTTAAGAAGCCTTACGACATTCTCATCATCATGCAAATACCGTTCTGTTTGTATTCTGCATTATATTTTGCTCCAGATGCTCGGCACGGTGAGCTCCAGGAGTACTAGGCAGCTCAATCAGGTCCCAGACAGCAAATCCAGCATCTCTTTGTGGCAGTCAGTTTTCCCCCCAGAAGACAGAGTGTTGCTCTTACTACTGTTCAAGCTTTCAACACAGCTCAGAATCTCCTGTTGACACAAAAGTGTGTGTGTGTGTGTGTGTGTGTGTGTGTGTGTCTGTGTGTGTGTGTGTGTGTGTGTGTGTGTCTGTGTGTGTGTGTGTGTGTGTGTGCGTGTGTCTCCGTGTTTGTCTGTGTTTGCTGAGGGGGTACAGACAGGAACTTAGGAGTTTGCAGCTGTCACAATGAGATGTCAATATTTATGACACGTTGTTTGCTATCTGGTACATCTGAACTCTTTCTCCTTCAGACATCTGCTTCAGATATTTGCACATTCACAAGCATTATGACTAGAAACTCAAAAGCCAGTAAAATTACAATTACAATTATTTTAATTTCAGCGTGCTCTGTACAGGTAAACCATTCCAACAGTTTTTTTTCTTCTGTCTTTTCTCATGTAGGGATCCCTGAGAACTCTGGAAAACAAGAACAACTCAAGCTTTTACTGTACATGCATTCCCACCTGGAAGCTTCCCAGTACAACCGCAGTTTAAACTGTTTCCCTGGGGATTAGCTGGAGATTAATTGTTCAAGGTAAAGAAGGACGGTCAACTGCTGGTCAGGATTTCTGCCAGAGAAGTTGTTCAAAGTATCTTCTGACAGCGGCCGGCGGCCAAGTGTCATTTTTTGATGGGGTCCCGGTGCAGGCCAGTGACAGACTGATGGCAGCCTTAAGGCAGGGCCGAGGCTTAGGCGGTATTACGGTATTACAGTATTAAGGTATACCAGGGTATCTAGCAATCCAGACAGTATGATTTTCAGTACCGTCATAAATATAGATTTTGCGCTTCACATATTTCTGTATTGAAGTGATGTATTGTACTGCACAGCAGGCGCCACGTATCACTGCAGCGTGTGTACAGTGTAGGCTACTTGTCGGTCAATAAATGCTTCTGTACAACTCCCATGTCTTGCTTGCCACCATCAACCATCTCAGACGGACTCGAGGACTTGAGAATTTGAAAAAGCGGTTTTGGTCAATTTACTTTTCTTATTACGAGGTATTAAAAGAAATATGTTACTTTACTTGCTATATTACCATATAACATTCGCTACGGTTTTATGTGAAGCACTTTGAATTGCCTAGTTGTTGAAATGTGCTATACAAATAAACTTGCCTTGCCTTGCCTTGCTAAACCTAATCCCCCTCTAACCAAAATCTGCACAGAAAATACGCTTTAATTTGGTTAAAGCAGGAAAGTCAGTAAATCAGTCTGCATTGATTAATGAATAAATGTGGTTGATTATCACAGTATCTGCTGCCCACAGTTGCTTTATAGCGTTTGAAAAGCGTTTACTTAAGTTTATGAAATCCCTGCAGCATCTGAAGGCAGCAGGACGGATAAATCCCCGGCCTCTGAGTCTAAGTATCCTCCTGAAAGTTCACCATGAGACACGATGAGATGCGAAGATGCATATACCTACTACATGTTCATGTTATCGTCACATAAGCTTGATTGACAGAAACAAATGATTGCGTTTTGGTAACGCAGTAACGCAGCATTAGATTACAAACTGTAATATACATACTGTTTGTGAAATTGTGATCCCTTATTCTTCCACTAGTTTAAACTACATCAGAAATACATTTAAAAAATCCCCAATGCTTGGACCCACTTGGGGGATCAACTTTGACCCGGCAGGCCACCGGGCCGCTACGCTTTCACATTCCCCAGGTCTTTCCTGGCAATCGGTTGATTGAAGCTGCTCTTGCCATAAGCCAGAGGTCAAAACATTATGGATTGACTTTTTAAATGAGAGAGAGACTCAAAGATGTAGCTGTGACTCATGATTCGCTGCTACCATAAAAGTTTACAGCTGCAGGTTTATTACAGGTTTATGAATGTCAGGGGTCAATTCCATCTCCAAGCCCCATTCAAATACCTTCATGGTCAAGTGACAGACCCTTAGTCCACACAGTAAGCACACTGCAGTGCAACGCATATCGCTCGTTTTGTTATTGAATAGACCGCGAGGGAGATGGCTTATCCTTGATGCCTCACTAGAGCTTGTGTTGTTTCTCTCTGCATCCTTAACACTGCACCTGTTATAACCCGTCCATGTCGACCAGGACATTCACTGGCAGTCAGTTAAGCTTCCTGTACTGTGGCGCACACCAGCGCCTTCTTCAATGAGACCCCCTCCTCCACCTGCCATAGATTAAATTATAGTGTGCCAAAAAGGCTTAATATATCTTACACTGTTCAACTATGACATGAAATGTGGTTTTGCCATTCATTTGATTTATGCATTTATGCAATATGGCATAGAAGCACATGCCCAATTCCATCTGCAGTGTGGCCTTTGTGTACCCCTTTTTTTTGTCAGGCACAATGCCGCTGACAAGGCTTTGGTCAATTGAAAAGAGATTTCTCACCTTCGGATTGCTTTGTGTTTTCCAGTCTGTATTTTGCAATCAGACAGAGTTGTTTTTATCTTGTTAAAAGTGCACAACTTTGAACTTACAGAATCCACAGTCTCACTGACCGTCTGTCATTCTGCAGTTTATTTCATCAGAGATCCCCAAACTCAATCCTCCAAACAATATTGCTTTTTTCTTTGTGCCTATTTCATTTTCAGAGGTTTCAGCCTCCCATCCAGTAATGTTGCATTTCTTCTGTCTGCACTCAAACCTTTATTTCAAATGCGCAGTTCTGCTGAGTGTCTTCATGCTGGGATTCGTAATGACACACAGGTGTAACGTGGCGTTTTGTAAATCTAGGAGTATACACAGGTACACAGAGACGGGGAATTGATAATGTATCTTTTACTTGCAAATCTACTAAGACCTTAATATATGTGGGACCATGTGCTAAACCTCTGCCATGGCGTCGGCATCTACAAGGTCTCCTTTTGTTTTGGGTGATTAAAATATCATCACAGCTTGAATAAGCACTTCATTAGTAAAAACAGTTATTTCACAATGGAGGAACCAGAACAAACATATACAGGGTTTTAGCAAATGAAAGAGCAGGGCATGAAATGAAATGTCAAAATGATTAAATGAATGTGAAAACAAAGTGCCACAAGTGTAATATGCTTCAGAAAGTGCCCAGAGCTGAGAAATGCACAGTGCTATGTAGAATGATGAGTGGGTTTACACATGAAAAAGGCAGAGGAGCAAAATATATTCTGTAAAGGATTGAAAGACATGTAGATATATAGTTAGAGGGAGAAAGGGAACGCTGAGGACAGTAGGAGTAGCTGTCAAGTGGAAAATGGAAAAGTGGGAGGCATGACATTTCCTAACTGCTGGCTACAATAATGCATATTTTGCAAAGGGAGAGCTTCAGCCAGGTCCACATCATGCCATATCAGACAGCCTTTGGCCACATCCTAATCACTGCTTAATTATTTAGACTGAACAACTGCTCTCAAGGCTGCTTTGTTTTCTTTTCCAATACAATCCTATTGCATACGTTTACTCTCTTCTTCTGTCTGGAACGAGAAACAAACAAAGCCCACATTTTAAATGACTTTGTTTGCCATCAGCAATATAGGAGGGGAGCGAACTCCCTGTAGTCAGCAGTCACAAGAGTTCGATTCTTCCTTCATTTGGCACACATTTATTCAGGAGATTCCATGTGATAATAGTTGTTTCACATTATTTAGGCGAATGAATGATGAACATTTCAACAGGAGGCAAGATAGACTGCATGTTCTACATCTCGTAATGGCAAAATAACTTCACTGATTAGGGCCAGAAGTCTTCCATTGATCGAAAGTTTCAACCTATGAGCAGCTGTTTTCTGTCGTCTGCGATTCATAGTTGAATTATTCTTAAACACTCTGCATAACACTGCTCATAATAATGTATCAGTGCTGTCCAACTGGCTTGGCTATAACAATGCACTAAAGTTACAATGGCTGCTTTCCCCCCCTTGTGATAGGCTTTATAGATGTGGCGCCTGAAAAAAAAAATCTTAACGGCTTTGGAATAATGATAAAAGCAATGTTGTTTGCAGCTATGCGTTAATTCGTTCGAAATTATTTATACACCATTCAGTGGGTTCATAGGGGTGATTTGATTATACATAAACATACATATGTTACTGCTGAAAGTATATCTTTAGATTTTTACAGATTTTTTTTTATATACTATGCACTGTATTAATGAGTTATGGTTGGTTTCAAATATATATGAATGTATAAATTATACAGATTGTCTATGTGCATACATAAGGTTATTTAAAGTATTCCTTTAGGGATGACTCAACATAAACATGATATATACATAGCTTATTCCAGTCAGTGTCTTTGGATGGAATGAGACAATGGAATTAATTGGATTCACCAATGAACATGTTTTTTCTTGCTGAATAGTTACAATTCACTTTTACCACCTATTGCCAAACACAGGGTCATCCAGCAAAACAAAGGTTAACCTGATTCATCTTCTACCAGAACACATTCCTGGAAGAATACATTTCAACGGCACCACGCATATACAACCTGGTCTTATGATTTATCATTTGTACTTCATATTGTGAACGATCCCACACACTTGGACAGAAGACAATGGGATGTGATGATACAGCCAGACAATACTTTGTTGGTGAAGTGTTAATGAAGCCGAAGAGGCAATATTCCAGAAGACAAGTACGCTCCTCAGGTAAGTATTCAGCAAAGTCATTCAAAAACACAAAGCAGGTTGCTTAATCGTACCTAGTACTCAAGAATGTTTTCAAAGAAGGCCTCAAACTTGTTTTTTTTAATGCTCTCCGAAGCTTTGTGATTCGGTGTGCGCCCTCTTTCTGCATTATCCTTTGCTTTTGTGCCAGATGGGCAATTAGAAATATGGTTACTGCATGCTGAGCAGCCACCCACACACTGTCTGCAACATTGCCACATGTGGTGAGATTACCTGCAATACAACTCATAGTATATACCCCACTCAAGGTCCTTGTCACTAAGCTTACAATGTTCTGTGCATTGCCAATAGAAAACAACAGCTGACATCTGTCACTTTGTTACAAAAGGTTAAAACAGTCACAACAACATAAAGTCTTAAAATGCTTCCACCAAGTCATTATGGAACCAGTTATTCCTACTGTCACTATGGCATTGCACTTTAACTGGAAATGTATTCCTCTTTGACGTACAGTTTGAGAAGTATATTGGGTTAAAACCAATTTCCAATAATCTTTAAAGGGGCTGTAGTTAACAATGAGAGCATCAGTATAGCAGCAAACAACGATTTGCTGTGTAAAGATATATAGTAATGTCTACCTGAGGAGATAACTATGTCACTCTCCCTCTGTGTTCTGTTGAGAGAAGATTTCAGGGTTGATAGATGGGTCAACAAAATGTCGGATTTTAACACGTGAGACAGCAGTTTGTTTCCCGTTACCAACCGAATTAAACACATTTTTGTTTACTAAAGCATCCCCCCAAATTTCTTAACCCATAGTATTTCAGTATCCCAAGTATATGCATACTGCATGCAACACATACTTTGTAAGAGGAACTGCATTATGTGATGAATGTGAAAAGAATAAGTCTGTGATTTGGATCACAGCCTAAGTGCCTATTTTAACCTAAACAATGATACCTAACCTAACCAAACGTTTAACATAGTGCTGCTACATCATAATACCAGCTTTCACTTATTATTTCAAGAGTGATTTTGAGCGCCACAGACAAATGATGTGGAATTGCGGTTGGGGCTGTCATATCAGAAAACACTCGTGCTGTTTTAGAGTGCAAAGACAAATGGCATGTTTTGTCCTTTTAATTATTTGGAGGACTTTTGCCATTTTCTTGGTCTTTTCCTTCCTTTACACTAATTGCATGAATCTAATTTACCTGCGTTTTTAAAGCATTGATCAAAAAATACACTGAACCGCGTGTCACCATTGCATGCAGAAATGTTTTCAAAGTTAAATCTTTGTTCTTCCTAATACTCAGGAGACGTCTATTAGCTAGAACATGGGAGTGATGAGGTGGCCTCGATGGTAAGGAAATACTTTAAAAAGTTATTGTTACAAAGTTTGGATCTGGTGGGTTGGCTGTCTTATTACCCATACAAATCCCTAAAAATGAGTTAGTTTTTCATTAGAGGAGCAGACTAGAATGGTGTCATCTTCATTCATCTGTATTTCCTCCACTTGACCCTCCTTCCCTCACCCTGCAAAAGAAAAAAAAATCCTGATGACTGATGGACCTGCTGGCTATTTGGACATCTGTCTTCTCCTTCATAGCCCTGGCAGGGAGAGGTCTGGGTACAGTGTGACAGGCTTTCGCAGCAGCATGTACTAAGACCAGGTAGTAACATATCTGTGGCCTAAGCCTCAGAGATCATCCATTAGCAGGTTGTCAATCTAGCAAGCACTAACAGTCTTCTGGGCAGGTAGGAGGGAGATTCAGGCCATGGCTTCCAACAAGCAGGTATATGTGAGATCATTACAGGCCAGATAAATTTAGCTCCTGTAAGGGCTCATGGTGCTGAATATGGCACAATTATTGTAGTTATGTGGATAATGGAGTCAAATCTGCACAGTACAAAAGTATATATTGACTTGACAGCAGTATTCCCAGAAGGCTGTAAGTTATAAACTTGGGTCATATTTGACATTAACGAACACATTCTCACCAATAATGAGACGCTGAATGGCATGCATGTTAGAATATTGCTCCTTAATTCTCTTTTTTTATCAGTCAATGAGGATGTTGATGCACATTCACAGTCGGCTTTGTGGCTAATACGGTGTTACCATCAGGAAACTCACACTCTGATGTACCCTGGCTCTAAAATTAGCATATGACTAAAAGTATACAAAGAGCTGTTAGTTAAGCAAGAATAACTTTAAATACAGTCACTGAGACACCTCAGTATTTTTTTTCTCAAATATATTACACTATGTCACGTAGGAGCAGCATGGGTTTTTCTTTTGCCAAAGTTTGTATCTAAGTTTTCCTTTGACAAAGTAGGGATTTACCATACATTGTGTATGTTCTAACACTTGATTGTAAATATCTAATTCAAACTTCCATGTATTTGAATCTTTAATGGATTCCACAAACAAAACATTGTAATATGTTGTATTACTGAAAGGAAAAAGAAAAAAGTGAAGAATAAGGAGGATACCATTACGTATCTAAACAGACCAATGTTGCAGTAAGTAATGTTTAAAGCTGATCAATATGCTGCAGCCGACTACATTATTATCTAGCCACATCAAAATAATTGTAAGAAGTATGTGTTGGAAGTATTCATGCATCCACTTCTGGCAAAGCATGTAATTTATAGAGAAGGTGTGCTGTTGCATGACGTAACTACTTAAGTTGGACTATAACAGTTGGATTTTTGTCAAATCTTTCATACGTCTGTAAACCTGCTGTCTAGTTGGCTCTGCTGGGGCACACTGTCTCTGAACATATTAGTCTGAAGGCTGATGTAGAATCAGAACAAGAGAGCACCTCATTTTATCTCCAATACCCGACATGCCAAATGCCAAAAGTCAGTTTGCTCACCAGTCTCTGTCATCACCATATACTGTATATAAGTGGACATGATAGTCAATGTGACATAACCATTTAATTGTGGACTATGGTCTTGAAACCTCGAGTTGACTTTTTGGCCGTTGCCATCTGGTTCTTTTGCCGTCGAAATCTTGATTTTTGCAACTGGACGTTAGACAAGAGAGTAAGCTAAGTTATGTAATGTAAAAGCAGAGTGTTGTCTGTGCCAACACAAACAACACTCTGACCGGACAACGTCATGGTAGCAACCTGTCAATCACAAGGTAACCACGTCATAAAGCATGCCTTGCTTTATGGTCTATTTTACTCTATTTGGGACCATCATTTACTAAAAGAAAACATCATACTCTATTGAAGAAGACTTGAAACTAGGCATTTAGAGCATACACTTGTGTTTACAATGTTTGCTGAGGTAATAAATAAAGTAAAAAGTACGCTCATTTTCTAAGACTTATTAAAAATCATATATATTTTTGCAACCACAGTAGTCGCCCCCTTCTGGCTATTTGAAAGAATAGATGTTTAAGGCACTTCCGTATTGTGTTTACTTTTCAGACTCAGAGGTTACTGCCTGGACATCACCAATAATCGAGAAGCACAAACGATTAAGATTAAATATTGTGAGCTCGTAATCTGTAGTTACCTGTTTAGAATGTGCTTGGTGGTCTTGTAATACAGGATATTTGGTTTACATGTATTTTTTAAATAATTGAAAGACCTCCCTTTCTTCCCATTCTTTTGTTCTTTCCACTGAGTTTGCTTTTTCATTTAATCCTTCTCTTTTCTTTGAGTTTGCCAACAGTACCTTACCTGCACTTTCCCTCTGGAGATACGGCATTTAAATTATGCATTATATCAACACTCAGCTTGTCATCACCCAACCATACTCATACTCAATACTCATGTCAACAGACAGGTGTACCCAGTGCAACAGTGGTATTGATGGTTCCCTGTGGCATTCTTGACTAGCATGCTCATAACACACATAGTTTTTTATTTTTGTATACTTCTGCACCAGCCTCAGTAACACATGGAACGATTACCTAAAAATCTGATACAGTACATATGCAAGTAGGTTTACAATTTCAGTCTGAATGGAAATCCAGTCTTACCTCATATAGTGCCTTATGTATCATAGATAGACTGACAATGACTCAGTTTTAAGGGACAATTAAGCTTCTATAAAATGTGTGAATTAGTAGATGAACAAAGTTGAAGGGAAGTTTCTAATTAAAAGCTAGGACCAATAGACGTATAGAAAGTAAAGACTTCAATGATCCCTAGAGTATTTTATTGCAAAGGCAACATGTCACGTGTTACCACCACTTCCAGGCTAATGACTCTGTAATGGCCCATTTATCCATTTAGCCTCATTGAGTTCTATGCAATGCTGGTCCCGCCAGGTCCTTTGCCTGTTGGTGGATGCTTCAAACACTTGACAGCACGTGGGCCATTGGAGAGCTAGTGGAGTTGCAAAGCTGTCTGGGCTGCAGTTGATGTAGTGGTGTCAAAATCAATTCAAAAGTTATCGTTTTCCACATGCTTGGGCTTTGAGCTACAATGAAGATTTTAAATGAATATAACTGATGGATGGTGTCAAATATACTCATGTATGTTTTTTTGGGGGGGAATGGGACATTTAGGATTAGGGATTAAATTGAGTTCCCTTAATAATTTTCATTGTGATGATATGTTGGGTTGCATTGAATTGTTTCTTATTATTGTGTTGTATCATGCCAATACACATATTACTTTAAATTTAAGGAGGAAGAGAACCAATTAATATGGCAAATGTACTGGTGGGTTCATTTAAGTTAAACTGACATAGTGCCACCCATCCATTGCTCATCAGGTTATACTATGTTGCGTCACTTAATCAGCATGAGGCCTCCAAACTAGCAGAATGTTTTAATATAAACACGCAACAAAGTCACGACTGTTTGCTGTCCTGGCTCCTCAATGGTGGAATGAGCTCCCCATTGACATCAGGACAGCAGGAAGTCTCTGCATTTTCCGTTGCAAACTAAAAACACATCTTTTTCGACTACACCTTGAATAAGGAAAGTAGTGCCGTAGTAGCACTTTAGTAGCACTTACTGATAGCACTTTGTAGTTTAACTTTATTGAAATTGTACTTTCTTGATTCTTGTTGTTCTGACTTTGTACTCGTGGTGGAATTGCACTTATTGTAAGTCGCTTTGGATAAAAGCGTCAGCTAAATGAAATGTAATGTAATGTAATGTAATGTATCAATGTATCAAAGGAAGGAACATACGGTATGTTTAGATTTAGAGGAATATAATCACCTGAGGATGATTTTCTTTCACAACTTGTCCTTTTGTTCTAATTTTACTGTAACACTGAGGGATATATGTAATGACAAGTGACAGTGTGCACTCTAATTCATGATTGTAACATACTAAGGAGGCTAAACATATGGTAGTGTGTAGTAATACACGACCATACACTCATCCTATCAAACACAGTCTCTGCAAAAAAAAATCAAAATATGATTCCAATCGGCTTTCTATGCGTCTCTGTTTGGCCGAACTAAACGGATTCCAAGTTCAAATCGTCATCAAAGGTCCTGAGGACTACATGTTCCCAACAGAGAGCAACCCTAACAGATATATTTGGGATGTCTGGACACACAATACCAATTTGATTACTTGCAAATATGAGTGCTGACAATCTGTCTTCAAGATCTGATTTGAGAGAAAAATTTGATTTGCCTGCCGTCTAAACATAAAGCCTTACTTACCATAGTGGTGTTATTGCAACAAAAACACAACCCCTCACAAAAAAAAACATCCTTTTAAGAACTTTAAATGGCCCACATATTGAAAGTAATTGTTCGCTGAATTGTAATGCTTTTACAAAAGGTGAAGTGTAGAAACTTAAGAATAGTAATATCCACACAGTATGTGGGCTTTCCCAGATGTCACTTTAGACTGATTACAGTAATTTGACTCCCACAAGAACTGAAATTGCCAGGTCTCTAGTTTAGTTTTGCTTTATATGGATTTAAATGTCTTTGAAGTGTAATTGAGGCAGAACAATGTTCTTATAATATGTCCACCTTGCAAGCTGAACGTCCTGTAAAGTAAGTGGTTTGTAATGCATAAGCTAGTAACAAGCTACCATGCATGTCACTAAGCAAAACTAAATGAATAATGGAAGTATGATTCATAAATTGCTTCAATTATGACAGGTGTTCAACATATAAGATCAAAGACAGAAAAGCATGTGTACAATTCTGCGGTATATCCTGATCAAGGTAAATGCAAGCTGATTACCCCATTATGCCTGAATGTATCAGTATGTTTCCAAATGTTTTGTATTACTGTCAGACCATTATTGTTTTCAAGATTCCCCAGCAATCAGGAGAGCTGTAGCTAGGTTTTTGGAAAATCTGATATTAGTATTTGTGAGTCTCCCCGGGCAATCAACAAAAAGCTATTACAATATATATATATATATATATATATATATATATATATATATATTTAAGATATATTTTCTGTAGACCTATCTAAATGTGTTTCCCAATCCTTCCATTCAATGCCCAACAAATAATGGTGAAACATTTCAGAATCCTTTCTATTCTATTTTCAATTTGTTTTATATATTCCATTCAAAAGGGACACGTTACAGAATTTTGACTCTAGTAATATTAAATCCAACCTTACAATCTCACCAAAATGTATGCACCTGTATAATGTATAATTCAAATCAGGTGACCCCCCCCCCCCCCCCCCCTCAATTTCAAGAGACAATATACATGTGAAGGCCCTGTCATTGGTAAATGGACTTGGAAAAGGGATTTGTATTAAGCCTTTTTCAAGACTCCCTACCATTCAACGCGCTATACAGTACATGTCAGCATTCATTCATACACACATTCATACACAGGCGCCCCTTTCTGCTGCTAGATTGACGTAACATCTTAAACATTATTTCAGCACCATGGACAGCAACCAAAAGTACCTAACTTTAGAGGTGTTCTAGAATCATAGACAGCAACTAGAATCATAGGTCGCAACTAGAATCATAGACACCAACGACACCAACTGTACCCTTTGGTTGTTTCAGAACCATGGACAGCAACGGCCAGCCAGAAATTCACCCCTTAGTTGTGTTTCAGAAACCAGCATTTGTTCCATTCACTTCTAGGTGGAGTTGAACAGACTCCACAGAGCCTGGGCTTTGGGGGATTTTTAGAAGAGAGTTTCACAGCAAATCATTCCAAGTTTACAATAACACAGTGACACAGTGATACAGTCACGTTGTATTGTATGCAAAGTACACAGCCTACACGTGGCATATATGTGGCACCTTCTGTGCCATTCACCGCCTTCACTTTTTTTGCAGTTTCGTTTTTCCACAAAATCTCTCACGCCTAAATCATAAAGCGTGTCTTCCTCCCATTTGGTCCATTGATTAGTCACGGTCAAGCTGTTTTATGGCGGTACACCTGCAGCCTTGGTGTAAATGTTTACCCATCATCAAAGAAAAGTAACGACACGGCTTCTTATCCTCATCCACCCTCACTTCCCTCGCCTTCCGCCTCATCCAGTCCCGACCCACCCCTTACTGTCTGCCATGACCGTCCTCTACAATACGAGACTGTATTCTTTGTACCTCCCCTTTCTCGCCCTCAGTCTGTGGATCCCAGCCTCCCTTCCTAGATATCCATCCCACACCTCTCCACCCGCAAACGGCTCCTACGGGGAGAAGAAGAAAAAAAAAGGAGAGAACAGAACAGTTTGAAACACGTCGGCATAAATCTCACATGCAGAGCTCCCTTTTCCTCTTCCCCTCCTGACGGACTTCATTACTTTATTCCTCTGCGCGCCAATGCCCGAGACCACGCCGAAACGAAGGATTTTTTTCCCTTGAGCATGAAAAGGATTGCCAAATCATCCGCAATCCAACATCACCGCCTGAGCCACCAGCATGAGCACTGGATACATATGCTCCAGCAGAAGTTGTTGGCTAGAGAACTAACACATCTTGGACCACAAATACAGCTAAGAGGGGAGAGTCAGTTTTAGGTAAGTACGGTTATCCCGTCTTGGACCTCTAACATAATGTGAGAGTATATTTATTGTGTCTACATATACTATATTATTATTTTGTCCTGTTCATCACTGACCACGAGGTATAGTTGTCCGGTAGGCAGGGCTATATTGTGGCACAATTATGTAGATGTTGCGTGGTCAGCATGTTACTGATGTGGCCGGTGGTGTCCTTTTCAGGATGGAGGCAATTTGTTCTTCTCACTGTGCGGCTATACCTTTTTAAATAGTCGGTGTGTGCAAGTCCTCTCAAGCTCCGCCCGGACCCAATGTCGACGGAGCGTTCAGAGGCTATTAAATATAATACCATAACTCTCGTAATCTTATAAACCCATCATGTCCAAACATTATGCAAATTAGTTATTCTCTCGATTATGTGCACCGACTGCGTTCCTCTCCGCACGTTGTGAGTCCGCATCTTCCCGCGGTGGTGGTGGTGCAGAAGTGCGGATGAAAAGGAGCATAAAAACACTAGTGATGATCCCAGAATTTGTGGGGTTTCGCATTTTACACTGCTGCTGCTTCAGTGAGTGGCATTACAGACATAACATTTAGAGTGGAGGTGCATTATCAGGCCTTCAGAGCCCTGTGCAGTCGGCATCACTATTTGTATTCAAGCTCATTCCGTTTGCAGTCCAGTCGTGGCTTTGTACATCAATGTTGATCAATTCATCCCGGAAACGGCATGGTCCATTAACTAAAAGTGAGTGTCATCCCAGCCGGGATATCGGATATGGAATGAGTTGCGGTCACGCTTCCCATTATTATTTGTCATTATTTCTGTACATTCCGTGTTTTAGGTTGAATTACTGTCTGTAATGAATTATGTGAAAGCAGATAGTCAGCTGTAGTGTGTCAGTGTACGTGCCGATCTGCGTTCTACGTGGCTTTGAGCGCGCGTGCAAGAAAGCAAGCACGTACTTGCTTTCTTGTATGTGTGCGTGCGTGCGCGCGCGCTCGCACGCGCGTGTGTCACCAGTGAGGCAAAGTTGCCATTCCGTGTTCCCTCAAGTTGTTTTGATTGCTGTTCCACTGACTAACTGCGAGGGGAGCTCATGCTCTTTTACACTAGGTGTCATAATGTGGCTGAAGGCAAGATAACTGTGTGTGATGCTGATACCAACTCTATGAAATTAGAGACCCGGCTTCTGCTTGAAATTAGTCCGGAAGCATTTATCTGCACTTCCATGACTGCCACTGCAGTTTTGGGTTTTGTTTGTCATTGTTTCTCTTTGGAAGTTCTAATTAGCTTCATTCATGTAGTATTAATATATGTATGCAGAAAAAAAATGGTACTTTATGCATTTATGAATGCAAGGTTCAGAGCACAATATATCATTCTCACATTTTCAAAGTTATTAATAGGCCAACTGAAACACTGTGTAGCTTTTGCCTTTAAAAAGGAAGTTGAAAATCTGTGTGGCACTCAGTAATCCTGCATACTGAATTTAAAATTAAAATGACGCTGTAATGCTTGAAATTGACATATTGACTGTTGTTCGGCCGTTGTCTTCATGTGTAGCACAGAAAATTGCATTAGCTGCATAAATAGCAGAATAAAAGTTCCCCTTTTCAGTATGCCTCATTCAATCTGGTGGCCTTTTCAATGGCAAAAAGCCTGCCAACATGTAATCGTTTTCAGAGGGAAGGCATTCCACATCACGATGCCAAAATGAAAATGCCAGTAGTAGCTTAAAGCTATATTTGTGTCATGGCTTTAGATGACCCAATGTTAATGATGCTTTCAAGGACCAGAAAGACAGCATTCAGCAGCAGAGCTCTTTTTACAGACCTTGGCATTGCAACTTACTTATGAATTATCTCTAAAGCATGTGGCATTGATTCTTGAATGCCGAGGAATAAAGCACCTATAAGAAGAGAGAACGAAGAACAGAAGGAATGACAGAGACAATACGCATTTGCCCTTTGCTCAGAGAGCAGCTCACAGTATAGATAAGCATATTATTTACAAACGGTCTTTGTAGTGGACAGAGAGCAGTACCGGTCTTGTATTGGCAGAACCCAGCAGCTCTTTCTGTCACTGTCTTTGTGTTCTGGTGTTGGCATTGTTTTGATGTGTGGGCTGGCTGCAGCTGTAGTGGCCAGAAGGCTGCCTCCCAAGAGGGTTGAAAAACTAAAAAAGCTGTTTTTATCGGAAAACAAAAAAAACAGGGTCACATAATGACACGAAGCAAAACCTCACAGAAATGCTGGTGTGCTTACAGTATTTTGGAGTGACAGCTGATCATTTGAACTCCGCGAGGGCCCCTCTGACCTATGTGCTGCTGCTTTCAGTCTCGCAAGACCACATGGAGCCGAACTACTCTTGTAAAGTATGACTTTCATTAGAGGCTCACAATTATAGGGTTGGTAACTGATCACAAGTGGTTAATTATATTCTTGAATGACATGAAATTCAAACCATGTTAAGCCTTGATTAAGAAGATTGTTACAATGGCCTTTATTTGAATAACAGCCCTGTTACCCAACCAATGTTTTGAAATTCATTGTTGCATTTACTGCTCTTCGCCGTCTTTGTCAGTTTCTGGAGCCACACATTTTGGGCTCTTTGTGAAGCCTCTGGAAGCTGAAAGCAGGCTCAGAAAACACACAGTGTTAATTGTATTGTTATAAACTATTTTGGCAGTCAACGCACACAATTCCTCATCTGAATGCAGTGGCTTCTGTCCAGTCTCTTGCGTGTCTCTCTTTCTCTTCCTTCTCAGCAGGGGACTGCAGTCTGATTGTGTGAGCGAACACAAGCACCATTATATGATACAATCAATAAATGAATTGCACGTTAAAAGTTAAATAGCAAACAAAAATCAATTATCTGTCAGACAAATATGTGCATCCGCTTTTAGTTCCTGAAATTGAAGCCTAGCCTGGCTTGCCTTTCTCTGACTGCTGATGAACCTGAATATGGTGTTACGTAAAAATCATTAATTATTAAGTTCATTTGCAGGAGCTGCATTTATAGAGTTATGCACTGGAATTATAATTGTTTGCACATTCTCTCGTGTTTTGAGTTTAGCATTTAGCAGTCTTGAAAAAGAAGATTGGATGATCATCTTGATCTTATTAGTATGAACTGGAATAATTTAAATGGTATCTATCAGCTGCTGAATGTTTGATTAAAACCAAGTAAAAGAAACGAAAATCCCCCTTACATACTTTGGGTCAAATGCAGAGAAGAATTTCCCCAAGGGGATTAATAAAGTGCATGTTTCTTTTCTTTTCTTTTCTTACTTTCTTAGATTTCTGCTTTCAAATGTGCAAAAGCAGACCTTGGATATTTGCTTAACACACAGTCCTCTGCAAATTATTCATCTTGACCTTACATTTGGTGGTTGCCAGGTAGGAGACACTGGATAGAAAAGTGATGCTAAATCCAGCCTGTACAAACCCGACCCCTGTGTCATCAAGCACTGCCAGAGAGCTCCGTTATTACTCTTTAAAAATATGCCAACTCTGACAACACAGTAATAACCACAGTCATTTATCTTAATTGACACAGCCTCTGTCTCTGCTGGCTTGGTGATAGCTGTGGTTGCACATCCATTAGACTTGTCTGTGTTCCTGTGAGTGGGAGGGAGAGAGAGATGTTTTGATTTGCTGTGGTCTTTCACATCACTGTGCACTAGCCGGCGATTACACTTGAAACCTTTTAACTTCATTTGCTTCACTGTTGCCTCCCATATTCCCTCCAGCAATGTAATTTGATCTGCACCAGTCTAGAAGTTGTGTCTGAGGTATCTTAAAGCACAACTTTCTCAGTCGTCAAATATCACCGGCGCTCAATTTGTATGGAGATGAAACGCAGCGGTGATCCGGATTTTGCAAATCGTTTTTTCTTTTACATCTGCATCTGTTTGGTAATTATTTTGGGTATAGCCTCAGCAAAAAAACAAATATATAATAAAGTGTGGATTATGTTATACATCAGCGTATCATGTATCAACCGTAAGTTGAATATATCTATAAAACGTTCTCGCTTTACGGGCTCATTGTTTTGGTTTTAGAGCCGGCAGCTTTACTGTTCCCGTTCAGTCTTGCTGCTCGAAGATGCATCAGACTGTTTTTTAGAAATAAAGACAAGCACTAAATACCACTGTATGCTATCTGCACCACCACAACTAACTGGTCAACAAAGTAAAGTTATATCTGCTCATTGCGAACATATCTTTTTTCCAAAATCAACCTGATAAGACTTTCTAGAGTCACAATCCCTCTCAATCATCACGTTTGGTCCACTAGAAGTGTGTGGTGTCTTTGGTGCATATTTAGAAAAGAAAACCGGCAAGCAACAAAACAAAGCAAGTGCTGCAACAGTACTGCATGAGTCTTTGTCTTTCGTAATTGGTTCGGGTCACTTTGGACAGACAAGGCTGTGATGGGGATTTCACATCTAAAGAAAATTGAGCCTTTCTGAAAAAACTATTTGCAGGTTTGGATGTCAATGGACAATTGCCAGTGTGTTGAAGCAGTGAACACACGTTTAAGCGTTTAAAGGGGTTGAAAGGATCAGATTCGATTGGAAATAAAATTACCAAATGACCGATCATTTTGATGGACATGTTGAAGTACACGAGAGCCTCAAACTTGCTCCGGCTCTTGTGCTTTGTTTCATGAAAAATAATCATTAAACTGTAACTTCCAGGCCATCTGTCTTCATGACTGAAGCACACCAACCGAAAATATGAGTTTTGTTTAAATATATAACTTATTTGCATTGATTAAAAATTGTGTCTAATCCCGCACTTTCACATTAACTGCTAACGTTTATAAACACATTTAAAGCATTACTTATTTCTATGAGTCAGCTAAATTTCTGCCAGTGTTAAAAGCCTCAATTTAAGATGTGAACAATCATGGGACGATGATCTTTCTGAGGAATTTTAATTAGGCCTCTCACAGAGCAGGTTTAATCTTTTCCAATCATCCTAGTGCTGACTAGCAAGCGAGAAGCTCTCCCTACTGAAACATTTGAGGTATCTCCAATTATTCCTTAAGAAAAGAGAAACATTTGCTAAAACATTTAAAATAGTCTGAGATTCACAATATAAAGCCTGGATGGAGATGAGAAGCTTCTATTTTGAGTACAAACAGTGTGTCCCCATTTTGAAAAACTCAACAGCTGAGCAGTCATTTGGGAGCGAGGGTAGATTCAGAGACTGACCCATGACCAATGTGATGCTGGTGAGTCAATGCACTGTTGGCTAACGCCGGTGGCTCTCAGCATCAGTGACCTATATTGCTGCTCAGGGCAGCAGCCGCCGACAATGCGGCAAATGACTGATCAGATTTTAATATTCAAATTGGAGTGAAATCATATTGTGAGCGTGAGCGTCAAAGCTTTCTTATCCGGCTGAGCTGCCGAGGAGGGATACATTAACTCTACAATTTTAGCTTGCTTTTATAATCTTATTGCAGATAAACTACCATTGGATCAGCATGTGTATAATTATTTTGTTTGTGTCTATTAGTGGCAATTTGTGACCTCACTTCTAATCCAATTTTGGATCAGTACCGGTAATGTACCCTGACGCTCTGATTACCACAAAGATCAACCCAAATGATGATCTTTCCTTCAATCGAACCAAGTTAGTTCTTAAACTTCACCAAACCAGTAACAATAGTGCTGCCATGTCATAAAAAAGAATAAAGCAAATGAACAGTGAGGGTGAGAAGGCACGGAGAAACAATGTGTTTAGTTTAATTTGGAGGAGTTGTTTCGCAAGGATCATTAACGTTAATGTCTCTGTGTGTTATCTGAATGACAAAAAGGCATCACAAGTTGAAACATGATCACTGTCTGTTTATAACATTGAAGAAGTGCTTTCAGTTGATCATAAATTAATCCTCAACTAGACATTAACCATTCTTCATTTGCATGACAACGTCGGGTCAATCTTGTAAAATCACTGTAAATCTCGTAAATGTTGGACAGTACAATACAGTGCGAAACCTTTTGTATGAAAACATCATCCAAGCAGCAATGTGCTTATCCTAAAATGTTACTGCGAAGTTGATTAGGGCTGCACTCTTTGTCTGCAACCGCTTCGTGCTGTAAAAGGCCACCGACGACAGAAGCGGCACATGAACGGCCTGACGCAGCACTTTCACAGAAGTACCAACCTATAGATTTTTCCATGTACCTGACCTTGCCTGTGTCTGCATTCTATATATGTATGTGTGTGTCTCTTGCACTTTGTGAATCTTTTTGAGAGGCTGAGGCTGAACATCTGCCACGGCAGCAGACATGTATATTAATAAGTATTTAAACATAGATCCGCCATGTTCACTAATGTCAGCGTTGCATGTCCCAATGGATGAACCTTTACTGCATTTACTCTCCTAGTATGTGAGTGTTACTGCCTGCGCACGGCATCCTGTCACACTTAGCCTGAGGGACACTGACAAGAGATGCATGCATATTTGTTACTATTTGGCATTGCCGTCAGGTGTGTTGCTATGGTAACTCTTATAACCTTGCACCATGTCTTTAACTGGTGCTTGTGTGTTTGATCAGCTTAATTTCCACTTATCATTCATGCAATCATTATTATATGTTCACCCAGTGAATTGATGATAGGAATAAAAAATGTTTTAACTGGGTTTCATAATGAACTGTCTTTTCAAATGATGTAGATCTACGGCTTTAATTTTCATGCCTGTTTTTTTCTTTTAGAGGCACATTCACACCTGAGGGCTTAAATATTGTTTTATACATGTTTGAATATAAATTGTATTTGCCTCAGGATAAAGAATATAATTAAAAGACAATCAATAATACATCACATCACCTCCAGGCCTGCACATGTTACTGTCATTGCTTGGCCTATAGATACTCTGTATGTTTTGGTAAATATCTGAAGTATTGTGGTTTGAAATATAGTTACCTTAAAATGTACAGAGTGTATGTATAGCAGGCAAAGGTGGCATCAATATTCTTAAGTTTGATGACAACAACTAATGTCTGTTGTTTTGTACGGGATACAGCTATATCTGCTTTGAAAAGAGTGAGAAAAACAATGGAATTATTGGGACATTAACAGGTAATAAATATGAACATGGGTTGATGTGGCATACAGTCTCTGCTATTACTGTTCCAGATAACTTAAAGTTAAAATACTGCTATTTCTTTTACAAGTATTACTCAGTCAAAAGGAAGGAAAGTGGGATTAAAAATCTTTAAAAAACAAGAACTAAAACTGAAACCTGGCAAATCCCACATGAAATCCCACATGTTATGTCCGCTGAAGATGAAACAAGGAGGCGGATGTTGACTGCAAGACACTGACGCAGAGAGAACTGTGCATCTACTACAAACTCTCAGAAATCAATGTCAAATCTACAGTGCACGGAACTAATGATCTTAATGTGAAATACATAAATGTAACCATTACTTGCATTCCCCAATAAAATAATAGAAGAGAAATAGAGAAAAGCAGCCCAGTCTCATTTTGGGGTTCTTAAGTGTTATATAAGTTTTATATAAAAAAGGGCAATCTATAAATGCGTTCACAGTTTGTAGGAAATCAGGTTAGGTCAACTGTCAGCATGGTTCCTAAAACAGGATCAAGCGTTGCATATTTAAAAGCAGGGAAGGAACTCTGTGGCCAGAGAATGAGTAAAATAGAAAATACTCTGATCAAATTATCTAGAAATTTAGTAGGACAGGTTTCTGGGACAGATTGATGACTTAATGCCAGATTGCATTAAGTAATATTTACATTTTTTATTTAAATTTAAATTATTAATCCCATTGCTTAATATGTTTATAAATGGAAATATTCTGTGAGATGGCGGCTACTCTTTTCACTATCAGACAGATAGGCATCTTCACATTGAATTGAATTTGCCAAAAGGCAACACATTACTTTGTTTTAGCTGGAAACACATTGAGGATAGTTAACTATGGTTTCCTTACACAAAATTACAAACATTTTGTCTGCATTATTAAACGATGTAGATGTCATATAGACACACAGTACATGCCTGGTTTCAGATCTGCACGTCTCTGAATTGTCCAGCGATTTCAGTCTTATTATCAGGCTAATACATGGCCTGTTTTCCAGCCTGGTTGAGCTCATCCATCCAAGATGAAGCTTCCTAGCACATGTATTACATCCTATATTTGCTTCATATGTAGACTGCTTGTGATGCTAATGCCCAGAGCCTCATCACCACCTGGTTGTGTGCCGACTCAGACTAAACATTCAAATTCTCCAATATGACGGGATGGAACAAAAATAGTCTCACTGCAGCAGAGGCTTTCATGCCCTGTTGGACTCCATTTGCCTCCACTCTGGTTGCCATGAAGGATGTTGGGGTTGCCACCTGGCAACCTGTGGCGATTGCCTGCTGGAGGGAGGAGACCCAACCAGCTGGCCATTTTTTACCATTGGTGTCAGCCGCTGTCCCTTACACTGCACATGTGTAGTGTTCAGCAGAAAAGAATGCTTGCTCTGTTGTGCATCCATCATCCTCTGTAGGTTATAACCCTGTCAGAGACTGCAGGCAAGACTTATTCTCTATGTTTATAATAGCAGCTTACCTGTGTTAGGTGGAGAACATTGTATCATATACTTCTGTACAATGCAAGGCCATTGTGCTACGGCTGCAGCTGCCTTAAGTGAGTCTAGTCCTGAGTCCGGCTTCAAAGAGAGGATGATTGGAGGGTGAATAATAGCTCCAAGTCAGTCGATTGACCCTGAATTGCCCGAACTTAACTGCAATATCAGCAGTAGAAAAAAGTGGCTGGCGTGGTCAACTTTCTCCCCCAGCTTAACTTGCTCAGCCCCTCACATTGACATCGGGGCCAGGTGGATAGGGAGGAAGTGGAAGGCGAAGCGGCAGTGTGCTCGATTTATCAGTAATTATGGAGCGCTATTTTCTCTGTCTCCTATCTATGTCTGCCCCGGGAAGCAGTAGCCATTCTTTAATCTTGACACCTGGTGATCATGTAACACAAGGAAGTGGCTATTAGAGGTGGAGAGCAATTGGAGGGGGCCTCTCTCCTGGTCCTCTTTTAGGGGATGTGGGTTGACAGAGATGACGGGGCATATGGGGATGCATGAGCGAGGGGAGAGGGAGAAGGGGGTCGTGAGATGGCGGTGGAGGCAACAAGGACAATTTGGCCCTGGTTTTCAAAACTCAAGAGGTTTTTCAGAGGTTGTTGGGTTAAGGGGGACATCTAGGAAATCTTCAGCAGGCTTCTTTTTTTTTCAAAGCAAAAAGGAAGACTTGCCAAAAGACATGTGAATTTATTCGATTTTGTAGATGAAATAAAACAACTGTAATAATGTGAAATGCAGTTGTAAAGCAGTGCAGGTCTTTATGCTGCCCCCTCTGGGCTCGCTTTGCACTGAGTCAAACGCAATCAAGGAAATGTCAGGGGTAATTATATTATGCTTTGGGATGATTGTGTATCAGATAACATGAATCCGCTCATGAAGACGCAAGTCAGGCCAAATGTTGTGTTTTAATACCGCTTTTGATTTAAGTTTAAGATTATAACTGGCAGCAAAAACTGACTGAACACCTCATTAAAAAAAAAGCCCTTTTCTTAGTGTCTTGCATTTCATGGACGTGCAACATCCAGAGCCAAGAAGCCCAACAGATACAGTTAATTAATTATTTATTTGTTGATTTTATCTTAATTGGGTGAAACTGGATAATTACACCAAATCAATTAATATGCAGGACATAATTCATCAAAATATTCTCAATTTGATTCATTCAGAAACACTTCAGTGGGTGACAACATGTGTTGCCTTGAATCAGAATGACAGAGGCATTGGAAATACACATTAATTGCGTCTCAAAACATGAATAATATATTTTTCTCACCCAAGTGCAGTGTCGCCAGCGCTGTGCCAACCTGGCACCTCATCCCATTAACAGTCCTCTTCTAATTTTGGAGTCACATGAAATCACTGAGTGGCAGGATTATTATGATCAGTCTTATATGTTGTTCTTCACACAAATAAGACAGACACAGACAGATCCTAGGTGATTGAACTATGAATACAGAATCACAAATCAGCACACAGAGGCCCTATTTGTTACGCTGTGATGCTGTTTTATCACGGAAACCCTGCAAAATCTGACAAGCATGCCTGAGCCAGACAGAGAAATGATTTGTGTTCCAGTCAGATTTGTGTTTGAATCAAACTGCTGACAGTGTGCTGACTGGGAGAAGATGCACAGTGTGTACTGTAAATCCAGAGGCATCTCATATATGATTTAATCAGCCCTGTTTGACTATATTTAATTCCCGGCAAAAGAATTATGGATGTCAATACACTAGTGTGGGTATTCTGCATACCGTGATGTTAAAGTTACGTCGTCGTTATGTCGCTTGCTAGACATTTACTGTCTGTGGTAAAAAATACACTTTGCTGCATGGCTGCCTTCAAATGTTCTTTTTTCACCGCTGATTCTGAATTGGTATTTTTGGAAGCTGTTGGCAATGCCCTCAAAACTAGGCCTGGTAACTCAGTGTCGGAAAATAGATGGTTCAACTAAAGAGATAAAAAGAGAATTATTCTTACGTAATTACCGCAGTTAAACGTAGATAGATGCACTTAAAATTGTCCAAATTGTCATACTGTTACCTCATCATGTTGTTGGTGACCTACGTGGCTTTGTTTAGCCTTCTGTAAAATATGACACACTACCTACGTGGGCTTCATTGATCCTGTTCATTGATCCTGTATCGCTGCTTACCCAACCACATAAATACATATACAGCATGCAAGCAGAAAAAACAAACATTGATTGAATCTCAGAGGACAAGGACCAGCACACATTTACATATGCAAGCACATGTTCAGAAAACACACACACACACACACACACACACACACACACACACACACACACACACACACACACACACACACACACACACGTGTACCATCCCCAAAGACCTTGCCTTGCTGATGGAGCTGGTGTTGTTAGTTTTAATGATGGAGAGGCCGGTCCAGGTGAAGCTGCCCGAGCAGTATCCTCTCAGGTGTTTTTGCAGACTCAGCACACCAACATGACACCAATGTAGGGCAGAGAAGAGGCAACGCGGCAGATTCAAGTCACAGTGGTGAGCAGTGGGAAAAAAGTGCAATGGTGGTAGCCTCTGGCTGGATAACAATCCGGCTACATTGACGCAACAGAAGTCGGAAACGGATCACATTTAAAAGAGACACATATAGTGACATTAGATTATGTTCTGCCAACGGACTATTGAGCTCAGGACAGATGCCATGAAATGTGCTAGTTCTTTGATGCTCTGTTCCAATGATCTTTAGTTCGTTTGGTTCATCAGTCAAGTCTTTTTCATCCTTGCAATTGAGCCTAGTGAAAGTTTAATAAGGAAGACTTCTTCATTTTTAATTATTTTACCTCCAGGCTATTCTTTCATTCATTACTCTTTAAAAGCCACACCTCTTGGCTGCGTTCCTTTCATTCACACCTCCCTTCATCATCATATCACTTTAAAATTTAAAAGGCAACCTCCTCTTAATTCATCAACCAATCAAGTGTGCCTAAAATTCCCTCCTCCTCTCTTACCCACATGGGAGCTAATCACTAATCAGTGTGCTCTTTATTAACCCGTGCACTTCAGAGTCACTGCTTCCTGGTGCCTTCAGTCGTCTTGTTGGCACTTAAAGGAAAACACTCTTGCCAACCCTTTAAAAAGTCGTACCAGACGCACAACGCACACAGACATCATTCCATCAAGCCAGAGCCTTTTTTTTTCCACAAAAGAGGAAATGGATTACCAAAGCTTATTTCCAGACCAGACAAAGATGGTTCTCTCAGTGGGAGACACACTTAAGCATATTTTTTTCGAAACAGCATAACATTACTGTGAGCAAATTTTTTTCCACATTTGCTCTCTCAGAAAGCCACGTCTTTGATCTATGACGGCCACCCTGAGCTTACACTCAAGAGAATGCAGACAGAGCAACGGATGCCTAATACGGTATTAACAGAAAATTAGGCAACCAATGCACACACACACTAGCTTGCTAGTTTAAAAAAAAAAAAGGCATTTAAATACTCACAGTAAGTAGATGTGATTTACTGTAAAATCAACCAGCTATTTGAATAGAATATGTGATGGTTGCCTCATCTGGAAATGGCAGGAAGACAAGTATACACAGCAACAACAGGCTAAACAACTTAAACCACATTCATATCTGCAGAAAACCAGACAGGAGATTTGTAGATTTGCCAGTTGGCTTGAAAGGTATAAAACAGCATCATCAGTAAGTTTTCAAATTGTTCACAATCAATTCCAATTGCTAGCCTGTGTCTTGTTGCACAAATATACAAAATCCACATTAATCTCAATCTTTCATTCTTGAAAAAAATAATCATTTTTTCTAATATTTTTTTAATACATTTTGATCGAGTGAAAGAGTTCAGTAAACTGTAATATGGAGAGCTGAATGATTGTACTGTACATTTTGAGAAAGCTCTTTTTTGACACACCACCGAGAGGCATCGCCTTCAGGCATTCTTTTATTCTACATACTGGCTTAAATATGAATGACATTAAAATACAGTAAGTGTTTCATACACTAGAGAAAGCAAAGTTTATCCTATAGCTATAAAACCCTAATTTTACTTTCAGTTGTGAAGAGGCATTTGCTGTCTTTATTGGAACATAAACCTATGAAGAAGACCTTATAAAATACCTCCTGTTCTACTGTGCCTCAGCAAAAATTTGGGAAAATGGTCTGTGGATCATTAAGCAGCTGTGGGCATGTTGTTATTAGCGACCATGCAATAGAGTTTTACTTAATGCTTATAATCACAGCTGTCTTAACTTATAACACATCTGACTATATAAGCACATATATTTTTACATAGCTTATGACTATGTTTACTTCTGTCCAAGGAACGAGGACACAGAAACGCTGGAACATGGGAAATGAAAACGTTAGCCTTGAGGCAAAAGCCTCTAAGCTACAGGATGAAAAGAGGACAGCTTAGTGGAGGAATACAGCGACAGTAGAATTCCAAAGGCAAGAGGTCAAGAGCCCTCTATTTTCAATCTTAACATGGGGAATGGGTACACGTCGGCTGCTATAACCCATATCAAGGGCACATTTTTGCAAACGATAACCTCCCAAGTAGAGGAGACGAAATGTGCTGCAGAAAAGAAAGAGCTTTTCTCAGCAAAAATTCACAATCCTTTTAGTCATATCAGGCCTAAAAATGTCTGCTCAGGATGCCTTTGCGCACGTGGATCTATATACTGGACTATGTGAGTGAGCTTGTGAATGTGACAGAGCATCCACCCCCAAAAGCAGCACCCATTTCAACTCCTTATTTGAAACACTCAAATCGTTGAAAGTCATAACATGACCATCTTAACCATAAAACAAAAAAACATTGTAATGAAAAAAACTGTGACCCCCCCATTTGTTTACTATAAATTTTACAGATATTATTGGCTCATCGTATTTGCATCTGCAATTAGACAGTAACAAACTCACAAATACATCCGAATGAACTATTTCCATTCCTTCTGTGACTTAATTGTCATCGTCCTTGGCACTGCAGAGTAATCACAAAAAAATGCTCCCAGGGCTAAACTGCAGACACATCTAATTCATCTGGAGACTGCAAGCAAATAAAACAGCCCATCCTTCAAAGACTCATTTTTATATATGTGTTATTGCATATGGAGCGCACTTTGAATATAAAAAGCCAAATATAGAGGCACTTTATGTCTTTGTGGTACAGAAGCTACATTGCAACACTAAATTGCAAATGACATACTGTAGGTTAATAGATGACACTAAATTGAGGTTGACAGAGTAAGTTCATCCTAACAGTGAGGGAGATTGAGCCAGGCACTGAACACAAACACCCTTAGAATATTGATATTTATGCACGGCACTGAACCGAGGCATACGTAATACAGAGCAGTTCAGCTTTCCAATGCTTAATCCTAGGAATTGAGATGGGAGCACTTTTTTTTTTTTTTATATTTCCACCATCTGCTCTGTGTCTCTGCGGATTTTGCTGATTTATGGAACCCACTGAGTGTGTGCGGTGCTCTTCTGCTTTCCTTTCATTTCACAAATTTATGGCTGTGAATTAGGAACAATTGGAGCGGTGACCATCAGCTTAACATCCCATTCCTTCTGTTGCTGAGTAAGACGGTGGGTCAGATCGGGAACTCTTCTTCCACAAAGTCTCCTGATTAGCAATTTGTCTATGGGTGAATTGTAAAGTAAACATCCAATTGGTGAAGGAGGTCAATAATCACAGGTATGGCATTGCATCAGAGTGCTCGGAGCAAAGCGGGGTAGCAAAGGCGAACATAAATAACCCACTGCAGCTGGACAAAATCTCTCTCTACGTAATGCCAGTGGTCCGGTCTCCTGAGAGGACAGCAGCTGTTATGTATTTCTTTCAGAGAACCCTCCCTAAAAAAAATGTGCAAAAGTAGAAGGTTGTTGTGAAAAGGTTAGGTGAAGCAGCATTAACACTGGCAAAACATTTTCCTTCATCTTTCCCTTTTTTTTGTCACCGTCTTTTTTTTCCTGTGATTTATAAACATCTGGCAGCAGAAATTTCTCAAGTATGACGGGCGTTAGGAGTGGCAGTGGGGAAGGACGTGTTTTTAGTAAAACACTTTGTTCTCTTCGAGCTTCGTCTTGTGCACACGCTGATAAAATCCAGGATGAGAAAACGAGAAACATTTATTTTCCCTATACCGGAGTCCTGTCCCTCGGTTACTGAAATAGGATGAGCAAATCATGCTCGTCCTGATAAGGCGATACTTCCCTCACGTATGTCTGTAAAATAAAATGCAGCCCTGCAATCCAATTGCAGTCTCACAGTTGCCTCGCAACAACACTTCATCACACCCTGCCCCCTGGCACTGATAGTGAGATGTGATGTTACAGACACAACCAATTATGACAGATCAGTCACGGGAGGAAGAAGAGAGGTAGGAGTATCAGCTTTTTAATTCTGCTGGTAATTACAGTCAAAAAATAAAATATACATATATTACTGGGCCTGAGGTGAGCTTCACAGCAGCTTCATTAAATGCCTGTTATATTGTTGTTGTTGTTGCTTTTCAGCTGAATGCACAGTTGCAAATGCGACAAATGCAAACAAATGTGTACATGCGCGCAGACACTTTGGTGAAAAGCAGCACCGTGGGTGCCTTTATATTAGGCTTATACTTATCTTACATGTGCTCTCTTGGAGATAAACACATTTAAATGCCCTCTGAGACATTTTTTTTCTCCCTGTTCTTTCTTTCCTTTGGTGAACACCTTTTGAGTCCATTCAGTAGAAACCATGCAGTGGATAACATCACTTGACATTTACATGCATGAGCAAAGTAGAACTGCCATGCGAACAGTGTCATTTACATCCCTAACTCCGATTCAGGCACCCCAGGTTCCTCTGGGTGCATTTTGAGTGTGACAAGCTCAGGGAATGGAATTTGCTCTGGCGTATTTTTCCCTTTAATCTCACATTGTTTCAGTGGAAAATTAGAGCTAGCATGCAAAATCTGTTCAGGTTGGAGCATTTTGCTTCGTTCTATTTGTCCTTATAAACAATGCCTTTGGAGAGGAAGCGAAGAAACAACATATTCAAAACAAAGACGGTGCCCAGTGAGGTAAATCGAAGGAAAGCAGTCAGTTGTTTCTCATCAATAAAACCACAGAGTAATTAGAGAAACCACTTGAAAGCCAATTTGCAAGTTGACAAATGATCAATCTTCATCTGTAACGCAGCCATAGTAGCATACAGCAGCAGTGGTAGATGTGGTGACAGATGGCTCGCCTGTTCCAGCTAGCCTCTCATTCTCTTTGGTGAAACACTCTGATTCTGGCTAAAGGGGAAGAATACGCCTGCTTTTCCTATCAGTGCAAACCACCTTCTCCTGGAATGAGATGAACACAGGAGCAAATCACTCCTGTTATGTGCTTTTTAGCTTGAAGGGATAGTTCCAATTCTTTTTTATGTCAGGCTCTGTGAGGTAATTATTCATAGCTGGTGTATTACTACAGTAGATGACGGTCGGCTCGCCATCAGCTTTGAGAAGCAGAAAGTAGTGACCACACTGGAGCGAAGCAATGTACTCCTTGAACTGGGGCAGCATCGACACATATTGTAGCCACCTAAAAGGAAGCCCACAAAAAAACTAATCTTTAAGTGTACACTATATTTTCACTTCTTTAACTTGCTCTCAGACAGTCCTTTACGAAAGAGAATGGAAGCTGCTACTGTGTCTATACTCTTTTTAAAACTCACCAGACTCCTTTGACAAAAACAGGAACGTTACCTCAAAGAACAAAGGAGTCGCTGCCTCAATCTCAAAGTTTGTTTGTGTTATTGTGTGACTTTGGTGTTTCACAGGCTTAGTTTGGAATCACCGAAGTCACACAATAACACAAACTAACTACCCAATCTTGGCAGCTTGTTGGCTTTGAATAGATAACCAGTTAAGTTACCTGTCAGAAAGGCAATATAAAGCAGTGAAAATAATACAAAAATATAGCCTACGCTGATATTGATTTTGTGCTTCTCCAAACTGGGGAGATGCCATATGGAACCTACTGTTACCCGACTCCATACAATTTGAAATATCCCTTTAATGTGCTAAAGAGACGTATGCTACTGATAATCGGTTCAGCTGTCCCATTCAAAGCGGTACTGAAAAGGTGAGCTCTGTGTAATAAAATAACATATTGAAGGGAAAAACCTGCCTGGGGGATAAAAAATAATGCAAGTGTCACATGGTTTTTAATTCCATTGCTGCCGAATTCTTCATGAAGCAAATCAATTAAATTTGTATTTTATGCTAAATTGAATTGCCTGTTGGCTAGCCAATGAGCTTTATTTATCTGAGTCGCATGCCCAAAAAACCTTATACCTTCACCATCCACAGTGTTTGCGCTTGTGCTTACTCTGAGACATTATTAATTAGTTTGCTTTATGACATAGACAGTGCCTGTTTAAAACCAGGTCATAAACCGCCCCCGCATCGCGGCTGTTCAACTAGGCAGCTATCAAATAACCCTTGCAGCACACTCCTTGCACTGCTTCACATGACAGATGCACCCAGCTCCCCTCTGCCACTCCTCTCCCCGGCTTGCATTGATCCTCCCTGAATAGATTTGGACACAATAATTCAGGAGCCAGGTAAATTGGAATAACTCTGACCATTAGTGAATTAGTTTGCTCTTCAAAATCAGCCATTGATCCTCGAGCTGAGCTGATTGTTTGCAACTGACCAACCAGAGAATTTAATTATCAAACAGAGTTTTGCTTGCTCAGCCATGTTTTCTGAAGGTCAGGGTGCCTCTGCAGTGTTTTTTTTTTTTTAAAGAAACGACAGGAGCAAGGCGAGAGATTTCGGAGGGAAAAGGAATCCACTACAAACCAAGTTAGCCACAGCCAGCCTTCCCAATTGCTCTGTTGCTTCCCAGAAATTGCAACTGGCAGACCATTACCACGCCTCTCCAGACATGGCTGTGAGCTGTGCAAAAAATAATTCTCAGAATTCAGATGACACTGGTTTGGCATATTTAGATGCAACTCTGCTCGCTCCCTACCTCATTCTGTTATTTCTCACGTAAACCTACAGTCCCATTGAGGTCATGTTAATATGACTAAGTTAAAATAACCCAGAGGTGTATAAAAATGCATTTTTAGGCTGCCAACCATCCATAACCTTACGTCAAAGGTTTTACTTCACTACCTGCATTATACCTGTATCACTGGAAGTGAAGACGCTTGGAGGCAGTCATGCTGATAACAGTTCAGAGAGAAATCCATCAGCTTGTATCCATACAGTTCAAACTACAAAAGAAAAAATTTATGGAATAAATCTTACATATTGGTGTCCAGGTGTCATGCGGGAGCATTGGATAGCTGGATTGTGCAGAAATACATTATATCGTCTCTCATTCCCTAGAGTCTACCTGCCTCCTCGCAAAAGGCTTCATTCTACCCTGATCTCTTGCCTCCCTGGGATTTAGAATACAAATAAGGAGAACAAGCCTCCCCATTCTTATGAACTTTATTGAATAAAGAGGGACACTTAGGGCCCCACACAGGGGAGGGAGGAATTGATTGGCAAAGCTAGTGATGAGACCAGAATGGAGATTGAATCTCCCTGAATGAACCAGAATGGAGGAGGAGTTGCGGCATGAATGAGGCTGTTTAAAAAGGGGATGGAGAAAACAAGCCTCCCTTGTCCTGTCTTGTGATTTCCTGAAGCAGACATCCTCCCTTCTTTACCCTGCTTATTCAAGGGTAAATGTGATCCACTCAGTCTCTTCCTCTCTCTGTTTCACTAATCCACTCTTCAAATATCAGTAATCTGCAAATAACACAAGATAAAGAATATGTCTGACAGACCGACAGACAAACACATGTGTGGATCCGATGTGAGATGTGGGATATGTGTGGGTTATGATTTCATGCAGCAACAAGACACAAATACCTCAACATGGAGAGGGTTTGAAAAACAATATTTGGCCATCAAGTTGGTGGATCTGAGTGGAGTGCACAACATTTGGTGCATTCTTATTTTTATAAATAATGAAACAAGCGCTTTTGAACTGAGCCATACCGCACCATCCTATGCAATGTACATTATATTGTATTTTATGCATAGAAATTTAGCAATTGGTCGTAACACATAGTCAGTGTTAACCAAAACCGTATGCATAAATGAAATGCATTGCCAAATTTGTCAAATGCATTGACACATTTGCAAGGCTGGTCCAATCAATCCATTCTAATGTGTTAGTGCTAACAAATTACACTTTTTAAAATGTATTTTGAATAGTTCTTATATATATATAATAGGTATTTTCCTTTTCGTTTGATGTTGCGTGTGAATGACAGCAGCTGGCAGGCTGCCAGAGTTACACCGAAGGGAAGGAGAGACAAACCTAACACACCTGCCCTGTAGCTTACTTGTCATGGGCGGGCAGTAGTTCGTGGAATTGAAGAGTAAAGACCACATCAGCATTGAACCGGACCCAAGTGACATTTGCAGATATGTTAATGAGCGATCTAGTGCACTTTTCCCTGGTGAATGTATTTCTAGTGGCTCGTTCAACTGGCTAAGGTGCGGGACAAGGAGTGTGTTCATGTTTTCGAATTAGATAATAAGAAGGGGACTTTCACAGGAAGCTAATGTGGAGTTGAGTCCCTGTAACCATCTGCCCTGCCGATGACAGAACACTGACGTTACTGCTTTGTGCAAGATTTGATTGGCTGCATCAAAACAAGGTCTTCATCTACGTAGAGGAATACCGAAATGGCATTCTATCGAATTAATGTAAAACAAAGGGACACCAACATGAACAAAAACACAGGATGAGTGATTTAGAGAACACATGTGTATGCTGTAGCAGATGGAAAGAATATGCAATTTATATTTAGTTAGACTTTAAGCATCACTCTCAAGAAAGCAATGTCCTCTTTGAACAAATCAAATGCACTTCATTGGAGGTCAGGGAAGAGCAAGGCACCATCATCCTTTCAATGCAGCCCTGCTCAATTTGTCCAACGTCAGTACAGTTGAATAAAATCTCATTAAATCTAGGATGTTTTTATCACCTGAAAGATACAATCTCTGATTTTGTTAATAGCACTCACAGGTCCCCAGGTTCCATCCCAAAACAGTTGATCTCTGTGAGCAGAAGCATTCATATCCTCAGTACCAGTGAGGGAATGGCTATAGTGGATGCCCCCCATACAGTTGTTAAACTGTACCCGTGGTTTTTCCCACCAAATGATTTGGCTCTCCTTGCAATGGCATTGAACTGTTTCCTATAGCAGTCAACAGTTCTCGTGGGACCTGGGCAGCAATTATTAACCAAATGTTTTATCTCCTCTCATTTAACATCATCTGCCCTCAGTTGCTTATTTACAGTGCTGCATATTGCTCTGGGTGAGTCAGCACTTTATGCATGTGAACATCCGATTATTCCTCAGAGAATTTCTTTTATTTTTTTGGTTTAAAGGGTCCCGACTGTTCTCTGTGGCTTCCATATTTAAGCTGAAAGAGCAGCGTGGCATAGAGCCGGCATATTTTCAAGGGAAGAATACTGTAAGAGTGTATCTGATTCCTAAAACCAGCCCATTTCCCGCTGTGCAGCTGGTGCACTGCACCACATGGCTCCAACCCCCAAAATACCAAAAGTTAATCACCCCACCCCATGTCGCCAGTGTTTTTTCGCCAGTGTGAAGTGATTCAGTGGGGCCTTCAGATTGTGATGGGGCATGCAGTACGCTCATTTTGATCAAGCCTATCTTCAGGTAATGTGTTTTTAATTACAGTTGCAATTTTCACCATTACCTTTTGTCTCATAGGAGCGTTTCTTCATCACAATACCTCTTTTCACAATACTTGTTTCCGTCAAGACAAATGGGATATTTTAATTCTGAGAAAATATATGTAAAGCTGACGACATCACCATCAACATCATATCATGATGACAGCTTAGTTGTCACGATGACTCCTATTTGTCCACAGTTCCTTTTGTATCACTCAGCGCTGTTTGTTGAACCAGAGTCCCTTTTATCTAGCAAAACAATGTTGTTTAAGGTGTGATAATGTTCAGATGCAAAACCCACAAAGCAAACAAGCAAAATATTCTGGCAGGACATGAATACTGTTTCATGGTAGTAGAAGAAAGGCACATCTTAGCATAACAATAGAAACAGGCTTACAGAAAAAATAGCACTGAGAATGTACTTTCATCATGTGGCCATGCGAATGTAAATGTGCTCACTGCAGGAGGTTTCGGGGATTCAGGCAGAAATGACACATCAGGTGGTCGAATTGATGAAGCCTCTGGGTCAACGGCAGAACTGATTTTTATGGTGATGGCCAATCAAGAGCACACAATAACGCGGGGGTTACGGTTCTGTATGAGATGTAAAAGTGGAGATCAGAGTTAGGGGTATAGAAACGACTTGCTCAAGGGCAAGCAAAAGTAATAAAAATATGTGTGTCTGTTCTGTTTTTGGTGCTGCCTCAAAGTAAAACATAATCACTGTTCACTGTGCAAGATGGGGAGGTCTCATTTCCCTTGAATTATAGTTATTTTAAAGGTTTGTGGTACTTACTTAAAGCCAATGTAAAGTCTAAAGATACATCACTTATGATGCTTGTTTTAATACAATGTTATGGACATGGTCAAGGGTAATTCAAGTTATTATAGTTGGTGGATTAAAGCAAGAAATGTATGAAAATAACTTAATATACACCAAATTACTCAAATGATACTGTCCTAGATTGTTTTTAATATTCATAAACTGTCAATGAGAACAAATCATTTCCCATTCAACCCTTTTAAGAACTAATTACAACATGTCCAGCAAATATTTCATAGTGAACTTTATAGTCAATATGTCTGTGAAAAATATATTTAATCACTGACACATTTTCTTATACATGTTTTGTTTTCCCGTGAACATTCACACTCTTCGCACAAAGACATATTATTATCAATTATCTTAATTAGCCTAAAATGGGCCTGTTCAGTTCACTGTCATATGTTGTCATTGCCACTGAGTATCTGGTTGATAGGGTGAACAAGAGGCTTGTTTTCCTTCTGTCAGATGTGCAATTATAACTGAAATGCAGAATTATCTGTTGATAGCTGAGATTTCATTACAATCAGTCCTAAGAACCGATTATATTATCATACTATTATAAATAGGCAGTATAATTATAATATAGTTAGTCAATATCGTTTGGTAGAATACTCAAACAATCCCAGATTGATCCTGGTCAGTAGGTGAATAATGAAATACTGAATTCATTCAAGGCGTCATAAGAAATGGACACACTTATTTTAGCCATGATATGACACACAATTTCCCCCTAAGTATGCCACTGGGATTTCTTTAACTTTTGCAATCAAGTAGTTCATCATCTATTTAACAGGAAAAGATTAGGACCATTAAATTTGCCCTGCTCTTTTATGATGCGTTATTGTCTAATAAACCATGAAAGGGGGAGGATTTTTTTGCATACAGTAGCACTTGATAGCACACTGTTGGGTGCTTCACGGCCAGGGGCCAACATTCTTTAATGCAATTACTGATGGAAATCGGTTCTTTATCAGTAAGCAAGAGACATAATGTTACTCCCAAGTGGATAATAATGTTCTGAGCCAATGCAGAAATGAGAAAATGGATCATTTTAATGTTCTTTCTGAAATTGTAAAATGTTTTCAAGATTTCTTTTTTCAATTTCTTCCATTAAGCAGGATGTAATGGAGCCGTGGCATTTTACTTTAAGATCAATGCAACATGAAATACATAATTCTGTACTGTATAATATATGTCAGAATAGTATTCATACTACTACTGCTACTTCTTACCATGAGTTGCCCAACTCGGGCATTGTTAGGTGTAGCCTGTATTGTCTAATGCCTCCACGATTAAACAAAAAAACACCATAATCAGACCACATTTTAATCTGCTTTTAGACGACCTGTCCTAGCTACTTTGCTGATCTGTGCCCAGTAAAAAAAAAAAATGCATTGTCTCTAAAATGTTTATAGAATATAAAGTCACATTTTGTATTATAGTGACATTCTGTGAAGCTAGGACAATAATGCAATTGTATTAACCAACCTTAGCAGCTTTAGTGGAACCAAATTAAATTCTTATTTTGTATTTGATGAAAAAGGCAATATTGTGTATCACATTAGTTTTAACAATTCATGAAGTCACAAGTCAATAGTTGGTCGTTTCCTCCAGCAGTAATTGACACCACTGGGTAAAGGGAGATGGTGTTCTTCCACATTAGTGAGTGGGTGTCATAACATATCATAAAGTAGTCTTCTAACCTTGTCAGAAGTTATCATGACACCAATTATCTATTTAAAAAAATAAAAAAAGACAGCCTCATACAGCTAAGGATGTACTTCATGCTCATCTGCAAAAGGGTAACAGTCCTTGTACGGAGCGGCACAATCTGTTCGGCTTTCTGAAAAACTCCAGGGAGGCATGAAGGGTGAACAAACTGAGAAAGAGCAGAAAATAAATACACATCATGTCACAGTTAAGTGACAATGACAAGGGCACTTTCTTATTTGTTCAGTACAACACAATTAACCTAACTCTATGCCATCTTCTTGTACTGCTAAAATAGACTTTGTCATGTAACAGCTCTCTATTTCTGTGTCTCCCTCCCCCTCTCCCTCCTCTTTTCTCTCCCATCAGGTCTCCACATAATGGAGCGAGAATGAACAGAGAGCGGCTTAAAAAAAAGCATGAACTGGAGGTTTATTGAGGTCATCTGCTTCCTGTTTATATGGGACCATATAACAGTTCAGTCTTCCCGCCAGGACCCGTTGGCCACTGAACAACATGTCACCAAGCAATATGACTGGCTCATCTCTGACCGTGGACCTTTCCACCACTCTCGGAGTTATCTGTCCTTTGTGGAGAGATTCCGCCAAGGATTTACGACCAGATATAAAATTTATAGGTGAGTTCACTTTCAGCCTGTGTACTGATGCCAGCCCGGCTTTTTAAGAATCTGTCTGTTTTAATGTTTTTTTTTTCTATTTTATTTCTATTTTGGTTGCAAAAAGCTGCACTGTGTACATTTTTAACCTATTAAGTCTGCATATTTTATACTGACTTGCAACCACTCTCAGCACTGTGAACGTATTGTTCTTATATTAATAAGGTACTCTGTTGGGACTTTCACTCCACTCTTAGTTATAGATCACAATCCCAAAATACTGGACCCTATACTTTGCGTTGTCCAGTTTAAAAAGTCTCACATGCATAACAGAGACTTTAGTCATACATTTTTAGTCCTCAAGCCCAATCCAAGACTACACCGATGACATCACCAGTTATTTTTTAGCCTTTAAAAAAACACAAAATAACAGGTAGTTACAGGTAACTAATCACAATGTGTATTATTACATGACGTTAGTTTTTTTTTTTATCAAACAGTTGGTTTCACATTACAAAATAGGACACCCCTGACCATTTTGACTGGCTATTGACACAGCTCATCACCAAATATTAGTTTTGACACATAAACACATTAAAACATGCATACATTATTCACTACCAACAAAGAAAGTAATATGGTTCAGTGCCCAAATCATAAAAGTATCAAAGTAAGTTAAATCATATTTAATGGGTACTCTGATTCATCCATTCCTCAACTTGCAAATTCATACCAGAACAAATAATGAGAACCTAATATACTATAAGTTCTTAATTGTTTCTGCTAACCCTAGCCCTAAACTTTATTAGGACCATTAGAAATACATTTATCTTCAAACCATCGACCACTGATTTCCATGAGTGCTCAACTATTACATTAATATAGCTTAAATATGTATTTTCATTGCACATCGCATAATTTCTTACATACAGAGGAAGTGGTCGAGAAATTAGATAGAAACCCTCTTTCTCAGAAAGACGTGCTTTGATTTCCTTGCATGCTCAATCCCTAGCCTTCTCACTCAGAAGTATAGAAAGACAGAGAGAGAGAGAGTAAGAGAGTCATTTGCTGCATTCCTTTGGCAGATCTTTCATAGAGTTTGTTCACAGTCTCCCTGCTCCGTCTCTCTTGGTAACTTGCCACAGCCCCGAGTCCCCACTGGCTTCCTTGCCTTGATATTGTCACATGAACAGTAAACAATGCATTTGCATAATGTGTAACTTGACAGAGTGGGATGTTGCACAGAGACATGAATCTCCGAGGCAAAACTTCTGAGGCCGCTTTCCACCGACGCTGTACAGCCGTCGAGCGCTGACTGTGATGCTGCGGTGATTTATTAAAATAGAGAGTGTGTGTTTGCATGTTGGGGCCTGATGGGAATGTTGCCCGGGCCCTGGTGGCTCCTCTTGTTTCTACTTCTTAATAAACCATCAGTGGCATCAAATTCAGCCAGATATCCTTCTCTTCATGACAAGAACATTTGATTTCACATTAAGTGTGTGACGAATGTGATGTTAACAATCCACATTCACATCCGTCAGACATCTGCAAAACTGTAAAGTGTGTAAATGTAAAGTTTGATAGATTCCTCTTGTAGCTATTTTCTGAGTGATTGTGCAATATATAAAGCCTTTGAGCCTTTGCATACAGTATGCACGGTACAATACAGTGTAGTGTAGTCTACTGCTGTATTAGTGAATTAAATGAAAGATGCATACTTAGTAAATAATCATATACAGTATTAAAGTCAAGTCATTTTCTCAGTGATCCAAGTGTTTTCCAAGGATTTTAATCCCAACCTGGACCACCAGTTAATTTCAATGATTACTACATCTTCACCCAGAAAGCGGGGGTGACATCAGCTGGTGCTGGTGTTTGGTTGGAATGAAATCATACATACTCTCGGTCCTCCTTGGCACATGATTGCCCAGCCGTGCTCTACTCTAACCAGCAATGAGAACTGAATCGCTTTGTAAATTTCCCCGGGGACCTTCTCTGCCTCGACGATTTAGTGGTGGAAAGTGGTTGAATCAGATTTGCAGAGAGACAAAGCATCCATTCCTTTCGGGTTCTCTTATCAAGAGAGATTACCCCGGAGGCACGCCGCGTGGACAATGCCAACCTGATCACCAACAAACAAATCTGCCCCATCTTTAATGACATGGGCATTGCGCCTAATTTGAAGGATAAACAGAGATTTCAGGAAGTGCCAGGGCTCTGAAAAGGTCACAGTCGCTTGAAGGGGAAAGACACACCACAAGGCGCCAATTATCCTCTCCCTCTAGACGTATGTCTCTTAAAGAAATGATTGGAGTGTGCTTTGTATAAGTAATCGTCACTACTGTGTCACTGCTGATTGTAGTTTTTAAACTGAATTCCTTCCCTTACTCCCCCTCTCCTATTATCATATGCATAAGTGTACATTTCCTATACGGTATTCATCAGTCACAAGAAAGCCACTTTCACTGCTGGCTGCTTTCTGTTCCTGTATCAGATCTGCGGTCGAATTAGGTGTATCTATGTGTGCTTCAGTTGGTGGTGAAACTGGATGGCCTGTTTTGCTCACACTAGCATCTTCCATTCTGTTGCTTGTACTCTATTATGGGGTCGAATGTGTTTCAGATAATGCGTGTTCTCTCTTTGGTCTTTGTTCGCAGAGCTCTATCTCAGGTTCTTGTGTGCCTGAGTGAAAAACCAATATAAATGCAAATCCGGTGGCCATTAATGCATTTTAAAGGCCTCAAATCAGCATTGCTCTGTAATCAAAGAAGCAAGATGGGGGTTGTTATTTGAAATAGAAATATTTATGAAAATGAATAGTTCTGATTGATCACACTTTGAAAAGACATGCTGAAGTGAATAAACAGAGAAGGTTTATAGAGCCACTCTCGTCATTGGACCAGGGCTCATGAAGACCTCACAAATTTAACAAAACCTTGGAAAAGTAATACTTGAAAATGAAATGAAAACATGTTGTCCATGGTAATTACAAAAGAGCCATTTTGGTAATTGTTTCATGTTTGGATTGACGTCATGCTTGCAAAGCACTGACAGAATCAGTTAAAAATTGCTACGGTCTGTACATAATAATATAAACCTAGTGTCACACACAGAGGCATCTAAAAACAAAATTGAGCCATTGTATGTTTTACTTCACTGATTAAGATAATTGCAAAGCCAGTATGATATATTGCATCACTATACTCAATTATGGACTCATTAAAACCTTTAAAGACTCCATGCACATACATTATGTCACCAAAATGACACAATTGGTACACTACATGGCAAAAAAGTATGGCCATCTTGGGTTTTAATATTTCACTAAATAAAAGTGTCATATTGCTTAAATAAAGTATGATATAAAGTAGATCCTTATTTTTATTTATACATTTGGAATATTCTGACTTTTTCAACATGAGCTAATTGGGGTGGGGATTTTAGTGAAAATCAAGAGAATACTTAACGTTCAATATATTCCAAGCTTTGTTGCTGGGTTGACATTTTTAGAAAAAGTCTGACATTTTGGGTCACCTCTCATGTCAGTATAGTGAATATACAGCTACTATAGCTATATATATATATATATATATATATATATATATATATATATATATATATATATATATATATATACTGTCCAAATGTATAAACATGACAAGCACAGTGAGCACACCTCACTAAATGATATGTTTCTATGGTCACGGTGCTGAATGTAGATGCAGCTACCGGTAGCTCCCATGAACTTTGCTATATTTTCTTTATTTTTTGCCTTTTTCTGTGTATTACTGGATCACATATGACATATGGCAGAGATGAGTTCATCAACATCGGAAAATGAAGCATAGGGATTGGATAAAGTGCAATGGACCTTGAGACAATCACCGCCCACGGCATCTTCCGATCACCCAACCAGACCGAATGAAACCAGAGTCCATCACGCCAGGATGAGAGCCGAGATGGAAGCTAAGCCAACCCAGCAAAGGACCAGAGGCAATTTAACTATCGAGCCTACTCCTGGCTAATGTCCAGTTGCAGAAATATAAAATGGATGAACTGAGACTTCACGCTGGCCCAGCAAAGGAAGCTAATGATTGTTGTACCCACATCTTCACATAGACCCGGCTCCGTCAGGGCAGCTCGGATCAAGCTGCACTTGCTGGATGCGGTGGGATGAGAGGAGGTGGTGCTTGGATGGTTCTCAAACAAATTCAAAGTTGACCGAGAATCTTTGCCTCGTGTTGAATTTTTTTTTTAATATATATTATGATGCTGGCCATAATATCTACTCAGAGATAACAAGCGATGTGACAAAAAGGAAGTGGTAAAATGTTGTAAATGTTAAGCTCTAAGCAAATGAGGGCAACATTTGCCTAGGAAAATGCAAGATTACAATTGCAAACAAAAATTATAATTACTAATTGGCACAAAATATTTGGCTTATTTACACAATGTTTGCTGACAAGCGAGCCGCAAGCTATGTTGCCTCTGTTAATACACCCACATGTTGAGGTAGAAGTGGCAAAAGGTTAGGAGATTTCTCCACAACCAATTGGTCTCCACCATGAGGACACATTCCATGCATATAACTGAGTCCTTTGATGTTAAAATAAGTATTCATTCCTTAACACTCAGCTTTAATACCAGGTTTGACAAGCACAGCATGGTGATATCCAATGCAAGCACATTATGCATATCTCCTACTGAACATTTCCTTCATAATATTAATTATTCCTAACTATAATCAGTCCACAGACAACCACTTGATCAGCACTAAACCTTGAATTAATAATCTGCAGCTCTAATTTGCATGTGGAAACAATTTATTTTATTCAGTCTCTAATTTAAACTGTTCAGCAAACAGATAGCACTGCAACTAGAGACTCAGTACATTTTTTTTGTATCCCCATTTTTCTTTTAATTTGTCATTAGCGTAGTAGCATCGTCTGTTGCCTAATTTGTTAAAATTATCTGAGCTGTGACAAAAAGTCCTTTTCATGAGTTTCCTCATGTGTTCTGTGTGGATGCATCTGTCAGTGTTGATCTGGGCCCCGTTTGTTTTAAACAGAAACAAGGTGTAACATTTGTCCGACTCAGGTCTGGAATTAGTTTGGATGAGCCATCTGTAATTGGATAGAGCGAGAGAAGGCGTATTTGATGTAGTCGGCAGATTTGCTGAGAGAGGCTGCAGCAATGTTTAATTCAGCAGGCTGTAGCCAAAGGAAGAGAAGGAGAGAGGCATTCAGGAAGTCAGGAGAGATGAAACAGACTGTAGAAAGCGGACAGAGACGTCGTGGGGTCTGAGATGCCATTAGGCAGTGAGACAGGAAGGTGCTAAAAGTCTGTGATAACGAGAATGTATATAAGTGCCCGAGACAATGAAGGGGGTCCGCTGAGTTCAGCTTCAAAACAAGGATTTGGAGAGCGGACGTGTTTGCTGGCACGGAGGTCATAGTCAAGGTGATGAAGAACCGCGTCATAGAAGCATCGAAGTAGCTCAGATGACTCACAAAAAAACATGTCTCAGCTGCACCTCTTTCTCTTAAACAAAAAACAACAAAGATTGTATTAATGCCTTCTCTGCATGTCATCATAGCTGTGCTTAAATCACGTGTTTATCATCTGTCAAAATTCTTTCATCCATATCCAGGATTTAGGCAGGGATACTGGGCAAAACCAGAAAATTGCCTACTTTTTCACTATTTTTATTCATCCATGCACTTATTTACCAATGCTCAGTGGGTGACACAAATTAATTTTATTTATGTATAACTTTTTCATTCATTACCTTTTCAGCAGTGTGAGGGTGACAGAAACAGTTTCTTTAGGACTAACGCTTTGGTGGAGTGGAACAATAATAGAGGTGATGACAAAAATGCAACTAGATGTATAACAGTACCACATGCAATCAGAAAGAAATTGCTTCGTGCAATTTTTTCTTCAAACAATCTACAATAGAAACTGCTCTATATAATTAAGGCAAAAAAAATGCTTTCGTTATTCTTAAAAAAGAGAGTAATTTCCTTAAAATAACATTATAATATTGTTAGTGTAAGTGTAAGTTATTTCAGCCAAAAAGTGTAAATAGTTTATAGTTAACAAACTATTTCTTATGTATATACCATTTTCCAGCATTTCAACTTCCAAGACGCTAGGTCTTTCCTCCAGTTCTTGAACGCAGCATACAAGACATTTGCTGTGAAATAAGTACATTTTGTGCAGTTTCTAAGTGACACTGTTACGAGGTGATCATGTATTTTAGCTTCGATGACTCATGATGATGCTGTCACCACAGAGAATGTTGGCTGTCACCTCACACTTTGGCAGCAGACGTGAGTTTTCATTTGCTGACTAAAGCAGTAACCACTTCCAACCACCACTAGGCTCAGCCAATCCAGCACAGCTTGTCACTATTCAGTTTTTTCTTTTTCTTTCCAAAACCAAAAATGTGAGTTCTAAATAGTGTCAGTGTTGTTTGCCGCAGAGCGCGGAAAATGTCACAGACTGAGACACATGAGGATCAACTCAAATTTTATTATTGTAAGACAAAGAGAGCAATATGATGAATTTGCTTCACATAGAAATACTTTTTTTTTCTCTCTCTGTCTCTTTCTCTTTTACATACATGGAAAACGGACACACATACAGAAAACACAATGCTATCCTGGGGCTACACTGCAATTACAATCACTTGAGCAGTGCTGGTATTTGGTGCTAATCTGCATTTCTTAGCTCTATAAATTTGGGAGACTTAACTTAGGCTGATCAGGGGAGTACTTCTGTGCCACTTCCTTTCTCATACCTAGTGGTAAGAAGGCCCCCGCTGTGGGACGACTTAATTACTGGCAAGGAAGTGATGGTAATTAGAGGAGAAACACAAGGCTAGAAGAAACTGTCAGGGTTAAGCACTGACTAATTCACTGCGTGGGACGCCTGTGCAACTCTCCCTTGAGAACGGCATTGCAACATCACCAAGTGCAACAAGCTCTGAAGAGATGGGACTGGAGCATATTACAATGTATGTGATATAGTGAGCCGACCTGGAAATTATATAAAATATCACTCTAAAATAAGGCCTGCATTTTTTAGAGAAAATCAAAACGGTGCATCATATAATGATAATAAAGAAAAAGGAATATGATCCATTCAGTGACTGCAGTTGTTGATGTTTGTAATGGTAAAATATAGTGTTGTCATGTTGGAGGCCTGAATCGAACCTTTAAATGACCCTCAGAGATAAAGACCAAATGGGAAGATAAACAGATGTACTGAGATGGGTGCTGGGATCAAAGGACTGTTGATCTTCCTTCATTTGAATATGGGGAGTCGTAAAAGAGGTCGACTTCCCAGGACAAAGGGAGATGTTTACCTGCTCTGATGACGGGAACCGTGGGTGTTCACGGTTCTCGAGCAGACTAGGTACTCTGTTTTCTTTCATGGGGGGTTTGGGGGCGGAGACCTGATTGTGTTAAAAGGGGCCTGATGACGGTGCTTCTTTGAATCTTGTGTCACAGGCTGCTCTGACCAGTGACAGACTTTTCCTTCCTGCAGGAATAAACGGACTTAAGACAACTTTGATTAAGAGAGACTCCATTCCTTCTTAACAGATCTAATAGGAAAAACTTCCATTACATGTTTAATCTACAAGAGTGTTAAAGCCCAAGGAATCACCCTATCCGTTGGTTCATTTGTTGTGTCGACTACATGTTCAGGTGGAGTTCAGATCCCCTAGCTGAATCAAAAGTGTTATTGTTGACCTAAGAGGTATAACACAATTAATATTAAAAGGTCAGGGAGATGTCAATCAAGCTTTACGTGTACAAACTCTTCCAAGTAGGAAATGGTAAAACTAACTGAAAACACGATTGACACCATGCATATGCTTTAGGACAGAAAACCAGGCAGATATATTATTATTCTAATTCTAAAATATATGGGCAAAAATGACATATAATTAGACAATAATTACTGCACTGCAGATTGCCTATAGGGACATAGAACGTCACCTCTTTGGCCTAGGTAGGAACCGAGCTGGTGCAGGAGGTGGAGCGGTATCAAGTCGATATGATTGGGCTCACTTACTAGAATAGCACTGGTTCTTGAACCGAACGCACTATCCATTTCCAGAGTGCCCCAAGGTGAGAGGCGCCGGGCGGTTGTGGGGATATTCACGAGCCTCAATCTGAGTGCCGCTGTGTTGGAGTTTCCCCTAAGGAAAGAGAGGGTAGCCTCTATGTGACTGCATTCCGGTGGAAGGAAGTCTCTGTTGTTGACTGTTGTACTTATGCACCAAACAGCAGCTCAGATAACCCGGTTTTCTCTGAGTTCCTGGGTTGCGCCCTGGAAGGTGCACCAACTGGTGACTCTATTGTGCTGTTGGAGGTTTTCAACACTCTGATGGGCCGTGATGGACAAACATGAATGGGGTTGATAGGGAGGAATGGCCTGCCTGATCTGAACGTAGTGCTTTTTTGTTTGACTTTTGTATGACTGTGCTAGTCATGGATTGTCCATAACAAACAGGATGTTTGCGCAAAGGGCAGTTCAAAGTGTAGCGAGGTTGAACTGACCGAGGCCCCTGTCGATGAGATCGTCAACTCTCAACTTCAGAAGATGTATGTGCAGGCTGGGGACATGGAATCCGGATGGGGCCACGTCAAATGCCTCCATTGTGGTAGAGGCTGCTAGGAGTTGTGGTTTGAGGGTCCTCTGTGCCTGTTGTGACGGCAACCTAAGAACCTGCTGGTGGACACCAGCTGTGAAGGAGACCTTTTGGGCTTGGCTGGCCTAGGGGTCACCAAAAACAGTATGCAGGTACCAGAAGGGTTTTAGCTGTGTCCAATGCCAATGCAATAACTCAGGTGTGGGAGGAGTTTGGAGATACTATGGAGAAGGACTTTTGGTTGGCCAAACGATAGTTCTGGTAAACCTACTCGAAGGGAAAGACTCATTCACATCCCTGGCAGAGGATGCTGAGGTAGTCAAAAAGCTCCTCGGCTGAAAGGTACAAGGGGTGGATGTGATTTGTTCTGAGATGCTGAAAGCTCTGGACATAGTTTGGCTGTCTTGGCCGACAAACCTCTTCTGTGTTGCGTAGTGGTCGAGGACAGTGCTTGTGGACTGGCAGACCATGTTGGTGGTTTAAAAAGGGAATGCCTCAAGGTTCCTCAGGAAGAGCTGGAAAACTTTGCTGTGGAGAGGGACATCTGGAATTCCCTACTAAGCCTGCTAGCCTGCTGACCCCGCAAACCACCCCCAGATAAGTAGAAAAGATAATGAAATAAAACTTAGTAAAGTCCATCCATCCATCCATTTTCGGCCGCTTATCCGGGGTCGGGTCGCGGTGGCAGCAGGTTCAGCAGACCGACCCAGGCTTACCTCTCACCCGCAACACTTTCCAGCTCATTCTGGGGGATCCCGAGGCGTTCCAAGGCCAGCCGGGAGATATAATCCCTCCAGCGTGTCCTCGGTCTTCCCCGGGGTCTCCTACCAGTTGGACGTGCCTGGAAAACCTCTAATGGGAGGCGTCCAGGAGGCATCCTGACTAGATGCCCGAACCACCTCAGCTGACTCCTTTCGACACAAAGGAGCAGCGACTCGACTCCAAGCTCCCTCCTGATGTCCGAGCTCCTTACCCTATCTCTAAGGCTGAGCCCGGCCACCCTACGGAGGAAGCTCATTTCGGCCGCTTGTATCCGAGACCGTGTTCTTTCGGTCACGACCCAGAGTTTGTGACTATAGGTGAGGGTTGGAACGTAGACCGACCAGTAAATGGACTGGTCCGTCTTCACCAAGACGGACCGGTACAGCGCCTGTTTTACTGCTGCAGCCGCACCGATCCGCCTATCGATCTCACGCTCCACCTTACCCTCACTCGTGAACAAGACCCTGAGGTACTCTTTCACTTGGGGTAGGCAGTTTGTCCCCACCTGGAGGGAGCAGTCCACCGGTTTCCGGCAGAGCACCATGGCCTCAGATTTGGAGGTGCTAACTCTCATCCCTGCCGCTTCACACTCGGCTGCAAAACGCCCCAGTGAATGCTGGAGGTCACGGTCCAAGGAGGCAAACAGGACCACATCATCTGCGAACAGCAGAGATGCGATCCAGAGACTCCCGAACCGGATCTTCTCCGCCCCCTGGCTGCGCCTAGATATCCTGTCCATGAAAGTCATGAACAGGACCGGTGATAAAGGGCAGCCCTGGCGGAGACCAACACCCACCGGGAACGTGTCTGACTTACTACCGAGGATACGAACACAGCTCCTACTGCAGGCGTACAGAGACCGGATGGCCCGTGCCAACGGGTCCGGCACCCCATACTCCCGCAGCACCCCCCACAAAACCCCCCGAGGGACCCGGTCGAAAGCCTTCTCCGAGTCTACAAAGCATATGTAGACTGGTTGGGCGAACTCCCAGGACCCCTCCAGTAGTCTTGCGAGGGTAAAGAGCTGGTCCACTGTTCCACGGCCGGGACGGAATCCCCACTGTTCGTCTTGAATCTGAGGTTCGACAAGCGGTCGGAGCCTCCTTTCCAGCACCCTGGCATAAGCTTTTTCCGGGAGGCTGAGCAGTGTGATACCACGATAGTTCGAGCACACTCTCCGGTCCCCCTTCTTGAAAAAGGGAACCACCACCCCGGTCTGCCAGTCCATGGGTACTGTTCCCGACCCCCATGCGACACTGCAAAGGCGTGTCAGCCAAGACAGCCCAACAATGTCCAGCGCCTTCAGCATCTCAGGGCGGATCTCATCCACCCCCGGCGCCTTGCCACCAAGGAGCTTTTTGACTACCTTAGTGACCTCTGCCAGGGATATGGGTGCAACCACCCCAAGGACTTCAGGCGCTGCCCCCTCTCCAGGGGACATGTTGGCCGGGTTTAGGAGTTCCTCAAAGTGCTCTTTCCACCGCCCGACGATGTCCACAGTCCGGGTCAGCAGTTCCCCCCCCCCACGCTGAGAACAGCCTGGGGTAGGCCCTGCTTTCCCTTCCTGAGCCGCCGAATGCCAGAACCTCCTTGAGGCCAACCGAAAGTCCTTCTCCATGACCTCCCCGAACTCCTCCCATGCCCGAGTTTTAGCATCCGCGACAACCACAGCTGCAGCCCTTCTGGCCTGCCGGTACCCGTCAGCTGCTTCAGGAGACCCCTGGGCCAACCAGGGCCGAAAGGCCTCCTTCTTCAGCTTGACGCTTCCCTCACCCCCGGTGTCCACCACCGGGTTCTCGGGTTGCCGCCACGACAGGCACCGATGGCCTTCTGACCACAGCTCCTGGCGGCCGCATCCACAATAGAGGCTTTGAAGATGGTCCACTCGGATTCCATGTCCCCAGCCTCCCTCGGGATGTGTGAGAAGCTCTTCCGGAGGTGAGAGTTGAAGACCTCCCGGACAGGATCTTCTGCCAGACGTTCCCAGTTCACCCTCAACACCCTTAGTTAAGTCAACAATATGAAATGCAATATGAGGCAGTTGGTGTGGTGGAGGGAGCTCCAGCACCAAACAGAGTAATGTGTCAGGTTATAATGGCGACACAATTGACTTTTTTTATTTATTGCAAACGTAATTATAGGATCATAAGAACATCTGAGAAAGGAAATACAATCACAAATGTGGGTTGAGATATTTACAAATTCCCAAATATTCTTTACAGGTCTAAAAATATATTCGCTCGGAATATGTTCCGTCCCAGCGTCAGTGTGCACACACAGCATCTCTGCTGAACACCTCATCAGGGGTGTCTTTGCTCTCTTCTCTGTCCTGCCGTCAGTGCACAGCTTTGGAGTTTTGTGTGACCTACACAAACACATAGATGTTTATTCTCGGCTTCCTGACGAATATCTAAGTCAGTTCACTTCCAGCGAAACACTTGAACCATTTCGGGCACGTTATCCTAAACGTTTATGACAGGGTGTCCCGTACTGTAGAAATCCAGTAAAGTTACTTGTCAAAAATTCATTTACAGAGGGCTTTTGTATGTGATATCTCCCATTTGAGATTGTTGGATGAGTTGAGATTGAATGGAAAGCCCGAAGATCAACTGAGGTCTGATTTATCTCTTTTGAATGTGTGACATTGAGCATACATCATAACTCAAACAGGAAAGTGACATCGTTGTTTTACTTTACAGTACAGCTTGAAAAGAACGTTCCAATGAATAACACTTGTATTGGATGTCAAGCATTTGACCTGCATCCAAAGGATTCTTTTTGTTAGGGAACTTTCTGTCCAAGGTGCTGAAATCTTTCCTCAAATCATTGTATTTGCCTCTTCACAGTTTTTGCCAATTAATAGCAAAATGACAAAACATTTAGTTTGAACAAAACCCCTGTTTTGATATTAACACCATACAAAGTACCAGTCGTATGACACTACAGAAGTACTTTAGGTATCCTTGAATTAAAGACACTGAAGTTGATTCTGAGAAGCTTTGTTTTAGGATAGCTACAAAAATGAAGGGATTATTGAATTGAAAGAGCTGACATTTATTGAACGTGTTACACAAACAATAAATACAGTTCACAGAAATCATCAACATAATGCTGTTTTATTTGGGTTATGGCTGACTGTTATTATGGGGCAAATTGAGTTCAGCGGAATATAGATGGGATACAATGAACGGCATCTAGGGCACTGACAATAGCAGTTTCTTTTTATTACATGAATGCCTTGACCTTGGTCGGTTTTGTGTTATATGTAGATTGGAAAAGCATCGTTGGTGATTTCATTACAGGATACAGAAGGTGATGAAGTGTTTCATCAGCTGTAAACCGTATACAGGAGGACTGAGATAGAAGCATATGGGGGGAAAATGAAATACATTCCTGAACTGCACCGGCTTTTATGAATGCTGTGTCATAACATATTTTGCTATTTGTTGTGTGGGGCCTGGGCTCATAATTTTTATTCAGTCCTTGCCCACACAGTCGGACTAGTTCATCAGCAGAACTTCCCACATTACACAGTTAATTAGATTCAAACACATGCTCATGTCACTCACGCGTGCATTCGCTTCCGGCACCATGTCCCATCAAATTCTTGAGATCAAAGTGAATTAAGAGATTGTTTTTGATTAGATCCATTTTCGTTTCATTGCCTCCTCACAATTACAGAGTGCACTAACAAAGCTATTATGCTGGCAATCATATTCCATTTAGGCAATCACATTCCATTTCCTGATCTGCTCCATAATGGGTAATAACTAAGCAACTTAAATGTAGTAAGAATTTGGAGGAAGTGTAATTTTCGGTACCGCGATAATCTCTTGAACATTTTAGGATGTAGTACAGAAGTTATTTTGGGAAGCACTTTTGCTGTTTTAATAAGAATTTCAAACATATAGCAACATTGAGAATAGCCAGCGAATATGTATTACATTTACTGTGTCATTGTGGTGGTAAGTAAAATAGATGTATACTGCTTAATTCCCCTTTTATTTTTCCCTTTTAAGCCTATTGAGGATTTCTTGTGGGTTCAGTCAATATTTTGCAGACACAAAATTAAATGAGATAATGACCCAGCCAAACTATGTTAAGAAAACGTATTACAAATACCAGTGAAGTTAATGGAAAGACAATTCAATCACAGATTAATTTATTTGAGCAGGCGTCTCTATTTCATTCTCTTCAGGTCTCTCTATCTCTGGTTAGACCTCACAAGTAGCTTGACTGAATGAATACAACCTTTTAAAAGAGAAACGGAAATTGAAATGTGCCAGCTCATACAAAAGTTGGCAGGAGAAATACAAAATCTACACAAACTCAGCCCGCACACAGTAAGATTGACGGCAGCCTTATTTATTTATGTGTGTTGATGTACATCGCAGTAACCTTGACATAATCCTGAATACGCAACTGAGTCTCTCTCTTTCTCTCTCTCCCTCTCTCTCTCTCTCTTTCTCTCTCTCTCTCCGTCTATCCTTCCTTCCGTTCCTCTGGAATGAAAACAGCATCGGCCAAATGCCACCATTTTACACAGATGGACTCTGCAGGCTTCATGTTACATGATCTGATGACTTTGAAAGATGTTGCAATTTGCAAATTAAACAAAGGTTAGGGGGGGGAAAGCTGTTTTTGCTATGTTCTTGAAACTTTGGTTTCCACTATTATGGAAAAATAACTGGCCATTCTGGCAGGATTAGCAACAATTCAATAGCCAACAGTCCAGTCCATCAAATATCTTGTACTTTAAATGCCTTCTAACCTTAAGACTATATATCGTATAAAAGATCTCATTATAGGAAATCATTCTGTACTACATCATGTTTTAGTGCATGTAAGGACAATTGTCAAGAATGTCTGTTGCCTAACTGGATGTTTCTATATTTGATGAAAGACATGCAGCTATCTCTGTTAGACAGTGCACTGTATGATCATTAAGTTGACAGACATGTGGGAACATTGACAGTGCGTCTGAAACAATTTACTGTTGACACGCACCTCATTTTATCTAAACCCATTAGCTCGGAACAGTCACTTGGATATTTTTACATAGCCTCTTTGCTGATGGCATCGACTTTTTTTTAGCAGCACTATAACAGAATTTCAAAATAGACCCTCGGATTTCCTGCAGTATTTACACTGCTGTGTTTAGAAATGGGGCCCATGCCAGTGTTGAAGTGAAAATAAATAAAACAAGCACAAGCAAGCAGCTCAGGCCATCCAACATATCATCCCACCTCTTTCTGCGTGGTCCTTCAGTGTGCACTGGTGCATATGGATTAAGATTCATTCTATAAAATCTTGAATGGTTCTTGGTGGTTGAAATTCATACAGGATTTCAATTGTATCTCTGTCTGTTTGATTTATTACTGGGCCTTGCCTCCTTATTACCATGAAAGGCTAGGCATTTTCTTCTTTCTTTCATTCCTTCAAGCTGCAGCATAATACCGAGGCAGTACAGGAACAAGGCTTCTATGGTCTCAGATTGAGGGGGCCTTCTTCCCCAAAGAAATAACTGTTGATACGGTTATACTATTCATATTTCTCATTGGTGGCTATGATGGTATCATCTTTCTGCATATCCGCCTTGCTACGTTGCTAATTCCATAAACATTTACGACAGAAAAATGTATAAAAAAATGGCAACAAGCATGGATGACATACAGAAATAACTACTCTCAACATACTTAACATATTTATTTAACTTTTGTAAAAATGTAGCTGCTTTAAGCAACTGCTGCTGCAACTTCCGTGTTAGCCAAACAATGATGTTGGCAGGACACATAAATACCTCGCTACTGATTGGTTTAGGTGAAATAACATAGAATTCCCCTCGCCAGCCCATTAACAAACTAGTTCACAAGTCCAACTAAATCAACAAAATAAAATGGCAATTCTATCAAACGATCAAGTTACGGAAATAGAGCATATAATAGGAATTTTTCAGTTTTCAATTTTTCAGTTTTCTGTTGGTGTGCTTTATGTGCTCTTTACAGACGAGGATATACTATTCCAAACTGTGCAAATGTCATGATAGATATATTTTGAATGTAACCCTTAATGTCATCCACATATTAATATGCATAGAAAGATAAGATACACTAATTGATAAATAAAATAAATTTATGAGGCTGTGCTCCATTTTAAGGGACTACCTTCGACCAAATCTGCTTTTTAAGAACTAATACGTTGACAAATGGGTCAACCAAACGTACCTTTTCCAATGACTTGTAATTCAGTTCATAAATACTATTTTCTGGCCTGATTAAAAAAAAAAACAGTGTATTCTCTGCGCTTCTTACAGTAGTAGGCAAGGCTCAATAGTTTGCCATTTGTTAATCATGCAGCATAGGTTAGGGACAACCTTAATGACATTTTTTTTTACCAAGTGTTTGCCCTCAAGTGTTCATCCATCACTGGCAAATCACATGAACTGGACAAATGAAAAATCTCCTGCAACATGTTAATCATGAAGGCCCCTTGTTGGTAGCCATGACAAGTAGTTCTACAGAGGAGGCAGTTTCCGAAATGCAACGCATATGTTTATTCATAAACCCTTCTGGGCCACATGGTGATGCAGATGTAATAACATTTACTTACATCCCTGAAAATATATCATATCCTAGTAGATGAGATAATGCAGCACTGTTTCTGTGTGGGAACACCATGTACAGAATGAAAGGGAATAAGTCAATACTGTGTGGGAAGACAAAATCGCTTCACAAAGTCATTCATGGGGGAATTTCCATTATTGGATCAAAGTCTCCCCCAGTCCTTGCAGCTTGCCAGCATTTTCTGTTGAGGCCGTCGTGGTGCACCACTATCAGTCAGCTGAGCATGGCTTCACAAAGAGCAGTGTGGCAAAGATTCAATCAATGATGTCTCAGGAATGTTTCATGGTCTTTTGTAAATAATGTAGGACGCTATAATGCAAAATCTCCATGTGTGGGATCATTTGCTAATTATTTTTAACAAGATAGTATAATGGCCGCAGACAAATTAGATCATCATGGTCAGGATGATCCCCCCATCCTCAGTCATTTGGCTCATAATGTATTCCTCAACCCTTATTTTTTCTGAATAGTTGCAATAATCATTTTTTTTGACTTGGATGAATGTATTATGTCCAAATGTTGTAAATATCCATCCATAAGTGACATACCATTCTTGTGAGTGATAACTATGGAATGCCTTTTTCAAAGAATCAAATACATCAGTGGTCAAGGGTCATTGTGACCACACATCATAATCGTGAACATCATATTTCAAGAATGGCTGGAGAAAATGTCTTCAAATATGGCAGACACATCCAAAGGTGAATTGATCATCTTTGGTTTGTCAAAGGTCAAGGTCACCGCGAAGGAGGCACACAACTGTAAAGCGGTAATTGTGTCCACAATACATGAATTATCCTAGCCTTTCCAGCATGCCGATTTCTGACTTCCTCACCTGTCTTTCACACATACACAAGTAAGAAAGTGGAGTGAACAAGTATATACAACCCAGGAGTTAATAAGATGCATTTGCACTACCATAAACTACTCTCATGCCGTGATTAAGCATCCATTCTCTGCTATTTCCTTTGCTATTCTTCTTTTTTAATGGTTGTTTTGATGGATAATTATGTTAATGATAATCATAGCAATATACCATTTGCATAAGCACAGCTTCTGTGTCACAATGTTATGTTAAAAGGTAGCTTTACAAGTAAATATATTAATTCAGATGTTTGGAATTGGTAAATGACCTTGCAGAACTTAAAGCAAGCCTGTCCTGCAATTTGTTTTACCTGTGTAAAATTGAGGTCATGTTAGCATGAAGCTGCCTTGCGTACAATGAGCTCAGCTGAAGCTGATTTACAGTTTCCGGGCAGGGATTAGAGCGACAGCGATTGATGTATCCACTCCTTTGATTGGTGGTTTGAAATGGACTGTTACCCTCTCGAGTGTTTTGTTTTCTGACAATAAATTTGACGAAAGTAGATCAAAATTATGTTGTTGTTTTGTATCCTTTTCAACCAGCAATTGAAGTATTAGTCAAATCATCTCGAACAAACAAGTAGTGGAACAAATGACTCAAAATGAAAGGTTCATTCTTCATCAAAGCAATAAAATCAATGCTTTCTTCTCGCAGTGGCACCAAATACATGCAGCTTATTCCTTGAAGTTTTGTATTTCACAGGCACCATGAAAACAACAGAAATCATTAGGGGAAAACACAAATTCCAAGTTTAATTTAAATTTTGTTTTAATTTAAGTCTTTGTTTCAGATGAAGCTTTCGTAATGTCTGCTCACTCCAACATTACACTTTTTTGTATCACTTACAAAAATAAACTTGTCATAGAGAGCATCCTGTCCATGCTTCTACTTCTGATTTTATGAACTAGCTTATTAGTTTTCAGATACAGGCAGAGCCAAGTTGATATACGACAGTTTTTAGTATTTAGTTATTTCATTCAAATATGTATCATAGGAATATGGGCAAGAATAGAAGAACACAATTAAAACTAGATCTGCAACATGTGCCGAGTGAAAGGTGACACACACAACTTGATACTGTGAATGTGAAGGAGGAGAAGGGAATTGTAGTACAGTATGGTAAGCCCCATGGCTGCTAAAGCATTCAGTGGAAACTATTGCAGAATAAATGGAATATTAATTAAGATTAAATAATAATGATAATGTGAATCTAAAAACAGTGTAACTCAACATTTTACATTTGGTATGACTTCTGCAAGATATATATATATTATATCCTTGTATAAAGTGAGACTGCTAGAATGATGAATATTGTATCTTAATCTATAAATGAAAACCTTGAAGCTAAAAAGAAAAATAATTGTCTAGGATAGACAAGTAAGTAGGATTTAAGATATATATATTTATTTATTTTAGAACTTTAACACAACCTCACTTTCATTAGTCACACTCATCTATGAATAATCATAAACCAACAGACTCTCAGTTTCACAACTTTTAATTTCACAATATATAGCATGCTTGTGATTATACCTTCAATGTTAACATGTGATTTCTAAATACAACATTAAAAGTCAAAACATATGCTTCAATTCTTCCTCACTCTTTGACAATGTAAACATATTGGTGTGACTTTGTGGCCCTGACATGTTAATTCAGATTTAGGTATACTGTATGCAACCAATATTGCATTAAAGCATCAACGCAGTCTTATTACATTTTTAAAGCAAATGTGACACACTTTGTAGAAATGATAGTACCAAATAGCATTTACCTGTAACAAGCTTACTATACATCCTGTAGCTACCACTAAAACATACTGTGTCAGTACAACATAAACATAAACTGCAGCGACAGAAATGACTATTTATTTACCACCTCTCTGTCTGTGTACAATGATCATTATGAGACTCATCGTCTTCTGTATATTATGTACAGCATATACAGAAGACGATGAGTTGATTCTCCTCTTGTCTACTGTGTGTAATACTTAAAAAAGCTTATCACACACTGTATTCTTCTGAAAGTAGTATGTAGGCCTGCCAATATACAGTGTATGACCTCATTACATTTTAGAGCAAGTTTTATAACTTTTTTAATTATTCTTCAGTACAGTAATTAGCCAACATTATAATCAATTCAAAAGAAATTGCAATTAACCAAGTTCCATTATTTGTCTTTTACATATTGAAGCACCAGAGATAAAAATATGAATAAATAAACTATTAAACACTGTCCAGATGTAATATTATATATATATATATATATATATATATATATATATATATATATATATATATATGTATTGATAAAAGAATGATGTTGGCCTGTTTGTGTTCTTGCGTTATATTCTTTCTACAGCAGGTGCATCTTTTACATTTCCCTTGTAAAACGCTCTGTGCCACACTGTTGCCCTTTATGACAGCATCTTGTCTGCTTCAAATAAAGTCAGCGTGTTTTGATGACACTAACATGTTTATAGCTAGGTGTAACAGTTTCATTTAGTGTGTTTCATCATAAAGAGGTGTCTGTGTGCCTCAAGTTAAGAGAAAATGGCACAGGCTTTTTGTCAGATATTCATGATACTTACCACAAGCTGACAAAGGTCAATCTGTAACTGAACAACATTGCCTTCTGAATATGTATTGTATCTAACTGTAAAGACTTTGATTCAATATGAAAGGAGGACAAAGGTGAACAAGAAGCCAAGTTCTGTAATTTACAAAATTCACTGACACTCCTGCTTTTATTGTTTTCTGGTGTCATTTCTGACGCATCCAAGAACATGTTGTCTCTGGGTCGTGCTGAGCCAGTTTCCCACTGCATCAATTAGAGATCGTCTTTCAGCAAAACCGGGCTGCTCCTTCCTCTGGGCTGCCACAACTCCACTTTGAATGTCTATCATGCCCTCTCAAGGTTTTTAATCTGGGCTTTAGTGCTAGGATCAACAAAGTGCCCGTGGTGACACACTGTATGATGGTCGTTTCCTGCCCCTGTCAGAGCTGTAGGGAATATTCACTCAAAGTCAATACTACCCAATTCTTATTGAAGCAGACAACATGCTGCCTGGAAGGTGTGATGACATGCCATAGCAACACTTTCCAGCCAATATGATGACAGAGAGCACCATGATATTCACAACACCTTGTAGGATGAGTAAAATAATTGCTGTCTAAGCAATCATGCTCAATGTGGAAAAGTATTATGATCATATTTGCAATATCTTGGAACTGTTGTTATAAGACATCGTTGTCAGATTCATAGGGATTTATTTAGTACAATGCTGTATTTATCAAAATGCACTTTGGGTATATGATGTGTTGTACATTTTGGCTTCATATAAGGTTTGTTTGTATTTGGGAGTGGATATTTTGCTGAGTGACTTAGAATGATAACAGGCTTTAGGTAGCATTTAACTGTACGCCTTAAAGAGTTTTTTCACGCAACAGTCCAATGGATTGTCTGGTTAAAAACGTAACGTGAAGGTTGGGTGATTTAAAAGACATGGATATTTATAGCTGATTTCTCAAAAATGTAACAGAAGAACAACTTTGCCACCACAGTGCGGCCAAACAAACTGACCACAATCTGACTTCCTGCTGCACTTGGCAAAAGTCATTTTCAACCCAACAGCATGCAGGGTGGCTACCACGCTGAGAGGTTGGGCTTTTTTCATGTAACAGTTTACTGTGGCTTGGTCCATCTTGCTCCATTACTCCCTTCAATATATCAAACTGCATTGGATTTGTTTCACAATTAAAATACAATAAAAACACTGTGTGATTTAAAAGCTTCACATTGAATGCTTTTAATGTGAAGCAGTGTCAGTAGGAACACACTGTCTGTTACAGTGTTAGGAGACCGGACAGTAACGCTGGACCTCCAGTGCAGGAATAGCACACTCTGCCTCTAAGAATTAAAACTACTATAAAAAGAGGTAATTACTGAATTTGAATTACAATGGCTATTTCAGAATAAATGGCAATCAAATGCTATCTAAAACATGATTTAATCAGATGGATTACAACTTGTATCTCCTGGTTACCAGCATGAACAACTATTTGAATTGCAAATAGTTTGGTTCAAAGCATTTCAGGTTAATTACTGATGTCAGATTAGTTCGTCTTATTTCTTTCTTTTAGCATAGTTGTGTAGTTGAATTGACATCATTTACAGTTGATGAATAGATGCAAATAATTATTTATTACACCCCTGAAATAGTTTTAATTCTACCATGCTAGTTATACATTGCATTTTACATCCAGTTAATTCTCAAAAAATGCCTTTCATGTAATGTGTCTAGGACAGAGAGTAGTAGTCATTAGTTCGTATCAGTACTTCAGGCAAGACATCCAAAGCAAACCAAAGCTACTTTTACTGGCTTCATTGCTGAGGTGTTGGCTTTGCAGACATGGTTTAGCCACTGTCACATTCATTAGAGCAACCATTCTCATTCTGATCTATTTTAGAAGAGACAGTTTTTTTTTCCGATGACAATGATTTATTTCCCAGCAACCACTGTCCATGTTTATTGGACTAAACTGTGCTGAGATGAACATTGGAAAGGAACAAGATGAAATGGTGGTCTAAGTGAGAGCACAGGGGGATTTGTCCAGAAGAAAAACAAACTCCTGTATCATCGAGGAAACTCTTAGTTGAAAATGGCAAAATGTTACTTGTAAATACATGAATGTATGTATAGATGAGTGCAAATTATGAGGATAATTAAGGAGTCTATGTCGTATGGGCCTCCACAACCATGAAATGCTTCAGCAGATGTAAAAGGATGTCACTGCCATTTAGTGTAAGTGTTTATGATATAATTACGTATTCATGTAAGGCCCTCCCTGTCCATATCATGTATTCTGTATTTTCTGTAGCTCACAGAAGGAAATGTAATGTACCCAACCTCCCACACAAGTTACTTGACCACCATAAAGCAATAATCACCTAGGTTCCCATTTTGCTCCTATGCAGCTGCAATGCCATTTATCTCCTCTTAACTTCCCTTGAAAGGTCATTAAACCGGTCTTGGAGCTGTGAAGTAAAGCACTGAATCATGTTGCAGGTTCCATCTGCTGGCGTGCTTAATCTGGGGCAGAAGGGCTCAAGTACATACGGCTGCCATATGAAGTTTTATATGTAAATTGGCAGTGACGAAGCCATGAGGAGGATTGAAAATGAACAGATAACCAAGAGAGGGAGATGGCAGCACATGGATACAGTGAGAGAGCTGGGCAAAGAATGAAAAGGGAGACATTTTAGTACATCTGCTGCAAATCTGACAGTGTCTCTTGAATGTTTGCTCAAGATTTCACAAATACCTGCCAACGTGTAGTTCTCATAAAGCTAGATCATGGAATACCCCCCCACCGCCCGCCGGATAAGAACTTGTGTCTTTGCCATGTTGAGGAATTGCAGACCTCTCAAATCTGCCAGAAAGCATTCATATAATATATAATTATACATTATATACTGTGATAATATGGGCATTCGTTCACTCATTCTTACACTATGCGTTCCCTCGTTTGATAGTGTAAATGTGTAAATTCCACTCTTCTTTAAAAAAGCTGTCAAGATATTACCTTTGAAATGTTGGCTACTTTATGAAGTTGTGTAGTCACGCAACGGCCGACTGGCAAAAAGGAATTAAACGTTCAATGCGAATACAGAGTGCTGAATAGAGCATTAAAAAGTGCTGCTGTCAAGCCGTGCGCAGGCAGACTGACACACTGCTGACTGCGTGTCAGAGAATTCAAATGAAGTAGCCGATGATCAATTTGAGGGGACCCATATTCACGCCTAAATCATCCATTAGGAGCCCCTGAGGGATGCGAGGGGAAAAGACTTGGAGGATGAAGCTGTTGTGAAGAACAACTAAAATTCATCTTTTACCTTGACCTATAGTGTGTTTCATGGTTTGTTTTGATTTCAATCAGGACAGTTTGGATCATAGGTTCATAGTCTTCCACAGAAATACAGTGCATAGAAATATGGCAACAAATAAATGAATTATTAAAAAACTGTTTTACGACAAATATTTACTTATTCATCTCATTCAACGTGAAGTTGTAGACTTCCTTTTAATATAATTGTGTGTATTCTTTAAATGCTTCCCTAAATTTGTATCACAAGAAAGGATGTCAGAGCTTCGCAAGGGGCACAAAAACAACCTTGAGGGTCTATCTCAAAGAGGCATTCTCTTCTATTTACATACTGATAACAAGTAAAGTAAAATCCCTCTTTCCCTTATTGTATTGATACGGTTCACTGTTTTCAAAAAGTTAAGTGAAAAGCAAGCAAAACCCCATTTGATTTCTTCGAGATTTAAAAAGCCAAAAGAATAGCTAACATCTTCTAAACATGGATGGTGTGTGTGTGTGTGTGTGTGTGTGTGTGTGTGTGTGTGTGTGTGTGTGTGTGTGTGTGTGTGTGTGTGTGTGTGTGTGTGTGTGTGTGTGTGTTGTATTTTCTTTGTTGGCTGATTTTTTTAAGGACGTATATGCATTTATTAAACATAAATGAGATTTCAATCAGAGCCCGCTTTTAGGGTAAAATTATCGAGATGATAAGGGTTTTTGTTTCTGCATCAAGCACAAACAAAAACCCTTATCATCTTGATGGATCTTTTATTGCACTTTAAATCACACACTTACTGTAATTGGGCTCATCGTTCATACAAAGTCTGCATCATTAAACCTATCTAAATTCAATCTAAATCCAATTCTGAGGAAATGCTTTTCAAACTAAATTTGTAATCAGGAAATTACATTTCCCCTTGTCTAAAAACTGAGCAGTCTCAGCCGTGTGGAGAGTGTACACCTTTCTATACGTATGCCATCTGAATGTTTACATCACACTTTTAAGGTAAAAGTGTGAGCATATGTATCACACATCCAAGCCCAATAAGAGATCAGCATGCAAATACTCATGTTTGATAGTGCAGTGTGAGAATGTGCACAGTACATATGGAAATAGAAACATTTCTGTGATTGTCAGAAAGAACAGATGGTCATATAAATTACAGTTTCCAACTCAATTTGCATTAAATGACGTCTCTTTTGACTGAACCAATACATAAAAAAACCTCTTTTGCTGTCTCACCCAGATACAAAATGATATACTGAATTCTAAGAATGGCTTTTTTTTTATAACAATAACACAATTTGTATGAAAAGCTCTCACACAAAGAAACCTACTTGCATGTATACCTAATCACTGGCTTTCAGTATCTGGGTATGCCAAGCATTAGCCACTGACTCAATAACAGAGTGCCATTTTTTTGCATTTCAGAAAGTCCAAAGAAAACCCTCAGGACAGTGATATTGGTTTCTTTCTGGAACCCTCAGTGAAACAGAGATGCCTTTAACATCTGTCTGTGGGAATGTTTTCTTGATGTACGTCTCAGCGGGAACAGAAGCAAACATCATGAACATCAACACAAATATTTTCAGGATATTTTTTTTTATATTGACGCAGCAAAGTACATCTTTAGTTGCAGCAGTAAACAACAAGTTTGGGATGATGCACAGTTTAGCAGATTGCAGTGGTGTATAGTAACGAAGTAGAAATACTTCGTTACTGTACTTAAGTAGTTTTTGGGGATATCTGTACTCTACTTTACTATTTATATTTCTGTTTACTTTTACTTTTACTTCACTACATTTTGCAAAGAAAAATTATACTTTTACTCCGATACATTTCTCCTGAAACCTTCGTTACTCGCTACAAAATCAAATCTATCTTTAGAAAAAGAAGAAAAAAAACATCGGGGACTGTGGTGGAACACAGACTCCACCAAGCAGGTTTTGCGAATCACAATGTTTTGCATTTTCCCTCTACATCCTCTAGTCCAGCGCTCCCAAACCTTTATGCGCCACAGACCGGTTACGTGAAGACAATATTTTCACAGACCGGGTCCGACCTCGGAAAGACGGGAGACAACGACACCTGACGTGTGTTCGTTATGTCCAGTCTACTCCTAACTAAACCTTTAGTCCAGTCTACTGCTTAACTTATAACGCGCTGCACAAAGACAGGATGTTGAAATGGAAGCAGGTTTTCATGCTTTTTTGGCGATCTCAGGATACTTTGCCTTGGTTTCCAGATCACCGACAGAGTTGTAACAGACTTACGTTTCATTTTTAGAGTAACGTAACATCTTGACATGTGTCAAGAGATTCCGTCTGAGGTTACCACAGACGGATGTATGCGGTCATTTTTCACAATAAAACATCTTTCCGGCCTTGATTTTTTTTTTATTTAATTGAAATGTTTCATTCATTCTTTCTGTGGCCCGGTACCAAGAGACCCACAGACCGGTACCAAGAGACCCACGGCGGGCGGAATGAGCATACTTATAAGTTATAACCACACTGTTACAAGTCCTTCATAGTGTCATATTGCTTTTTGGAGAATTATGATGATAAGTTCATAGTAGATGCAAAAGTATACTTAGGTACAATATATTATGTTGAACATAATATATATGGATGGATCCCAGCCAACCCAGTTATTGTATCAACACAACTCCTGGTCCTTGGTCATGGTGGCCACAGCACTTAAAAGAATAAACTTCATAATTCTCAAAATTCTGACCCTTTGCTTTTTTATTAAAAGCATGTACTTGTACTTTTACTTTCAATACTTAAGTACATTTTATATCAGAAAAATACTTTTGATACTTAAGTACAGAAAATATCAGATACTTTAAGACTTTTACTCAAGTAGTATTTTAATAGGTGACTTTTACTTTTACTGGAGTAATTTTCCAGGAAGGTATCTTTACTTTTACTCAAGTACGGCTTTTGGGTACTTTATACACCACTGGCAGATTGTACCGTTGGACAGAGCAAAAGAACTTGAGAATATTAAATGAAAACCGATGAACATCACAGAACAATGGTCAAAGTATAATCCAAAAAAACAGATTATTCTTTTTATTTATGAGAGTTTAGTGAGCACAGCTGAATGCAAAGCTTCTGCGTCACCACTCATTACAGAGGTGTGTCATTTTGCTTTAAAGTAACTTCAATGTGAATTTTCAGATCTGGGAGCTCTGAACTGCTTAATATATTACTGAATTAATCCAGTCATTATTATTTCATGACATAATTGTATTCATTCATGTTGGGATTAGACCACAGTTTTCACAACCAGATGTGTATTGCTTTCCCTCAAATTAATTTGGTGACATGAGGTCGAGCGAATTAATGTGTGGCCACTCTACTGTCATTGAGAGTGTGGTTTGACTGGGTTTTGGTGTGAGCAGTTGTTTTTCTCATCCTCAGGGAATTTGCACGTTGGAAGGTGAGGAACACAGCAATCGAGAGAAGGGACCTGATCCGGAACCCCGTGCCACTCATGCCTGAGTTCCAGCGCAGCGTACGCTTGCTGGGCCGCAGACCCACAACTCAACAGTTCATCGACACCATCATTAAAAAATATGGAACCCACATTCTCATCTCCGCCACCCTTGGAGGTAAGAGAGGTTTCATTTTCTCACATCTATGTTTGATTAAAAGTTGTTGCACATTGGTTTTAAATGAATCCCACACATGGGTTGTGGGTTGCTTAAAAGTTTCATGCATAAATAAATAAAAAAATAAAAAAAACAGGACAGAACCCTTTCAACAAGTTAAGGAAGAAATATCTCGATTAATTTGTACAAATAAGTATCACGATTCAATGACCCCATATGATGACACTTTGAAACTGCAACACCAAGGTGTTCTGGATTGTTCATCTGCCCGTTTGCCACAAAGTCAAAACAGCTCAGTAAAGCAGTTTGGGGCCAAGTTGTTCTCCAGGGTGATGCAAAAACTCTCCCACAGCAAATATTCAGCTACTTTAGAAGAGGGCAGGACAAAGCATACTCGAAACATTTTCACAAACCAAATACCTTTTTCTTCTCAGCAAGGTTAGGGCAATTTCAAGTGACCGCAGTTAAAGATTGGTGGAACCATTTCATGAGACACATTTGCACCAGTGCAGCACTTGCATCCATAAAACGAAGCCAAATGAACTGCATTGATGAATGAGGAGCGGTTTCCAGTCCATTTACTTGATGATAAAGTGAGTAAGTTGTGCATCTGGCAAAACAACCCCAAGATTTAAAAGCTCAAATTTGAATCAGGTTTGCATTTATAAAGCTGATAGTAATTGTATCGTTACAATGATGAGTCTGCTTAATGAGAAATGAATGCGACAGCATGTACGACCTGCATTTGAATATGTAGTGTCAGCTGTGCAAGGTTGGTGACTTGCACATGATCGACTCCACTCTGACCGAAGTGAAGCACAACTCTATGCTGAACAGGTACTATGCTGACTATCTTAATTCCACAGTCACTAAACGCCATCGCCACTGAACACGTGGGGACATTTGATAAGTGAAAACAAGACATACTTAAACAGCCGGGAAATAATGAGAATTCTCACAACCCTAAATACTGTGGAAGCATGGTGTGGCTGCCACCTTTCAAATATAGAGGACTCACAATGAATAGTTTTGCTTTTGTGATACATTATCAGTATGTATCTCAGACAAGCAACATCAGATGCCGATAAGAGCCTAATTAAATTAGTAGTTTTACTTTTTACATGTACATTTTGTGCACAATAGTTAGAAAGACCAAATGTGATAACAAAAAGCTGATTCCAAGATGCTTTAGAAATGAATTTTCTAAATCAGCTCCCTGAATGCACAAGGGTCTAACAACACAGCTTTGATTTAATTCTCAACACACCAAGACCATTATAGTCATACATAATACCGAAAGATAATCTACCTCATGAGTACTTACAGTAGCTGTCAGGTAGATGGGAGAGGATGATTATCATATGTATCGCTCTGGTTAATCTACAAGCACGGATTTATTAGAGAAGAATAACAGAGCACATTTCATTATAGAGAATAAGCACTTTCAGAAACTAGCGTGTACAGATATACTATTTGTAATGTTATGAAGCCTTTTTGTATGTGTTCCTGTTCCACCAGGCGGGCGACAGTCATGGCCGCCAGTGACATTATGTTTTCAGGTTGTACATCCGTCCATCCATCTATCCTATTCTTGTGATAGCAATATCTCAGGAACACTTGGAAGGAATACATACGAAATTGGCACTACTATCCATTTGGACTCATTGTTGAACTGATTTGAATCGGGTGGTCACTGTGTCCTCGCTAAACACGTTTTTGGCCATAACTGTAAACGTTCATATGCTAATAATGACAATTTCCCACAACTGCATAATAATAATTTTAATAATACAAATACAACTTGACTGATTGGCGTAGGCATACAAAACACAAGGTTTATTTTTGAATTAATAAACCACCACCACATCCAAAAACCCTGCAACTGTTGGGAAATATATTTTTTGAGTACAAACACTAACTGTGGAAAGAGAAATAAATGCCTCTAATGGATGATTTCAGTATTTTGGATGTGCTTCCCAAAATAAAAGTAAAGCACCCCTGCTGTCAAAGTCTAAATATAAATGGCTTCTCCCTCGAATCTCTTATCCTATCTCAAGCTCTGAGGGACACATGAAGGCAACTAACTGGGATTACTTTGCCAATTGCATTTCAAATATATAATTAGAACGATAATTTGCTCTTTTAGTCAAACTCTGTATTATATAACGGTATGCATGAAACATAGCCAAGTAGTCACTCCAGTTGTGTAATAGGAGAGTTGTCACATTGTAATCTCACAATCAAAGGCCTTTGAGAAATATTCATAATTGTGTCATGTTTTTCTTCTCCTTAGTATAAAACTGTACAAGGCATAATTGGAACTTGGACCTTACCACATGCTTACAATGTTTAATTGTTGTATATGTGTTCAAACATTTAGCAAGAAAGATCATTTAGGGTTGATAATGAGCGTGGAAACTATGGTTCATTTTGCAGACTTGTTTTGAACCTATAGATATATATATATATATATATATATTCCTTTTTATTTCAGACTCATAGGTCCATATAGCAAAAAAACACACAAATACAACAACAATATATAAAATACAATACAATAAAATACGAGGACACAATCATTGCAGTTAAAAAGTCACTTGTGGTTAAAAACATACAGACACTTGTTCCAATGTTTCCAGAAACAGGAAGAATACCTTGTATCACTCTGTGTTGGCTTAGTTAAGGCTTTTATGATTACATTTTCTGAGTCATTTAATCTACATTTAAATTTGTAAATAAAATTCCTCAGCACAGCATGGAAAGTGGGAACATTACGGGTCACAAACATATGATATATATATATATACATATATATATATATATATATATATATATATATATATATATATATATATGTATATATATATATATACATATATATATATATATATATATATATATATATATATATATATATATATATATATATATATATATATATATATATAGTATATATATATATATATCCTTTGTATTAAGAAAAGAGTCAGGCCTAATTGTCCTGTTCTCTTTATTAATAATTACAGAACAAATTAAAACTGCTATTGTATGTTAACCTAGACTACCTAGATACCCAGAACCTTTGATGCCAAAACTGTTGGCAGAGAAAATTAATCCAGGAGGAGACTTCTTTTATTTAAAAATCTTGCAATCTACTTAATGTCAGACAAGGTGTTAATAATTGAGCTAAACGGTGCAGAGGAATATCAAGTGTGAAGGGTTAGAGTTGCAATGTCATCTACACTACTCTGGAAGGTAATTCATACTGAGACACTAATTTTGGAAATTGGAAATACAATATTGGTCTGAAACATTATATGAAGGTAAAATGTAATTAAGTGTGTCTCAGCTAGGGAGGATGTCACTTCCACAGATGGCAACAAATGGGGCAAATGAGCCAGAAAAAATGATCCCAGTATCGTTTTCAACCACAGCATCCTTCTTGATCTCATCGTATTGCATCACCTTATATTTGTCCTCTTTTTCTTTACATTTCTTGCCTTTCATTCATTTTTAACCTCTGCCTCCTCTTCTCTGCCTCTGAGTTATCACCGTATTATGTATAACCTTGAGGCCATCTTGTTTTAAGTTATGGGTCAGTACACTCTTATCTCAATCTTGGGATTGCCCATTAAAGAACACAGTTATATGAAGCAGTAAATGTGCACACCTGTCTAGTGATAAAGTAAGAAGAAGAGGCTAATTCTCTCTTTAGCGGCCTACACATTGTGGTCTCCTGATCCATTATACACTTGAGAGGGAAGCATTGAATGCTCACTTTTACATCCAACATAGAGTTGAGTGGTCAAGTGTGAAGAGCCCCATTAAAGGTGTCCTCCTCTGAACTGAGTGGAAATGGTTGTTCACAAATGTTTTTTTTTCTTTTTTGCCTAATTTTTTTGCAATACAGCTAATGTGCATTATTGTGGTGATGGTGGTCTTCTCTTAAATGCAACTTATTTTCCTAACCAAGTGAAATACTACTGACTGAGTAAAAAAACTCTTAAAAATATGAATCTTCATGGACATATTTGGGAAGCATCATATCAAGATATCGCCGTCTTATCTTACTCTCTAGCTTGTTATTTTGTATTTTGTATTGCATTTTATACTGCCATATATCACTTGGATAGTTTGCTATTGATATCTGATTGATATTAAAGTGACAAATAGACAGTGTCACAAACATATTTAATTCTAACAAGTCCACATACATTAATTCAGTTGTCAGGGCGTTCCAAAAAGACCCATATAACCTTTTGAAAAAGTCTTCTTCAAATGTTTTATGATCTGACACCCCTACAGTTAAAGGTATTGTGTGGAGTGTTCGACCAGTGGTAGTGGTATGGAACAATGGTTACGAGTGGGTTCCTGATGTCTTTGTATTGTGCTTGTGTAAAAGGACACACAAACACACCCAAGATCACACAATATAAAGTCCTGCTGCAGGTTTTGTTATTCCTTTGACACACATCAGGTGGGTGTAACACATAACAACAATGTACCACAGTCTCCTGTGTTGATGTCATGCACTTGTTATGTCCAACCATCGGCCTTTTCCTTTTCCATAAGACTGCGACAGTACAACTTTTCACTTTCTCTGCAATTGCCATTGACCGACAATGTTTAAACAGCTGACCAGTGCTGTGGTTTTTGGGTGAGGACACTCTGATTTAATCCTTTCCACTGATTATGTAACCTTGTCCCTGAGTAAATTTTTATAACTAAAGCCTTTAAGTTCAGTGGAGTATTACTTTTGGATTAGTAGATGAATCTTTTTGTTTGTATTTTATTGTCCGTTGGCTTCTTTTCAAGTCAAAAACAATGCGTTCTGTGGAGTCTGAAAGCTCTGGACACCGTGCTCAGAGAACAAAAAAACTGTTTCTGACAATATCCTTTATTTATGTCTAGATTTAGTACTCTTTACTGGATATAAAGGCTTGCATGTTTTTAGTCACATTTAATGCTAAACATGATCATATCTGATTTATTTACAATTACATGTACTTAAATTAGTAAACTGGACCATGTTAATTTCAAACTCTATCTCCTGGAGTCAGTAAATGTGTGTAAATAAAAAACTGTTGTGATGTCGGTAAAAGGAATATTATCAGTTACTTTCTCTTGACATTACTGACTGACAGCGTCTGCTGAAGATGTTTGACAAAATAATTATAAATTGCCTGCTGCCTTTCTGCCGTCTGAGCATTTTAACTACCTCATAGTCAGGTCTCTGGCATATGTGGTGTCTTTGGGCATTAAGGGATGTGTTTTCTGAAGTGCAACATATAAACTCACTGCGTCCTGGGTTCACGCTGTGCATGGAAAACTCAAAGCTGTGCTGTCTATAAATACTAGAGGAAGGTACTGCATAGGAAAAAAAGTGTGAAGGGGATATTTGCATTTTTGCTAAAGCTTTGAGAGACCTATTTCACCACATCTGTCATCCTCTCTCCTTCATACAGTTTTACACTTAAAGTGAGACTGCTGCTGTTTCACTGTGACTCCTGTTGGTATTTGTACAGAGGGGCCAGAGCATCTGGGTTGAGAGAGAGAGAGAGAGAGAGAGAGAGAGAGAGAGAGAGAGAGAGAGGAGATGCAAATGTGCATGAAAGTGTAGGAAGAAAAATAAGCTATTTAATCCACTACAACTACAATTTTGAAAAGGCCATTGTCATATATATATATATATATATATATATATATATATATATATATAGCAGTCCCAATCAATTGCCTTGAAGCACAGCACCCATCCTCTGGTTCCCCCTCTGGTTGACACTGTTAGCTCTGTCAGCACTGTTGCCTTTAATTGCGCTGTTAGCGCTGTTAGCTTCTATCCGCCAGCTCAGCCGTCTCCATGTTGAGAGCCTTGTGGAGGCACTAGATATGCTCTGAATTCATAATTTAGCACCTTTTAGGTCAGGCAGACTGAACCACAACTAACCGATGAGATTGAGATTTCCCATGGAGGAGGGACTGTCCTAGCTGTGAGGACTGATTTGCCCTCGTCCTCTGTAGTGAATACACATTCTTTATGGCTGGATCGGAGACCTTTTCCCTGCAACAGTCTTATGCGTTTAGCACTGAAGAGGAAGCAGTAGTTTATTGAAATGCTCTGTGGTCACTGAAGCCTGAGGCTGGGGTTCATGCAGAACACTGGCTGTGCTTTGGGTTGTGGTGGAAGACTGCCCTGTGTAAGCTGTCAGTGATACCTCTTTGCCACAGAACTTTAGTAGTTGCTGTTGTTCTGCTGCCAACATGAAAAGCACCGGGCACAATTGGGCATTGAGAGCGTGGCTATCTCAAAGCAACAGCCCCGCTTTTAGAATATCTCTTGCATATAGCAGGGACAATCTAGTTATAGTTGAGTAGAACATTGGTGATGATAATTTCTCTACAAATTTGAATGTGTTTATGCTGTTATTACGTTCATTTGAGAAAGTATATACACCTGTGTTCAAATACATATTATTACAGCAATCAGTGGTCATTTATCTGTGATGTTTATCATATGTTTGCTCTTTGTTTATAGTTTCTATACATTGCCCTCCTTGGGTTTTATTGCTCTCTGCTGGGTCTGTTCTGAAATGCACATGTTTCATGTCTAAAACATACAGTCTAGCTGCATAAAATAATAAAGCAGGATATGTTGTAACACATTCAATTGGATCTGTGTACTTATGCTATGAATCTGTGGCTTCTAAGGGTATTTTGAAAAAACAACAACAACAAATCAATTACCGTCTTTCCCCTGCACAAAAGGAAACAGCGTAGTTTAACATTGTCCATAAAGTGACCCACACATGTACCATTAACACCAAATTGAGCGCTCCCAGCCATTCCATTACTTTAAAACCCTACTTGCACTCCTAACCCTCCTTGACATCCACCTGCACACGCACACTACAAAGGAGAAGATAAGAAGTGCATGCGTAGGAGATGCCTTTTCACACATCCTCCTTTTAGGGGAAACAGTTCATTGTTTTTAAATACCTCTCCGCTTTAAACGCTGAATCTCTGCGTGAGCTGATTCATTCTGGCAGAGTGCCAGCAAGGCGCCCCGTAATAATGTAACACAATGTATTACTCTCAGAAAGGTGCACGCAGATGATTTCTTTTAAAGCCACGGAGGTTATGGTTTTTGCCTGACCAGCAGCAATAACCACTTAGTATTTATGTACAGGGGACCTCCTTAATGCCACACTACGTCTCAATGGAGAGTTTAAAAAAGGGGGCAGATCAAAAGCTTAATGTAGGACTGTTATTCTTGTGCAGTAGTGTAAGCCAAGTGTGTGTAAGTAACTTTGCCAACCCCCGAGGGAGAGAGAGCATGGTACCATCAGAGAATGGGGACTCGTCCCCTCAGTGCTTGTACTCTAACCAGGCATGAGACATTGGCCCCGACTGCCACCCACCCCTAGTCATGGTCACCACAAGTTAAGTGACCAATTCCAATGCAACACTTGGGGCCAAATAACCATTCACATCACTAGAAACCTAAACATATGTGACATGCTCTTGAATGAGTTCCAGGCATACGGTTTGCCATTTGAACAGTAATCTTCAAAGGAAAGTTTGTGTGAGCTCGCGGGAGCAAATTGGTGTTTGCTTGTTTGCTCTTCATGCGTCAGTTTCTGCTTGTAGGAATGCGAGTTGTGAACAATATGATGTGTAAAGAATGAGCAGCTCAACCCTTCATAACGTGTCAACAAACAAACACATGACATGTAAATCAGGGAGATTGCCTGGTGCTCTGTAAATATTTGGTCTTTTTACTGATTCAAGTGTTCTTTTGTGGTAGACACTTACAGAAAGGTCAGTGGTTCACTCTAATACAATCTCCCCCACACTGTTTTCCTGTGGACATTCAAACTTGACATACAGTACATACTGTGCACAAATAGAGTGAGGGTGCCTGTTATGTGCTTTCACTTCTCACCCCTCAAATATTAATGCCGGGCATAGTACTGAATTTATAGAGCAAGATTAGAGACATGCTGATTTTGTGTGTGCATTCACAGTAGATGTGACCTTATGACAGGGGAGAGGATTTGTAATATCACTTTACACTAGAGGTGGGAGCACTACCTCTTTACCTGAGTATGCATTACACCTCACCCAAACCTACAGCGAACTATCTCAGAAACCACAGCAACAACAACAATCATGGCTCATTCAGTGGCTTAATTCTGGCAGATAGTTATGCCATCAAGACACCAAACAGATGGTTGTTGATTTAAGAGACAACTGCTTTGCTATGTGGAATATTTGTCTGTGGTTTAAAAGCATCGTTGGAAAGAATAGAAGCATCAGTACAAAAACAGTGGGAAAAATAAAATACAATGTTTTTCTAACACCTCTCTGGGCAGTGTTAGTATCACCAGACAGGGTCAGTAATTTGATTAAACCATGCACGGGTAATTTCTTTATCATCCAGACAGAGAACAAAAAACAGTTGGACTGTGATAACATGCCACAAAATGCCACAGGACATAAAAAGGTACAATCCTCCTCAAGTGGCTCCACACCAGCCTCCCGCACTCAGATTTTGCAAATTTTCTCTGCACTAATTAAATATCTGCAATCGGCAATGTTATTTTGTATTCCTGTTTTCATCTTCAATTTGACTTTCCCCTGCCTGGGGGAAGCTGAAAAAAAATAAAATACCGGATGTGATATATTTGTTCTCCACGGGATAACATTCCTGTGGTATTGAGGTAAAAATTATATATCACTAGACCTCTCCTGGAAATAATGCCATCCCAATAGGGGTAAATCCGGGGACATTTCTGGGGAAGGTGCCAGCTGGGGATGAAGCAGTGAATACAGACACTGTTCCTGGAAAACTGGGGCATCTGGTTTCTCAAGCTAAAACTGCTTGCCTTGGTATTCAGACCTCTGATTTATCCCTCCTGTTAAGAGCTCCATTGGCTGCTGAGATAACGGACAATTCACAGATATCTACAGTACACTCACGTAATTTATTCACTGCACCTTAAATCAAGATAATTTCTTCAATTGAGACCTTCAATACTTTATTTTTCTCCGGCACTTCCAATGCAGTAAGTATGTATAATCCTAATCCTAATTCCATGTCCTTGTGCTACCTGTAGGAGAGGAGGCACTGACTATGTACCTGGCCAAAAACAAGCTGGACAGGAAGCTTGCCAACGCTACTCAGAACGTGGAAGCCCTTCATCAGCTGGCCTCATCCTACTTCATCGACCGTGACGGCACGATGAGGAAGCTGCATGAGATCCAAATTTCCACCAATGCCATCAAGGTTAGTGCGTATGGAACATGTACACGGATATACAAACACATTTATTGAGTAATTTTGTACAATGAAACACAGATGCACAACCTGGGAAATTATATTTCTTGCCATATGTAGGGTATTCACATTGGAAATTGTATTCGGTCAATGATATACATGCACATGAAAACTGGATTTCAGAATAAATAGAAATACATTATACATACATAATAATATGTATTATTATCATAGAATTACTTTTTTTCTGCATTCGAGTGGTCTCCAACACAAACTGTGTACAAAATAAGTTTTGGGATTTTCTGCGCTGCCCTCTTTGTGGTAAGGTTACAGGCACGGAGAGAACACTTTCACATTGCATCTCGTAAACTGTGGTCAAAGTGCTGTCTTGTATGCCGAACATTCCTCATAAAGATTTCTTGCTACGGTATAGAGTGTCTTCCACTTTTACTAATGAGAGATAACAAATAATAGAAAGAGCTTTCTCTTCTTGAAAACAAAAACAGTGCACCCAAACCACTCCACACAAACCATGTGATTTCCGAGTCAGATAAACGTCTCACTTTCCCTTCCTCCAGAGACAGATGGCGGACTATATTGAACAAATAAATGAAACTGCAAAACAGTAACACCTAGAAAAGTACATCCCTATGAATCCACATTAGCATACGTTGTGATGTAGCGCTACACAGATGAGCTAGTTTTTATATAATTTCACAAAAGTACTCGAATACAGGGGTAGGTGGGATGAAAAGAAACCGGTGCTTCCACAGGCCGCAGGATATGAGCAGATGGATTGCAATACATTGATTTACATACTGAATGGCAGTCTCTGTGATTCTAATCACATCCTTCCTGTGTGTGTGTGTATTCATCACATGCCAGGTCATATGAGCGCCGATTTAAAAACAATTGCCAATGGAAGTTTCTTGAAATAAGTATACCGTGAACATAGATAACAGGAACCGGCACATAGATTTAGGCATTTAAACAAATCCTTCTAGCTGTTTTTTTCCCTCCTCTTTCTGTTCTGGCTGTCAGACGACTTGGAGAAAAAAAGAAAGGCTGTGTGAGTCTGCTGCCTGCGACTGCTTGCCAGTTGTGGTCATTCACATGCTCATTCATCCAGGGACATCGAGGTGAGGGGGCCAGGGAAAGTAATTGTACAGTATAAATAACATCAAGTAAAGCCACACAGGTCACAGTTTTGGAATACCCCTCTCTTGTGACCATGTTACAGTAATTAGCCAAATGTTAATTATTGTCTCAGGTGATGAGGGAGGTGGTATCAGCGTGGAATATGGTTTAGCTTTAAAACTCATGCAAATACAGAACTGAATACAAAAGAACTCTCCATATTCCATCCATCCACTATCCGAACTGCTTATCCTGTTTAGAGTACACCCTGGACAAGTCGCCAGTCTATCGCATACATTAATCTATATTGATTCATTATTTATAATAAAAATCATAGCATTTAAAATAATAATACTGCATTGAACAGGGCTTTACATTCTACCTTCTTCCAACTGGACTTGCCCTTGTTATCACATTATGAAATGTCATGTAAACACACACAATTATAGCTGTCAGCTGATTAATACAGCCACTGTCATAATGTCGGGAATGTGATTAATGATGTATTATAGCTAACATACATTTCGTCAAATGCTTGCTCAAATAAAAGTATTTGAGATAGTATTATTGCAAGAAAAACAAAGTACTAAAACAAGGCATGGCCACAACAACCAAGGCCCCACATATCTCCTGAATGTGAATCCCTCCTTTACCAAACTGGCAGGGATACGCATTACGATTCCATGTGTGTACCTATATGACAAATAAATAATACTGGCCAGGACAACATTTCCTGTCTGCTATGACCTTGCTCGTATGAACCTAGTTCGCGAGGCAATACATGTGCCGGCATAAAAGTTGGAGTGAACCTTGGTGTGCAGCTCTGCTTCTGGGATGTTTTGTTGTGTGAAGATGTCAACTTGATTAACAAGTCAGCTCAGCAGCAGGGACTGTTTGCTTCTATTATGCTTCCAGTATAGCTTGAGGAACCCAGATAACCCAGAGGAAGCAAATGTTGATTACTGACTCTGAAAAGTATCAGTCTATTCCTGGTATTATTCTACCCAAGTATGGTAACTTCAACACACCTACAATGAAACCGTTGAAAACATACCACTTTATACATTTCACTATACCTTACAATCAGAAACACAAAACTCAGAAATGGACAATAAGTCAGTCGTGCAGTAAAAACTATTTTGTGGGAGAAAATACATTAAAGAACACAGCGGAAGCCTCCGTACCAGTGAAGCAGAGAAACCCAGCAAACAATGCTCCAGGTAGAATTGTTTTACCTGCCACATTCAGATTTCACCTAGACTGAGTGAGTTAGCTGATGTTGATTTCAAGCCCTGGTGAGCATGTTTATTTAGTGGTTTTCTTTTCTGCTTCTCCAATCACACAATTCCTAGCAGAAGGCAGATTGCAGGAGCAAAATAGGCTGCACCACAGATAAATTGGAACGCCGCAGGATTGTAAAGACAGTGCATCACCTCCTGTAAATATCCCAATAACAGTGCATCACCTGCTGTGTTGTACATATCTCAGTAAAGAAAGATCATTTAAACTGTACTACTTGAGCCTTACTTCAGACAGAGATTTTCCAATGTGGGCCCTCAATTGGTGTCCAGTATTCTGAAAGTGTGACAGAAAAGTTTGGGCTCATTGACATTTTGACATTTGACATTTTATAATTTTGACACATCTCCGGACTCAGGACTGGGAGTTTTATATAATTGATATGGTGCAGGACAAGAACGTTGGTACTTTTCACACGTTTTACACTGTTAGCATTAGCTTCAAAATACCATTTGAATGTGCAATGATGTCTTTAAAGTATCAGCTTAGCTAAATATGAATGGTTTGAAGCATTCCGTCTGTCTTTGTGACATTTTTATTTCCAATTCGATTGTATTCAGCTTTACTGGGTAAATCAGAAATTCTATAAGTTTCACTAATTGGAAATCATGCACAATACTGTTCCACATTAACCATCCAAACTGCGTAGTTATTCCACCCAAACTGCTACTTCTTTTGCAGTGCACATCAGCAGGGGTGCAGGCTTCCTGGAGCACTACAATGATCCATGAAAACTAATTTAAACTTATCTCTTCTCTCTACATCACCAAACATCCTCAGGACTGCCCATTCTGCCATTCCTCATTCCATGTCTTCATCCAGGGAAACAGCTGCACTCCTGGTGCCCTTATTGCCAGTGAGTCTCGCAAAGTAGCATTTAAAAAATGCATTTTAAATTACAGCGAGAAGAAAAAACATTGATTAAATGTTTTAAGTGCATTTGATAGCAATGAAAAAGGGAACGTGTTACTGTGACAGCGATTTGCACAACTGTTAAAAAGTATGAGAAAGAGAAGTATAAGGTTTTTTCACCTGTTTAGTGTTATACAACTTGTTGCTGACATGGTAGGATGATGCATTTGATTTCTTTGGAAGGATGTACTGGCTTCCTCTTGGTATAGTTTTTGAATAGTGTTGACATTTTCCATAAGTTTGAAACTCCCACAGCTGCTGACATGCACCTGTGCATCTCCACATGGCCTCACACAAACCTCCAATCCAAGTACCCAATAGACCCACCAATGCTCTACCTCCCCATCTTCATTCAAGGAGCACCTTCCTAGCTTTTAGTTGTTGTGAGTGACAAGTGGATTAAGGGGCTCTGGCAGATGAGACTTCAGGTAGCAGGAAGTCGACCATGAAAAAATTAAGCAGACCTGACAGTGGTTGCTGAGTCAGTTTCTGAGGAAAGGAAGGCGGGAGGTGTTGAGAGGAGAGTGTATCCATACAACACACACACACACACACACACACACACACACACACACACACACACACACACACACACACACACACACACACACAAGGTTACTGCAAAGCTGAGTGGACTGCATGTCTGCTGATCAGGGCCGATGGACCTGAAGCATATGTCAAGAGGTGAGGCTTGTCTGAGTTTGGAAAACTGTCTGGGAATGGATTGGTGATTGAGTCCATTTTTTACTTAGTTAATGAGAATGCAGGCATGCAAGATAGCTTTCACCTATCGGGTATAGCATCCTCTGAAAGTTAGTAATGACTTGTTTAAAACATAAAACAAATGACTGTCTCTTACTCTTCTAACGGGAAGAAATAGCAATCTAATGGGGTTGCTCTATCAAGCAACACAAACATGGCTGTGTACACATATGGCATAAAGTAGGTGTACAGTAGTTCGCTTGCTTTCTTCAATTTTTAGAGGGGAGGATGTGATGTTGGCTTATAAATACAATTGATTTGACTTAAAATACCTTGGAACGAGTGGGATTAATAATACATCATTATACTGGTATAAATGTACATTGAATTCAAGTTTTTCCACATTTTCTGTCTTTAACAATGCACACTTTCAGTCTTAATTACTGGCTAAGCAAAGTGTGTGTAATTGCTTTGTTGTTTTTAAGATAATCGCTATCAAGGTTAAATGTGTATTGTCTGATTAGACTTTTATTTATTGTCTATGAGCTTCATCATGAGAATGTGAAGAGGTTACAGTTTTGATGTTATGTCAAAGTTGTCTGTAGCCCTTTCTTTAGGACAGTCATAAACATAAATTGCATTTATGAGTGATTGTCGATGCAGTATTGTATTCAAATTAAATGCAGATGATGTTTGTGCAGGTTGGTTTGGGCAATAGTTGAGTTGTGATGATGCTTGGGGTAGGGTAAGGCCTTGAAAAAGGCATAGCCTCGGAGCTGATGGTTCTTTAATGCGGCCTTGATTGCGTTACAGAGAATGCTAACTAGCTAGCCCCAACCCGGCCTGTGCTTTAATATAACTTGTACATCGAGAGGTGATAGTGAGTCACTGTAGCGCCAAGATACAATATATCCTTGCATATAAGGATGCAAACATACTTTGGTGACTACAGGCAGAATACTAATGTGGAAAATAAGGGAAAGGGTGAAATAGGGATAAAAACATTGTTCAGGAATAAATTATCGGAGAATAGAGTTGCCGCAACCTTCAGTAATGGCCAATCACATTAACTCTTCTCATCTCATTTAAAAGCAGCAGACAGTTTTGTAATACGCTGGGATTAGAGTCCAGGGCCCCTTCTCTCGAAAGAAAACTCTAGCCTATCCTCTCTACTATAATTTGCATTGCCTAAAACCTGAGAGCCATGTGCATGGTGAAATGTGGCAATTTTGCTCTACAAAAAATTATGTTTTTTGCAAGGTTGTGTTAGATGATTTCAATGTATGCACGGAATTGTGATGACATTTTGCAGCATTTAAAATATATAAATATCACAACCTTCAAATTACAGCCACTACATTGATATACATACTTTGTAATCAGTATGTCTTCAGAAAGCACCATCATGAGAAGTTAAATCTCAAAATATTGATGAAATGAGAGTTGATAGAATAAACAGTAGCGGCAGATCATGTGGAACACGTTTTGCAGACGTATAAGATATCTTAAATTTGATTTAATTTTGAGTACTCTTTAAAAATGTGCATAATTGTCAGATATACATCACCAAAAATCATAGCAGGCATTCTCGTATATCTGTCAACTATAAATAATGGCAGCATAAATTGCAGTTCTCCAGTCACGTCTCCAGCAGACAGACAGTGATCAGAATGTGCAGAGGAGGCAAAGTCCAGCAAAAGGCATGGATCTATAAACACAGAGAACAAGGGCTTTGCTCCTCCAATATTGATTCAGTATGGATGTGAGACCTGCTTTGGAGTGCAAACTTACAATCAGGATGGAAAACACGTGTCAATACAGCAGACATGTTTTATACATTTAGACGTTGAAAGTCAGCACCACTTTATTCACTGAAATATTTTGTGAGGCAAGTATAACTTTGGCCTCATGATTAGCAGCTTTGCTCATTCATTTGATTTGTAGCATTTAGCATACATAGAGTTAACACAGACAACAATGTTCATTAAACATTTTGGAATAGCTTCATGTTATTCTGAAGAATAAACATGTTTTAATTCAAGAGTATTACATTCAGTACATTTACTGTAGTAGTACATTTAATAGTATGAATAACGATAATATAAATATACTAATGATGATAATAATGATACAGAAGACAAGTGGTTAAAGAAGACACATGTTAAAACAAGCCAGTATTATTTTACTTGATGCCCTAGGGGTCAATGAGTGACAATACTTCTTTTATTCACTATTTCTGTAAGCCCAGAAATAAGCAAATGTATGCAGATGACATAATACAAACCTACCGATGCAATAAAATTACTGATTATCTGATATTTTTCACTTGACACTAAATACATTGGAATGTGTATGTTCTCTTCATCAAAGATAGATTTCCAGCAAAGATAAGTATCAGCCTGAGACTCAGCTTTAATATAAAACATTTTTAACTATAGATTTATATACAATTTATGATCCAGCAACCTTAGTGTTTTTAGTGATATTGTCTTACTTCTAACACACAACAACTAGCAGTCCAATACAGAAACCACCTTCACAGCTTCATATGAAAACTTGAAATGTAACGGATAAAAAAATACCGAATCAAAGTAGTTGTCGACCAAATTTCAATAGGAAATACACCTGTAAAACCAATGGCTTCTCGTAGAGTCTTACACATAATACCTGTCAAGTGCTATGTATGATTTTCCGTGCACTGTCAGCAAGAAGGTACAGAATACAAAGAGGGGACTTTAATATCAAGTGGTCAGAAAACCTCGTTGATTAAAGCCTTGTTACCCAGGGAGCACTCACTAGCTAATAGAGACATAAAAACCTTTGAATAGTAGTTTTACAGAACACTGACACCTTAACCATTTTTCGCAAATGGTTTGCCGCCAACGTTTCTTTGGCTCGTCGCCTGATATCACATAACTGTTTCCTATGATGTATAGCAGTTGTCCTAGAACCAAAACAAAAACATGGATCCTCTGAGAAAATGTTGCATTGAGTCTGCTTGTAGGATCTGGCAAATTACCATACATGAAATTCACATGGAGAAACAAAACATGCCTGACTCCTGAATGAATGAGACGCTGAAGGCTCTGTGCTACCAGGCCTGCAATTGATGGGCTTATAATGACGATGTGACTCGTAGGCTATTTGCTGCCGCAACAGTGAGAAAATTACACTGCAGTCATGAGTGATTGTTGATTCATATTAAGCATGGCTCATGTTCTGGTTGGATGGAGCAATAGCTGAGTTGTGATGGTGCTTGGGGGAGTGGAGTAGGGTAAGGGTAGACAAAGTCAGAACTTTGGATCAAATGGCTCTTTAATGCAGCCTTGCTTGTCTTGCAGAGATATCCAGTCAAATACAAATGCTAACCCTACCCCGACCTGTCCTGTAATACCACTTGCTTGTACCTCAAGATGTGACAGTGAGTCACTGGAGCAACCAGTTTGCCCCCAGTCGGGGAAGACTGAGAAGTAGAGCTGCTCCAAGGGCTTATCAATGAAATTGAAGATACAAGGTCCTTGTTTATTGGATTCAATCTAGAAAATGGCAGAATCAATAAAACTTTCTTTCTTACTCCCCTCCATCAGGAGAATACTCTGGCGCGAGGATGGTGGGGAGTGGCTCCGGGAGACGGACAACACCTCAGTTAGAAGTTAGCTGTAGCACCTCACATTCAGCTAGTGCAAACCACAGCGCTGGGTCCAACCTGAGTAATGGCTGCAACAGAAAGTTTGCTGATCTGGCGGGGAGTCGGGCGGCTCCTCCGGGTTTGGATCTCCAGCACTGGGGATCGTGCAGGCTTAATTTGAGTTGCTACAGCTCTGCTAACTAACGGTTCATCCATCTACCAAAGCTAAAATTGCGGTTTGGATCGGATCACGGTTTGGATCATTGATCGTATCAGCACAAAAAGGGAGCAAATATAACTTTTAGAGATCCCTGATCACGATTGTTTGCCACGATACTAATTGCAGATCACTGATGATCAGATCATACTCATTGCGCTTTTAAATGAAAATGTAAAAGTATCTGCAGTATATCAAAATCTTTATGCTTTGAAAAAAAATTTAAGCATTATTTGATTTACTGTGCCGTTATCAGACTACTAATGAAGCAGCCGAACAGTACGTGAACATCAGGGCAACCAGCAGGACATATAACAATCAGTCTTTGATGACATCAGACATCTGTGCAGGCAGTAATGCCAAGTGTTCTCATTATAAACTCAGTCGTCTTTTCATCAGTGAGAAATACAAACAATTGTTTGATTGTTATTGGACTCCTACAGGTTTCACATGCTGTGCAAGCTGCAATGGTTTGAATACTGAAAACACATTTATAGTGCTACATGTAAAATTGGTCCCTAAGGAGCTCTTATTGCTAAATAAAATCCATTTGTAATCAAAATCAGTTATTAGCAAAATGTCAAACACGAGATATGCTTTGAACTGCAAAGAATAGCTTTCTCTATGTGTGCATATCCTTTGAGTAGGCTAAGTCCAATTGCTTGCCACTAAATGTGTTGGCTGATAGACTACGTGCATAGTGGCTGGCTGAAATTATCAAACCTTTCATCCTTGATATTCTGTTCTGTCTCTCTGAGCCTTTGCACTACTTAAGAGGTGTTAGCTACATGTGAGCGTTAATCAAAACCAAGACATATCCCGATTGTGCTGCTTTAGCAGAATCTTAGCCTTATTATTTACCTGAGACCCACCTATCCAGAAAAACATTGGCTGAAAGAAAGGCCTTTTGTTTTGCCTAAATTTGCCTAAACCGCAGGTGTGTAATGAAGACGACATAAAAGTAAAAAGTAGAGCAAATATACATTTTATCAAAAGGTAATTAACACATAATTTCTTTATGACTGTATTGCAGCTCTTTTGTTAACTAGAAAAAAATCCCAGAAGCCATTCAACATAGGGATATTATCCTTATTTACTGATTTATAAATCACTCTTCAGTTCCCCTTTGTGTTAAAATCAGTATACATCGAATACATCAGTTCTCTTCCAGCTACCCCGAACCACTGGGCTGCACATCTCTGATGATTTCCCCGCTAGTGTACCAATTTTTCCTTGTGCCTTCATTTAGTAAATCTTTAGCGGGCAAACACAAATCATTTCGTAAAACGGACATGGTCCTGCACTTTACATCAGTAGGGTTCTCAAACATAAAAAGAAGGAATATAGTCAATACAAAGAGAGGTCCCTTCCCACTGAGAACAATATCATACCTTGCTGATAGAAATAAATGGCATGTGGTTGTGTTACTTTGTGTGGCTGAACATGATTGCTGCAAGCAAGGACTCCAGTGGGGAGGGATGGTCATTTGGGAATGAAAATAAGATATCCGGCAGGGTGTTTTAATGGAACAAAATAAAATAAAGAAATTACGAGTGAGTGCCTTCCTGTGGAAATATGCAAGATGAAGTACGATTTGGAATTGTGTATACAGGCTTGCATGCTATCACAGCTGCACATGAGTGTGCATGTGAAGCTGTGAACTGCATATTCAGTCATGCATGAAGTGTGCAAGTGTGCATTCCTACTGGGGAGTGTGCTTACTGCATCCCTCGCAAGGTCACCTATCCATACAGTTACTCTGATTTACACCAGTGTTCAATATGCGTTTTTTTTCCTGATGATGCTGCAGTGCTGTGGGTGCTGGTAGTGCAGCTGCCACAGCCATACTATCCTATTTCTTATTTCACAGTCCAGTCAAGTGAGCCTCATCTGAAATGTGAAAAGGAAATGTAACATTTATACAACATGACCCAGATTTTTGTCGACTGCTGTAGCCAGGTTTGGAACCGTTTACATCTAATTTTCCTTTTGCCACAAGCAAGGAGAATTACATGCAGTGTTGCTTCAATTGTGCTTTTGAGAGTGCCACAGTTATTCAAAATGCCCCAAAGTTGTGGATTTTCTCAGTATCATTCAAAACAAATGAGTTAAATAAGAAATGGCTTTTCCAAAGAATGCTAAATTACAAGAAAGGCTATAGAAATATCAGAGCAATGAGCTACGTGTTCCTCAAATATTGTAGCCGTATCCCTCTAATGGGACCTAACACTGCAGCCATATATATGATATGAACAAGGCAGACAAAATGTCGTCAGAGATCTTCTACTATCAGGCTTTGAGAATTACTGAGGAGCACGTCTCTTCATTTCTATGTATCCAGAAATAGCAAGTCATTAAGAGTATGGCAGGTGATGGGCGTATTATAGGAGGGCTCAGCAGAGGCAATGTGTAATGAAGACAGTTCAACCTTACAGTATTCTTTCCCGTCCCACTCGCACATTGTACTCCCTTCATCCATTGTTTTCTTTATCTCACATAGCTTCAAACCACCTTTTTATTCTCCTCGGTCTTTCAAGTTGAAAGGCAACTTGGGGACACAGTATAATGTGAGGTTTGCTTGCTGGGAGATGCAATAGACTCCTCTCAGTATGGTTTGAAAATCAGAAGTGAGGAGACACTGCTCCCATCACAAATTGCAGGAATTATAGAAATAATGAGAGCTCCATATGCTGTGATATTTTTAATGAACTTGGTGAAAAGTGGTTTTATGGCACAACTGAGACAGTCGATGCACATCCAAACGGGATTTCTAACGCATACAATTCCTCCTTCTCCGTTCTCGCAGTGCTGCAATACTTTAGTTTATAGAAAGGGAGAGCCTTTTGTTAGTACATTAGTACATTATAGTACAATGTTGTTGTTTTTTTAATTCATACATAGTATACAGCTATATGCAAATGTTTTCTCTGCCATAAGTCAACCTTTGCCACCCATGTTGACTCTTGAAAGTTCCAAACTCTGCATTTAAGGAGCTAAAAATACTCAAACTCCAGGATTCTAATGAGATTTTTAATTGCCGTTGTACTAAAGGCAGGTGCATCATGAAGGTCATCCATACAAGAGAATAGGATGTGTGCTAAAACACATGGACAGGCCTGGCAAACATTTTTAAGATAAATACAGTATACGGTGCATTCAGTATGTTGCTTGCTAGGGGGTTCCTAATGAGACTGGATAAACTGAGCCCCTTTGAATCACATTTCTACTCTTATTATAGGATATGTATAATTAGAGAAGTGTATAATATGCTAAATACCTAGCTTGTGTACTTCTACTACAGTGCTACTGAGGATCTATGTAGCTGACAGAGACAAGCTCATATATGATTCATTTTTATATAAAAAGGAATAAGTGATGTAATTGAGTCTCAACACACACAAACACATGTCCAAAACTCACATTCCACCTACACACTGCTGATACACTGCAGCTGTATTGCATGTGTGTCACTAGGGTGAATTTTGCATTTTGAAAAACAAAGAAGTTATCCCAGAAAGGAGAAACTTAGTTTTCCAACATTTGGCGCTTGGGGAATAGTGAATTTGGTTTCCAACAGAAAATATAGAAACAGGAGAATTGTAGGATCTCATGTGCATCATCTCTTATTTACTTGCTTAGATGATTTTCTTGATGACAGATGACAATTAGAGAGGATGTTCCAGAACCGTGGTTTCTCACTGTGGGCTGTGATACAGTCTGGGCCCACTGGGATTCCACTGTTATGTTCTGCTTAATAATCCAAATCCTCTAAGTCCCCCTCGGCCCACTTCAGTCCTTTGATTGCTCCTTGTATTTTTATTGCGTTAGACTCCATTTTCATAATCTGGTGCACAGCACTCTTATGGTGTGTGCTGGAGAGAATGAAAAGAGAGAGCCGAACAAGCGCTGCATACTGCCCTCCTAAAGTCATTCAGATTACAAGGGTCAGTCTCTAATCCATAAAGCTGGGGATGTCTGCTCCCAACTTGGAATAATAATTCTTCGAGAAAAATTACTGTATGGTAAACTGGCTGTGGCAAGCTGCACTCATGTTTATGCACATCCATTTGAGTGTGTGATTTGTGTGCAACGACTAATGTGGTTTGTGAGTATGCCTGCATTGCCACCTGGGGAAATGTCCGATGGTGACAGAGGACAGATAGTCACTTGTCTCCGTCCCCATGGATCATGCAACACAATCTCTGGAAGGAAGTAATTCATTTGGCGATAAGCACAACAAAAATGGAGGAAAAAGAGCACCGTCAGCAGCCATCAAGATGTTAGAGTGTGATAGGCAAGTCTAGCTCTGTAATCAATCTGCACATTCACTTTATGCAAGGCCATGCAGTGTATTTCAAAGTCCATTGCTTGGCTGGAAATGAATAAAGAAGGGAACGTGGAAAGTGTTGACTAGTTGATCCAGTGAAAAATGCAATAACATATTCATGAATGACTCATATACAGTGTTCAGTCAAATGCAATAAACTAGTTGCAAAGAAATAGCTCCCAATAATTGTTCTTGAACCAGGAATGAATATGTTATTTTATTCAAGTCAAATTGCACTAATATAGGCCTGCTTATGCTAACAAGTTTTATAGAAACAAATATCAACAGGCTGGACTTTACAGCATTATAGTTTATTAATTCAGTGTGTGTGTGTGTGTGTGTGTGTGTGTGTGTGTGTGTGTGTGTGTGTGTGTGTGTGTGTGTGTGTGTGTGTGTGTGTGTGTAAAGGGAAGTATATTGCATCGAGGAAACTTCATTAAAGAACAGCTGCATAAAGACATTACACTGGCTTTAACATATAGTATTTGTTATAGGTTCTAATATTACATTAGTATTGAGAAATATTTCTATGGCACTCCGTATTTAATGTATTATTGCCACTAAACTTTGCAACAAGAATGACACTCCAATGCAACAGTACTACTGTCATATTCTAATAGTATCACTTTACCACCCAAAGATTAAAAGATGTATTGTGATAAAATCACACAGTATATACAGCAATCATGTTACAGCACTGTGATGTGAATACTATGTGTCTGCGGATGATGAAAATTAGCTGAATATATTCTTGAAACTAAGATTATAACATTCTCCTATGAGTTTGACTCCCCATGAGTTTGCATTCCCCCCAACAGCCTGATGCCAAGGGTACGATATACATCTGTCTAATTTCTTGCTTGTCAGCCCACCATCTGGTGCAATATCAACATTAAAGACAGGAAACATGGCTTCTCACTGTCATTCACACACACACGCTCACACCCACACACACACTAGTGTAGAATGCTCAAGTTACTGAGGCCATCAGAGGTGGACATCTGGCTTACATTGGTCATTTTTGTTTACCTATCAAAGTGATGTTTTTGTCAGGTGAAGCCTGAGACGTGAAGCCTTTTCTCAAGACCCCAATTAAGTCTTCAGCAGATTTCAGTAATTAGTTGCAAGTACAAGTAGTTGGTCAATTGTTGGTTCCCCACTGAGAGCCCAATGGCTTGCATTAAGCAAAGAAGTATAAACTCATCGTCTGTGTCAGAAATGGCTTCACTCCCCTCCTTTGGATTTGTTTGGAACCCTCTAACTGCACCCAAGCGTGTAATCATATTAGTGTGATGGTAATTTCCTAGACAAATCTTAAAACATATATTTGAGGAACAACGTCTAAAGTGAGATTATTATTTATTATTCACTTCTACAATTATCTTTGTAATCCATTCTATTTTCTTTCCCATTTCTGGGATGTCTTGTTCAAAGTCAAAGCAGCTATATGCAATGTTTTTATATTTACCATGAATCACATTACTTTTTTTAATCTGAAGTGGGTTGCACGTGCACAGAAAATTAACAGCTATCTCTACAGTTCAGTTTGGCGGAACATATGAGTCTTTCAGCTCATTTTTTATTTATTTTTTGGCCTGCAGCTTTACTGTTTTCTTTTCAGTGAAAAGCTATGAAAAAAAACACTGTACGCTACCTACCAGCACTAAACGGCGGACAAACAAAAACTAGCTCGGAAACATTTAGTGACTTAAGAGACATATTGTTTTCTTCAGGAGTTAGTCGACACCAAAAACAGTGAACATGGGATTTAATATTAGACTTACATTGACCAAGTGGCTAGAAACAAGACTCTAAATGGATGGTAATGCTGCTAACAAATTCACCATATCAACCTAAAAAGTGAAAGATAACACAGTATGTCAATCATGTGACAACACCTTTTTTTCTGCTGCCCCCAAGTGGCCAAGAAAATCTGTTATTGCGGTTTGAACTCCCGAGACCTTTTATTTTTTTCAACAAGCGGCAGACACATGCTGATCACATGATGTTTAGCTCATGAGCCACCGTTTGTCGACAGTACTAAATGCAATGCAGTACAATTCTAAACTTATCCTTACTGTAGACACAATATTTATTTCTGTACTTAAACATAAACAAAACAGCTGTCAACAAAATGTCTTCTGGCATGTTAAAATTATAGGTCTGCGACTTAACAAAGGCAATTTCTTTCATTTCTGTTCTCAACAAAGACCCTCATAAAACACTTGAGGCTTTTTGTGAGATTCATCCAGTATCTCCCTTAATCTCCTTTGCTGATCTCTTTAAGCTTTTTGGAACCTTGTAAAAGTACTATTAGGAGCTACCATGAACAACTTAATGAGCAGAGGCAACTGAAAAGAGGAGATATTTCTCACTTTCCTTTCTTTTCAAGCGCAATCTCTTCAAGGTCTCAAATGTGGGAATTCTAGATTTTAAAGCAGCCTCTTCACAACTGAATAGCGTCATTATTTCTTTTGACAGAGGTCTGTGGATGGGGAACAAGAACCACTGCTAACCGAACAAGGACAGGTTCAAGAAAAATTGGCATACATTTTTGTCCTTCAAATAAAAAGTTGTTTAAACTGTCTCAAAGAAATACCATCCTTCCAACACATTGGAAATTTCACCAGCCACTTCATTAAAGGTCTAGTGTGTAGGATGTGGCTGCGTCGAGCAGTGAAGTGGCAGATTGCAACAAACTGAAACTTCTCTTGTGCGACAAGCGTGTCGGAGAGATACGGTCTTCGACGCAAATACACAACTACTATAGGGTCGGTTTGTCCATTCTGGGCTACTGTAGAAACAGATCCCCCTAAATGCCACACACTGTATCTTTAAAGGTGCGTCATGTGAAAGTTAGTAGGTGGGAAAGGTTGCTGCGATTATGAATCATGTTACAGGTGTGAAAACCTGTAGCAAGACATTCTGTCACTACACAATATCCCTGTGTCAGTGGGCCACAGGGATATTGTTTGAATTCAGTGTAATTAGCACATGTGGAAGTCTAAGCCTGTGCTAATACTGTTACATTATCCACTGACAGCAGTAATGAGCAGATGCTACCGTCTTACTGCTGCCTGACATTATTAATGGCTCGGGGTGGGGGGTCTTGCATATGTTGATAAGTGTAGCGTGCAGAAGTACAGAAGACTGTGAAGACTGAGACGGGAAAATATGACCACTTCTTTAAGCACATAATGTGCATGCAGATGTTTGCACTCTCAAACACACACACACACACACACACACACACACACACACACACACACACACAGACACACACACAGACACACATTCGAACAATGTGCATGTGTTAGCTTCAAATGTGCAGAAGTTGAATTTGAGTCTTAATTCTATTGCAGGTGACGGAGACACGGACGGGGCCACTGGGATGCAGTAGCTATGACAATCTGGACTCAGTCAGCTCAATCCTCCTGCAGAGCCCTGAGAGCAAGATTCATCTGCAAGGTAAACAATCCCAGCATATCAATATTTTCCACATGCTGCCCAGAGTGCTGTTGGACATTGCAGGGCAGCAGGGTCAACTCCATTTTATCCTCAAAAAGTAAAGGGCATCTATAGTCATACATAAAATAGTCTTAGTTGCTCAAAGGAAACTTGTGCCTTCTCAAGAATGAATGGCAATGCATTATTTGTTTTAATTGGGCCTGGGATAGATTTGTTCCCCAATCCTCTGGGGACTGCAATACAATTATCGGTGGTTATAGATATTTGCTGTCTTAATCGTTTTCTTGAGTCGCTCTTCAAGCTTCGTTCAGAGCCCAGCCTAAATACAAAACAGTTGCATGAACTGTGCAAACCATTAAAACATGAGCACTCTCCATGAAGGTCAAATATATAATAAGGTATCGCGATATCTCTGATATTTTGTGTCCACCAGAATGTATCTCAAGAATGTTTCCAAGGCATTAATGACAGATTGTGGTTCAGTGGAGGCAAATAGCAACTTTTTCACATTAGTGGTAATGTTCTTTGAAGGGAAAATGGCTATGTCTTAAACATTGATACAACAAAGAATTAGCATACAAGAAGCATGCGTGCAGTGACAGTCACCCAGTGGAAAAGGAATGATGAAAGAATGTGTAACTGAGGTCAAGTGTTTGAATAGAGTGATTGTTTCTTTTATTCATTCCAGTTTACGCAGGTTATTAAAACCAGTCTGAGCATCACAGAGGCTTATTTTATCATCCCCACGCCTCTATTTCCTCTCTCTGAAGGGATCATTACTCGTCCTCTAAAATCAGAGAACTAAGTGGTTTGTCAAAGAAACACTTTTAAGTCTTCCGCTGCCATTTACTCAAAGGACTCTATAGGTTTTGGGAAAAGCTTTATTGTCACACACCAAACGTATTAGCCTTCTGCTTTGAAGACTGTTTTGACACCCAATTGATAGATGACAGGCCTGGAAAAGATTCTTTCTTTTGGCTTGATAATAGCCCTGATATAATGGAAAAGCTTTTCCGATTGGTTTCTGGCTTAGAGTTTTGCATTTGGCCAAAATATATTATTGTGTGTTTATGCATTTTGAATGTGGGCGAAGTGTTATATGAGGTGTTGAAAGTGTTGAAAGTTCTCCTGAAAATACGTTCTTTCAAGAGCAATCATCGTTTCTGCCTTTAATTGGAAAGACAACTGATGGTGTAACTTCTTTAACAATCATAGTGCTCTTCACAGCAATAGTACTTCACACAGATCATTGAGAGGTGTGTCGTTAATGGAAATATTTTTAGTTGTATGCTGTTCAAATTCATTCATAATGAGATTCAATCATTTAATTTACCTCACAGTTTCTCTTTTGACATGAGCACTAGTTCAAGTCTAACATTTAGGCTTATTTCATCCCCTCGTGAACAATATATTCCTCTCAGATCAAGCCAGTCATGTGCATGTATAAAGAATTTGTCCTCCTACGCATATAACATTGGTTAAGGTTAAACGTTTTTATTCAGTCAGGTCACTGGGTCGTCTCCATTGAGTTCCAAGGTTTTAGGATTTATGTTGATTTTGTCTATTGTTAACAGTTAATTCAGTCAGCTTCAAAATAGTGTTATTTTTTCTTCCACTGGGAAGTACATTATGAAACCAGCACATATTCTAGATATCTTTATCTTTTAAAGGTATGTACTTATATGTACTATTATTCTCTATTTAAGTTTAATTTAATTTAATTTAATTTCCTAAATAATACTCTCTGCGCTGTACATATCTTTCATCCCTGCTATTTTTATTTTTATTTTATTTTTATTTTTGTATATATCTCATCCCTGTTGTTGTTTTTAATATGTTGATTTCAGTCTGTAAATTGCTGCTACTCTGACACATTTCCCCTTGGGGATTAATAAAGTATATATTCATTCATGCATTCATTCATTCATTATGGTTATGTACATAGGACATTTTTCCTCTGAGCCAACCAACACAAGCAGATGACAGAAACTCATTGATATGATGATTACTTTATAATGTATATCTGTACTACCGGAATCTAACCTCATTTGGACGTTCAATATGTCTCAGTCATAAAACATTGGTGGAGTTGTCCATGTATCGATTAACAAATAATTTTAGAAAGTAGTGAAAAGTCGATTTGATTTTTTATTTACTTCGAAAAGTATGCATTTCTTTAAGTATTTTTTAATTATCGCTAGATATTCAAACGACCTTTGCATCAAACTTCAAGCCGTGCGTGGCTTTGGTCTGGTTGGTCGGGCATTGCTTGGTAGGTGGTAAGCAGCTGCTAGGTTGTTGGCAGGTATGTTTTTGCTGTGCAGGTCAGTTGCAAGGTTGTTGGCAGGTGGTTGTTATGGTGGTGTGAATGTTTGGTTGGGCATGGCTTGATGGTTGCTCCGATGTTTGATGCAGGGGTTTGGGACATCTCCAGATAGTTGTTATTAGCTGCTTTTTTGTGGCCACTAGGGCGGCACCATGTGGTCGATACTGTGTCTCTGAACACTTAAGTGAATTGTTAAGTGGTTGTTACCGTCTAATCTGTGATTGCAAGGCTATTTAGAGTTATAACTATGGTAATTGTGATTAGTGTGATTAGAAGAAAAAGCATACTCTCCACAGAAGAAGGGTATAAAGCACCATTATAGCAGCATGTTGTTTTTCTTTTATCTCGGTGCACTTAGAAAAATTGGATGTGTAGACAATTGACGGTTGAGCCATTTGGAACAACTTGTAAACCTCATACTGGTTCCAAAAGCAGCTTTATCGCCTTTTCTTCATACAAAACCGTTATATTCCCCGACAGATTTACTGAATCCCTTGACTAGTCTTTACAGCCAATGCCCAAAAAATAATCTCACAGCATTGTCCATGTCTTTGACAACACGCAATAAATGGACTTCACAAATTATCCCTTGAGAAGGAAGACATTGGCTGGGCCCGGGACTGCTCTTATAAGCACTATCAGCTTCCAGCACATTAATAAACACCCACCATGTGTCTCATTTTGAAATGCCTATTGACCTTTTACCCAACAATTAGCTTAAATGCTAACTTTTGGCATTTAAACTGTGGGGAGAAATGAAATCTGGCCAATGTGGAAGATCATATATCACTGGCTGCAGTATCTAATCGCAAAATATGCACATCATGGGACATTTCAGATACAATATAAATTTAACCTAAAATAAATAATTAAACCGACTGTAGATGTACCTAAAAAAAATAAGAATTAGACATCTAGGACATTCTTCTGATGGTGTTTTCTATATTTATATCTTCTTACAAAGGAACACTGAACTGGTGTGGCACGACTCCACAGTGCTCAACCAACTCATTATTTTGGAATGTTTGGTGGGTTCAATCAATAAAGAACTGAAGGGAAGTTCACACCTATTCTCGTGAGGTAAATCACAGGTAGACATCAAAGGAAGGAGTAGAGAGATGAACCCCATTTAATTCTGATGCAATTTTATCTTTTAACTCGTCTGTGCATATGTTTTTTTATGATTTATAAAAACCTGCTCTTCTCCAGAGTATGTAGTGCGTAGGAAGGGTGCATAAAAGCAGTGCGCTCACAGGGCACTCAGCATAACAGTCGAGATAGATTACTTCGAAAGGTTATTCAGGCTTCCAACATCCATATGTCCACATCTTAGAAATCAGATAATAAAATCACAATGTGGAAAAGAAGAGGCATGTCTGCCTTCAAAATGTTGATTCATGGATGCTATTTTAATGGAGATGCGTTCATATATTTATTTCTTTTATTTTGAATTACTGCTTAACTTGAATGTTTTTCTTCTTTGTCTTTAGAATTTGTATTATTTTGTATCTGATTTTTTTCTACAATGTGGACATGTAGATGCCAGTCCTGAATGAATGACTTCTTTATGAACACTATGTATCTCTGTGTTCATTTTGATTGCCCTGTGAGCTCACATAGTTTAAACACTGCGACACAATATGTATCTCCGCTGTCCTGTGAAAACCATGCATATCAAACCAAAGTTAAGTAGTCCTCGGTGATTCGTGAAAACTCCCCTGCTTCTTAAGTTAAACAAACAATTTGAAAACGACAGCAAGTTACCTAAAGAGTGTATTGTCTGTAAACAAGGCTGTTTTTCCATCGTTCATGAAATGTTGACGTCTTGGAATTACATGGTTTCCACAGGACAGCGACAATATGTCAACCGGATGAATTGTAGTTTTCTTCCTGAGAATGAAAAATGTCCATTCATAGAACCTGAAACACCAAAATTGCACTCAGGCTATGAAAACGCATCTCTGTCCTCTTTGGTCTTGTGTGTTTAACCACAGCGTTTATTACACAAAGTAGAAAAGCTTTGTACTCATGAACTTGGTTTCCTCATTAATCAGCACGGGACTGAGGCTTCTTCAGTATGCACTCAAACTGAAGAAGGCCTCGGGCCACTTAATCAGGTTAATCCAAACTAACATTTTCACTGCTAACAAAATCTAGAGATGTGTCAATGTAGTTAGAACACAACCAATAATCAAGTGTCATCTGACTGATAGACTGAGATACTTAAATGTGGATCCTGATAATTTAATTCTGGGCAAAAGGAATAACAAAAATTACCTCTTAATATGGCTTTTATGCTGTATGAGGCCGATCATTTCTTTTTCAGACTGTTAAAATCACTGACAGTGAGAGAACAAAGAGATTGCGATTAAACATTTTTGAATTCTACTTTTCTAGGGTGTAATTGCAAACAGTGTTACGCGCTTCTCTTTTTCTGTCAGTTGAAATTTCACAATGGTGTGTGTGTGTGTGTGATCTCCAATGGAGCCATTTCAGATGAGCCGTGTCCAGGACTTTTTTTTATCTTATCGCCATATTCTCCATTTGTTCTATCTTTCTAAAATTGTTCTTTTTTTAAACATATCCACCACGTTGCTTTATCTTTCCCTCCCTCCACCCATTTGTCTTTACCTCCTATTTTGTCATTTTCTTCTGCTTTTTTTCTTGCTTTTGATATTCTGTTTTTCCATCCTACTCCTCACTGCACTGAATTCACCCTGTCTACTGTGTACAGATTGGTCCATATTAGGATCAGATTATATTTTGAAGACTCTGTATTTTCTGATTGTCTTTCCAAAAATCATTGTCTCCTATGTATAATTCAATTTTTTGGAAATGAATAAATTCATAGAAAAACATAATCTAGCTATTTTAACCGCTTATAAATTAAATAAGGGGTTCATATTAGTATGCAGTGCCATGTGAGTTACCACAAGGATGCAGTAATAGAAAACCCACTCCATTTCATTCTTCTAATTAAACTTTTAATCATGTTTTTTTCATTCCTATTTGTATTTCAGTCGCTCCAGACCTCAGCACTTTATCTACCTTGAGGCACAAGTGTAACTGCAAAACTTTGTTGGAAAATATATACAAGAAAATTATATAAAACCTGTAACCAAACACTAACTGCTTTTTGAGCAAATCACTTCAGTCTGAGACAGCATTCTGGTATCACACTAGTGAATTAAGATGTGGTCATTTTTTTTCCTGGAGACATTTTACACTTTACACTGAATTCTCAAAAGGTAATGTTTTTTTTTCTTCCTCTCCTCCGACCCCCTGTGGTCTGGTCTTTGTGAGTTGGCAGGACTGTGAGCCACAGATAACACAATGTGGATATGACACTCCCTGGATAATTGCTCTGCTTTCTCTTAGATTGAGATTAAAATGCTGTAGTCGAATATCATCTCAAGGGAGCTACCTATCAAAGCCTATACCCAGTCCTCATTTCTCCCACAGTTTTTCTTTGTGAAATGTTTTGGCAATTTAACCCCCCCTCCCTTCCCTCCCTCTCTTTTTTTTCCCTTATCCACCGACACTCATCAGAATTAGAGATGGCACTGGAATTTTTTTTTTTTAATATTAGATTTCATGCACGACATAGCAAAGCTTTGATCTAGAAACGGAACTTTGCAAACTGTGGAGGTTTCAGTTATACATTTTGGCATGTTTAGTGCCAGAGTGCATTATATATGCACAATTGTATTGGCTGCAAAACACTGCAAAATAGGACATCATAATACAGTACGTTATTAGCAGACACTATTTGTTGGCATGCAAGAGGAAATCAATTCTTTTGTCCCAGTCTTCCTCTGTCACCGAACACAAATTACATTATAACCTTGCACACATTTATGTCTCTGAACATTATGAAATCAATCTGTTTTGCATAACAAATTATTGGCTGAGGCAAAAGCATATTATGCATAAATAGCAAAAGACATGAATGTGAACCAACTCTTAAAAAAAAAATCTATGGATTTTGTGATTTATTAGAACAATGACTCGTTTTCCTTTATTCTCTTGAATTAAATCGCAATGAAAGATCCACACTATTTAGCTTTACTACAATTGGGATATAAATACACTTCTGTTCTCCCACATGAATGTGTTAGTTGTTTGCCCTCTCTCCAGGCTAAAGCTTAGTAACCCGATGATATTGGTTTTGGCTGCATTCTCACTTTCCGCCTCCCCTGGGAGCTGCAAGTAAAAACAGTTTATTGAGTTGTGAGAATAAAATGAAAGAGAATATTAGCATGTGGTAGACAAATTGTGTGGATTGTCATTGTTCACTTGAACTCTTATTAACCAGCATAGCATATGACAGGGAGCAAGTAGTTATTTTCTCATAATACCCTAATTCCTTCCATCTGTTAGTATTCATCATTGATTATCTCATTAGAATTTGGGGTATTTTGGTATAGCAAAACAGCAGGGGCTTTCAGTGTATTGGGCAGAAATCATTGGCGTAATCTGATAGCCAACACAAATAAAGAAAACACACACTGGTGATGGAAGAAAAGAATGATTACGTGTTTTAGCTGGGCCAAACAAAGGCCCTGGAACCTCCACAAGCCATTACCTTGTAAGGACCCAATCACCTCCAATATGGCTGTCATAAATTAGCACCAAAACAAAAGCAAACTAATTTGCTTCTTTCAATCACCAGCACATGTTGTCTCTCTTTCCTTTTACTCCAGTTTCTTCAACAGCCAATCTTTGAAGAGCCATGAGCCTATCTTGGAAGATTTATGAATATGTTAGAATAGCCTGAGCCAACAGTTTTCAAAGTGGTGAAGTGAAAATAAATTAAACTGGCCCTGTAGGCAAGTCGTGCGGAGAGTGATGAATTAGATACTCATTGCTCTGTCGCTCGATGCCTGTCCCTCTTTTCAAGTGAAAGCGCTGCAAACATTATGGGGAAGACAAACAAACATACAAATCAATTAAGTGGTTTTCGATGACAGACTTGTTAAGAAAAATGTATTCAGAGACGAAAGTATATTAGTAAACGCAATGTCCCTGGTTACCAGATAATTATTTCCTGAAAAAAAGTCTTGCAAAACACACAGCGCAAATGTTTGTTGAGCACCAAAATAAACACAAACACATATTTGTCAATACGCAGACACAAAAAACTGTTATTTTTGTAATCTTCTTAATGTGTGGTGATACACATCAAGTTATTTTGACTTCGAGATCAGGGTCAGCTTGCGTTATATCTCATGTCACAGGAGTGGTCGGCGGTATTGACCCAGCTCCTGGACAGGCCCATGTATAGGACCGAGGCGACCATTTCCTTGATGAAAGCATGCGTCCTTTTGTCCAGAGAAATGATAACACTGGATCATTTCCATCAAGATGGATAGCTGGACATATTCTTTCAATCCTCTCTAACATTCCGAAAACCCAGTACCTGATGAAATCTTCCCACGTTGACCTGGAGGTCAGCTTTCAATTGGAAGTGGTCAATCAAGAGTGAGTTTCTATTTGAGCCAGCGTAACCATACATCTTCTCTTCCACTCACTCGTACCAGCTGCAGGCTGCCATTTCAGCATTTCAGGTTTTCCACTCAGTCTTTCTTCTCTATCTGACAGACTCTGTTTCATCAATTGATTGGGGGGTTTCTTTACTTTATTCTTTTTTTGGTTTCATTCAAAAGGGCCCTTGCAGTGTTTTAAACACTTTGTGCACACTACATCAATTGTTGGTCAGAATGTGTGGACAAAAGATGATGCTTATGTTTAAAATGTTTTTCCATAACAAATAGTACTTCCAGGTATTATGAGACCATTATTATCTCCGCCAGGTGTAAGCCTGGGGAGAGCTTACGTGTTTGTTTTGGTTGTGTGTGTGACCCGTTTGCCCGTGACTGAGTGAGTGTGCACTTCTGTGTTTGTCCACGGCTAATCCCGCATTCTGCTGCAGCAAACTGCATACTATTTCTGGTGCCCATTTACGGCTGCATGCTCAAGAACCTCAAGTGTTCCTCAAGGACTCACACTTTCTCTAAACACCTTTTATTACCCGTTTTATACTGCCATTGACTGCCTGATTACTCCTCACGCACCACTCTTAACCGGCCCACGGCCAGTAGGGGCCGCTAGTGATCACGTAGCTCGGTGCATCTACGACCGCCGAGCTGCTACTCTTCAACCAGAGGAACAGTGTGGCGGAAACAGTCTGCACCGTGTTATAGTTTGGGACGGTTAGCTGTGAGCCAATCACAGCTAACGGAACTACCAGTACCAGCACTACTTCTGAGCACCTCTCTACGGTTACTTTGCAGTCACTTTTATTACATTTTTTTGGAAGGTATTCGCCACTAGCTAAATGATTTACAGTAGACTCACAAACTATAATACATTTGCATTATCATGGTTTCATATTTCAGAGTTGAAATGATGATGTGTACGATTTGAAAATGTTAAATATTCAAATAACATAATAGATAACTCACAAACGCTTTCACTTTTGGGTTACTGTACAACACTTTCTGCAAAGTCTAGGGCAAATGTGTGACCCCCAATACAAATAGATTAACATTTCTGTATTTAGGGATGCTTGTAGTCATTTCTGTGATAAATCTGGGCTTTTGATCTGAGACGTTTATACAGCACATTTTGACACTTTGAGGACAGTTGTATCTTTTATAGCAGAAATGGAAATGTCAAAGCTTGTCATACGTCTCGGCTCTCCCTCTCCGGGGTTCTTGTAAAACATGGGATTGCTGCAAGAGCCTGCAAAGAGTGTGTACATGTGCTCAGACGTGCATCTCTTCCTGTGTGTGCGTGCGTGCATTTGAAAAAGTGACACTAGTATATCTCACCAGCCGAGGCCCTACTGATACTGCTGTGCGGGGACACATGGTAGCACACGACAGAACAGCTTGAACTGTGCAACTGTCGTGCAGAAGCAGCCAACAGCAACCACAAGATATATTTTGAAACACGGCTAATATTTGAGTATTTTGTTGCTTCAAAACAAAATTATATTACATACATTTGCATTACAATATTTAGATTGCAATATTTTGAGGGGATATTTCCGGAAAGAATACAAAATTGCATTTGCCCATCTTTGATCCTGCACAACAGCAGAAGAAGGAGAAGAAAAATAATCGCAAACTTACGTATACTCTGACTCAACGTGTGCGTCTGTGTCCAGTGTGCAGCACAACGAGCAATAACTCAGCACCATGGAGAGCTCGTCTACCTCTCCAGACTGCCTGCTCTTTTCAATCCAGCAATTGCTTCAACGTGCAATTTCAGCAATTCCTTATTTTCAAGAGGCAGGAGCAGAAGGCCCTGAATACAACATCCATTTGTATACATAATGTATGCTTTTACAGTGATTACCTTCATCCGTGCTGCTTTTTGTGTTAACAATGCGAATAAGTGAGTTTCCTCAAAGCTAACGTCATATAGAGGTATTGTGCGGAAAGCATTGTGTTATGCAAGTCTTTCTGTTCCACACAGATACAGCAGCGTGTATCGCATATGCATATGCAAGCACTTGTATGTTAATATGTCCAGAAAATAGGATTTGACACTTCTCTGTTGTTTTGCTTTTTCAAATATATGCATGACTAAATATTAATGCACCACAAAAACTCCACATACCTCGGCGGAGCACTCAGGGATGAAAAAAAACCTGAAAAACATTCTTTGTTCTGCACTTTGGACATATTTGAGATGGAAATATTGATTAAATCGTTCTGAGCAATTATTCCCACACACAAATACTTAGTAGTAGAATTGTTCAACAAAATCATCGACAGTCCTGTTTGAAAACACAGGCTGCTGCCTTCTAGTGTGCTGGGAACATTTATGGTAATCTACGATAATCTACTCAGCACAGACACAGCAACACATTATCCATTCGAATGCTAAGTACACCTCATTCAGAACTTTAAAAAATGCTAACATATTCTGAGAGCTGAGAATAGCTCCAGTGTAACATGTTATCCCTGTCAGGCCCAACACACACTGTCAGAGACCTAAAGCGCTTTATGTAAAGAAATGAAAAGTGGATAATAGCTGATTTAGCTGCACCTTTACCTTCTAGTTGTAGAAGAACAACTCTCTTGTGAAATGGGCCAACACAGCAAATCGTAAGGCTGTGTGCCCCTTCTGTTATAAGCATCTAGGGATCAGCAGGGCAGACTGGGCAGACCTGGACTGAAGAGAAACAGGCAATCATCCAGTTCAGAGGTCTTTGCTTTTGTATCATGGCTGCAACGATAACCTCCAATGGTAATTTAATGCCGCCATTCAAGTAATGCACTTTATTGCACCAGTGGATTAAGTAATGATTATTTTGCGAAATTGCAGCCACACAATGGTCAATTAATCTTTAATGAAAGTGAAACTTATGAGGCGAAGCGTTGCATTGCAATAAGCAGGCAACTGCTTGCCAAGGCAGTTACAAGCCTCAGTTGTGGCCTACACTCCTCATCTATCACCATGTAAAAATAGAGCACTCTCGAAAGAGACACAATAAAAAGGCAAAGTCACAGTTGCAGAGTCTCCGATTTTAGCATTCATGGAATGTTTGAAGGCCTATATCCTCCAATGTACGTGAAGGAAATATATCAGCCTCTGATGTATGCAGTTAGATTAACTGCCATTTTGAGGTGCTATTTATTTAGAGCAAGCCAGGCATACTGGTTGCAGGGAATTATGTGCACTGACAGAGCATGAAGTTGGAGGTTATCAAATAGCTGCACGGGAATTCCAATATGCACCTATTCATTTCATCAGTAGCTCTTTAATGATAGTAAGTGTAACTCCTTGCTCCAAAATCCAGTGTTTTCCTCAACAAATACCTGCATCAGAGCCATATAAACTGAAGCTTTATTGCCCAATCACTCTCAATGTGCCCACATGCTACTGCACCAACACAACAAAGCCAGGAAAGTCACAAAGATAAATGTTTTTCTCTGATTAGTTTCTCATTTCATTTTTGGCCCGAGGGCTCCAATTCTCTTACTCGTTCCCCACTGCACTAACAAATGTTGATTGATTTGCTTTTATTGCATGACATCATTTCTACACTGGAGTGGGAGGACAAGACATCAAATTTCCAATACTTGAATACGTGCTCGGTGGGAGAACGTAGAGGAGAGCAGGAGAGGTGAAGAAGCAGGAATGAGGAGAGTGATTGATTGAGTGAATGGGAGCCAAAGGATGATGGGGGACGAGTCAAGGGGCATGTGCATGAGTGTGGCGGGAGTAGGAGTGAGTGTAATGAAGTAAGACAGAAGAGATGTGTACAGAGACAGAGTACGAGGGAGAGTGAAAAAGGCATGGAAGGAGGAAGACCAGAAACATTGAGGGGAAAAGAAAGTGGAAAACAATAGATTGCACGACGGATAGTGCTGTACTGAATGTCAGCATCCCAAGCGATTCCCTCTGCAATCTGCCGGTACCAACACAATGATATGAGAGGAAACGTGTGTGTGTGTGTGTGTGTGTGTGTGTTTGTGTGTGTGTGTGTGTGGGGGGGGGGGGGGGGGTTGGGTATGGGGTATGGTCGGACAGCAGCGGGAAAGAGGGAGGGCTGAAGCACTCGGTGTTATTGTGCACCCGGCCGCTGGCATCAGCACTGTCAGTAAGCAGCGTTGATCCGTGAACTTGCCATCTGGATTCTCCCACAAATCACATTAAAGTTTCAAACCCAGGAATACATCAAGCTAAATGAATATTGGATCCAGGGGCCGCAGACAGGCCTGATGGAGAGAAAGCCCCGTGCAACCCAACTCTTTTGTGGTCAGACATGATCCATCCATCCCTTTTACGCCCTCCATCACTCCCTCCTTCTTTTCTCTTCATCACTGATGAGGAGAAGGGAACTGTTTGATATCCATACAAAGAGGTACACAAGAACAGCTTGTAGTTGAAAGTGTTTTTTTTCTTTTTTTTTTCGGTTCATATTTGAACTGACATCATCATTGTATGAAAATAAAAATAACCATTTTGGAATGAAATCTCACCAGCCACGACACCAAATTGAACCAGGGGCTTAAAGTCGGGAGTCCCCATTTGCTATCTTCCTTCTTCCAAACGCAGCCTTCATTTTTATCTGAACTACACACCTGTAATGTTTTATGAATGTATATTGAGCTGTTCCGATATCCTGCCGTCAAAATATGTCAACCAACAGGCGTATAAACACGCAGACAAGGTGAAAACAAAACCAGCATATTCACCATCCCTGGTAAATATGACTGAACTATTAGCATAATTAACTGGTCGATAGAATTGACGAACATTAATTATCCAAACACATTCAAACTGCAGTATGTGTTTTGATCATTAATGCAGCAATGCGTTTCAAAGGGTGTCACCATGACGATGAATGTGAAAGTTGTTCTAGATGTCAGACACAAAACTTGGCATATATTAAGATCCTCATTTTCTTCTAAATCACACTCAGTTTTTATTCTAGCGTGTGTTGTGGGTGGAAATAAGGAACGTTAATTGCCACATGCATATGCACAATAAGAAATACCATTCAACTATATGACAATACCCCCAAAATGATTAATGTGTACAGTACAAAATTGTAGGCTTATTCTCCCTTTTATTTCAGCTGGATCATGTTGATTTTGCATAAATGGATTCCTATTTTCACCCAAAGGTGAAATATAATAATATGTGAGCGTAAGAAAAATAATGCAATCATTCTTCATTCAATAACTTGTTATGTTCTGGTTCCTGGTTGCCTATTTTCTGCTGAAGCACTGTTTGTGCTCAAGTAAAACCTATTAAGAAAATATTGCCTCACCATAATGCCGTGTCCTACAAGAAGGAAAAAAATCTATTTAGTTCTTTTCCAATTCAGTGGCTTGTGGAGCTTGGGGGTTATTTTCCCCGGGCCTGGACTGAAGAAAAAGGCTTTACTGATAGCTCATCAAGCTTCAGTTCTAGGAGACACCCAGGGTAAGATAGGGATTGTCTTGGAGTCTAAAAAGTATATGTGAGTGAGTGTGAGAGTGAATAGGTACTTTCAGCTTCAGCCCTAAATTGGCCTCTAGATTATAAATTATGCCCCCATTGGCATAAAATAAGCAGAATACTGCAAAGTTGGGTCTGTTAACCACAATCAAATACAAATGGAAACACTTATTGAACACAGTAATGCATGTTGTAGAAAATGCCCAGGAAGTGAAATTATGTGATAAAAATAAAACAACACACTGCAAGCAGGCATCAATCATTGTTGGAAATTGTCACATCATGAGTGATCAGCCACAGAACAGGCAGCTCAAATTGGACATAGTCGAGCTCTGAAGCACATCTTTCCAAAAAATAAAAGAGTGCAATCCTAGAAGGGCAGCCATCCATTTAACTGCAGCTTTCCCCACTCTTTTTTCTCACATATGTGTTTACTATGTCTGTATGTTGACAGTATTACTGACTCTCATCTCATCTTTCCATTTCAGTTCTTACTCTTAACACAAGTATACATTTGATAACAAAATGATAAATAAATGATTCATGTCCCTTTTTAAATTAATTTTGTAAGATTTTGTATTGAGCTCTTTTTATTATTTAGTTTGGGCCACTAGGCTGCACATTCCATATCTTGTCCAAATGCTTCATCGATTTACAACACAAAGAAAATTGAACAAGGACTGTAATGTTTTTCTTTTTCTTTCTTGAATTATTTTTTTCCACATTCTGTTTAACTTAATCCTCTCATTTATCTCCTTTCAGGTCTTCAGGTCATTTTCCCAGATTACCTGCAGGAGAAATTTGTCCAGTCAGCCCTAAGCTACATCATGTGCAATGGAGAGGGAGAGTACGTGTGCAGTAACAACCAGTGCATCTGTCAGTGTGCCGACGATTATCCGCAATGCAACTGTCCCATCACCGACATCCAGATCATGGAGAACACCATGTTGGGCATGTCTGAGTCCTGGGTATCCTCTTATAAAGACTTTGAGAACTCTGGTAAGACGGAAATTCCACTAACTTTAATTTATCATGACAGTTAAGAAACATTGTATATGCATCATTGTATTTATGTTAAAGCTGTATAGGTATGTTTTACTATTTTGCAAGGGAATCATTCTTGACACATCTTAAATCTGAAGAGCATATTAATGGGCAGACATACATAGCTCAGGCTATTAATTTCATAATCTCTAAATTGTCTTGTTGCTCTTGTTGCTGTTTATGTTCACTGCAGAAAGTAGTGTGAAACCTTCATATTGTTATAATTATTTATTTATTATTAAGTCTATTTTTACTGTAATACACATGTGAACATGAGGTTATATGGAAGCCTATTCCCGTCAGTAAAATAAAAAAAATTAGATAGAAAGTTACAATTATGAGATAAAAAGTAATAGTTATGAGATAGAAGGTCGAAATTGTGAGATATTAAGTGCACATGTGCTTCAGTGTTGCTGACTTTTTTTTCCTTTCTGTTATCTGGTGAAAAAAAAAAGCTGCGTCGGTGCAGTCAGCTGTGTGTTTAGTTCTGTTGGCTGTTAGCTGCTAGCCAAACACATTGTCCAACACAATAAAAGCGAGAAAGCTTTTTCCCCTATAGACATACAGTCTATGGTTTCCCCCCACTGTGTCTCTGGCCCCAGAGTAGCAGATGGGGTTTGGGGATGCACTCAGCTGTGTGATCACTTGCGGCCCCTACCGGCCGAGGGCCAGTTAAGAGAAGCGAGTGAGAAGTCAGCAGGCTTTCAATATCAGTATAAAACAGGCAATACAAGGTGTTTTGAGAAAGTGGGAGTCACCGCTACCACGAGAGGTCCTTGAACATGCAGACGTAACTAGTCTCCCAAAATATTTAGCAATTTGCTGCTGCAGAATGCGAGATTAGCTGTGGCCAACACAGAGGTGCACGGTCACTCATTCATGGACGGACGGACGGACACACGCACGCACACACATGCAAGCAACGCATGATACGCAGATATAATGATCACAATGTGGTTACTTTCTTATTTGTTATTCATAAGGTGGCATCAAAAAGACAACTTTTGAAAGTCATGGCAAGTAATATTCTCTCCCATACAAATGTCTCTGTTTTTATTGAATGCAAACGCAGACCTAAAGGTGGACGCTAAAAATATTGGACACACAGTGAAAAAAAAAAAAGCACAGCTAGTTCCCAGCTGTTACATTGCAAGTCACCATGCTTATCTATTATTGATATGATATAAAAGTGTCCCAATAAAACCTGCCAGCTACAGATAAATATATTTATGTACCATAGAAGAAAGTTAATGTGAGTCATAGAGGTCACTTAGTGCAGCAAGTCTGTGAAGAGGACGAGTAAAGTACGCACGAAGAGGGCATTTATAGTATTTATATAAATGTATTACTGTCCCAGAAAACAAAATGCATTTCACACACTGACCAAAATAAGACGTTAAGGAATCAATAACTTTTGCAGGGTGTGTAACATTTATCAAAAAATATCACTTTGTTTTTGGTTTAAACCAAAAGGGGATTAAAACAGACAGATTGTATAATGTACTGCATGTAACCATAACAGGGGACAATTCATGTTAATAACAGTAAATGGAGCATGATGGTGATTCCAAAATTAACCTAACTACCCACTATTACCAAAGTAAAAAGGTAAGCAAATGATAACATTTCTATAAGCTTATTGCAATTATGTACAGCACCTCCTCTACGAATACTTGTTTCTTCTTGGGAGAACCGTTGTAGCCTCAGTTGCCTTTTAATGGAAAGGAAAGTAGGTGATTTGATTGATGACAAACGATATCACCATCTATGGCTCACACGGATCATGTGTTTTATACTCTCAATATTACTCCACTTGTGCATCTATCCAAAAGGTGATCAGCGAGACATGTCCACATTTATTTATTAAAATCTTGGAATACGTTTCATCCTCAGTCAACTAGCTAATACAATAATATGCATTAGTTTAGTTGCATACACCTTTCTGAGGTTCTGCAGATGTTTCTAAATGCAAAATATTTTGTTTTATATAGAACAAATTTGTGATTAGATATCCTGGACCCATCAAATGGAGATGTAATGGCACAAGAGGTGAAGTGGGGTTACATTCTGAGAGCTGTAATCTCTAGATAACGGTGCTGGGTGACTTGAGATAACAGTCAATCGAGGGACTAGGACTCTTTGGAAGCTGTATCAAAGAAGAGATCCTTGATGGCTTTGAAGCCTGTGTAGAAAGACTTGGCAACTGTTGAACTAGCATGAAGGGATGATGTGTGTTTTTGGTGAGGAAATCAGACAATTTTAAATATTGAATGCTGGAGACACCCAGCTTTTCTAGGGGAAAAGTGAGGTATGTGACATCTCAGAAAACTGGGTGGGGGAATATGGCAAGTTCAAAACAAGGGTGGAGAAGAAATCTTGTGTCTTTGAAGAAAAGGGGAGCTCTGACATGCCTGGGAGGAGAGTGGAGGAAGTTCTGACATTTCTCGGCTGTGCCTCAAAAAGAGCTCTCAACTCTAATGCCGTTAAACTGACTTGGAAAGGTCTGTGTGAGGTGACTGGCTTACTGCGCAGGTCTTGAATATGGGAATATTTTCTTTTTAGAGTTGAGTGTGGAGAAGCTTTTTGTACTGTGTTACATTTTTCCTATAGATTTTTTTTTATTGTTTAGCACCGCAGATTTCTGCTTTATCAAGGGCATTAGATTGTGTGTAGCATCTTGACTGTTGACATTGCTAAGAAGACATTTTAGGCATTTGATTGTTACCTCGATTATTTATAATGATGTGCTTACATTCATCTTCAGAGATAAAAAAAATAAGCTACTCTGAGTCGTTTGACTCGATATTTTGTTAATTAGCACACCAAATAAAAGATTCCCTATCCTTGTGTATTTGCTATTGGAGCCTGAGTCTCATCATCATGCCCCTTGTTGCTAAACATTGGAGTTAGTGTTGAAAACAAGGGTCAGAGAGCCGGGCGCACGGTTGTGTGGGGAGGAGAAAAGCAATATAGATCAGAAGCAGCAGCAGGAACATAAGGGCAATAATCAACACTGGTGGACACAAATTTGTTTGGGCAGTGCTCTTCAGCGAAAGTGTGAGAGCACAGAGTAAAAGGGTGTTTACTGAACTGAGGGTTTCAATTCTCTGTAAATGCTCAAAACAGAGGCAATCCAAAAGTAAGCACAATACATCCAACCACATATGAAACATATTGGTCAGAATTCTGGGTGCTCACTGACCACTGGCACCTGACCATGGTTGTCCTCAATCGGGACAATTCATTGGATTTTTCTACAAAAACAATGTATTGACTCGTACAAAAAATCATCCCTCTCAATTATCACTGATGCATGCATTTTATCTCATCTTTTCATTTCGCTGTGTTCAAGACGTTTCTGGGCGTCAACTTATAAAAACGTAGTGACAGCAGGTGCCAGATTGTAAGGACACATCCAAAAGTAAGCGACAAAATGTCGTACACGTAAAATAATAACAATTATCTATATAAATAGCAAGCGAATCATCAGTCAATTCTGAAATGATCTAAACATTTTGGATTAATTGACTCTTAGACTCTTCTGCTGACACAAGCGACTTTCTCTTAATTTCACGTTAACTTAATTAAGTGTACCGTAACAGTTCCTTTAGTTACACATAAAATTCAAACGGGAGTCAGCAGAGTAATAGCATACATGCTGCAGTACAAAAAAGTTACTCCTTTGTTTCCTCACTCATCAGTTAATAAAAGTTCATTCTGATCATGTTTGTTTTGTGTCTTAAGGGAAAAAAATACAGCAGATTCAAGAGTTTTGTCACTCCAGTATGAATCCTCCATACAGTCGACTGCTTGCTGTTGCTATTTGTAATTCTACCCAGGATGCTCGCTGGATTAGGGTTGGACAAATAAGTGTTTTGTAAAACAAACCCATTCACCAATATTGTTAACATTCTTATCATTTGTATGAAACACACCGGTTGGTTCACTGATAGGATTCTTTGAATAAATACTTTTACATTTCACTATTTCATTAGTTCAGTGGTTCTCAAACTTTTTCTGTCGGTCCCCGCTTTGGAGGAAGAAAAATGTTCGGGCCCCACCGCCCCAACACAATTGTAACAAAATGGTCCAACTTTTTGTGACTCCTCCATCCGTGCTTTTTCAAATAATAGAATAAAGAAAATTGCAATCTCTTTCAAGTAAACCAGATTGCTCCATCAGACAAAAACTAATAACATGTGCAATCACTTTGTTAGAACATTGCAAATAAAGTTCAATCTGTGCAAAAAATAACTAACATTTGGCAAAAAACAACGACTTATTGTGGCTGCAAATAACCTGTTTTGCACTGAATATATTTTGAAGATAATAACAATAACGTTCAACCTGTGCAAAACAAAATGAGTGCAGATGTGTGAGCCATGACGTTTTATCAGTATTAGTGGCTGCAGTGAGCTGCTTTCCTCTACAAATATTTTTTAAAGAGGGTTGTATATTTGATACGGCCGCTGTCAATTCATGCTCAATGTTGAGTTTAGATCTATATTCTGTTTTGAGAGACACAACAGCAGAAAAGACCTCACGGAGATCTCACGAGGCTTTTAGCAAAACACCAAGAATCGCCGAGTCGTGCATGCGCAGCGTAACCTGTTAACGGCGTAACTAAACATTTCCATGAAAGTACAGGCATTTCGCCATGTATTTATTAATGACGTTTTATGTCCGTGTACTTTGTACTATCTAAAGTTATCATGTTCATGGACAGAGTGTTCGTCCTGAAACCACAAAGTATCCGGTTCATCCCTGTTCTCCATAGTTTCATGTTGAAGTGTTCTTGAGCAAGACACTGAAGCCCCAGTGCTTCACAGCAGCTCACTGCCCCTTAATTACTAAGGATGGGTAAAATGCAGAGAATAATATCCCCACTGTGGGATTAATAAAGGATTCTAGAAATAAAACAAATTATGAAAAAAATATATAATATTTTTTATTTATTTTTAAATATCATTTTTTTAAACAGCCCCACCCCCCCGCGCCCCACCTGTAATACCTCCGCGCCCCACAGTTTGAGAACCACTGCATTAGTTGAACAAATGCCAGAAATGATTTGACTATGGAAATGTAAACTCATTTTAGTCAGTGCAGTTTACCTGCTGCTTACCTGTGTACCGTATTTGCTTAAAAGTTTGAGAATAAATGTAAAGTGCTCTCCTTTAATTCAAATAATCAGATTATTTTAACATAGAAGGACAATACAACTATTTTAAAATATCTAACTCAACACCTTCGAAGCATTCAAGTCAGAATGTTTATTCCACTAATTCCTCTTTTTTAACTTGTTTTGTTGCACCTTCATATTCTCACTCCACTCATCTCTGTTTTGCAATCTGCTTTCTCCCTCCATCTCTCTCCGTCATCCAGATGAGTTCAAATCCTTTCTGAAGAGGCTGCCCTCCACTCACTTCCTGCCCATCAGCAGTGTGCATCTCCTGTGGGGCAGCGACTGGGACCTTCAGGCCCGCTACAGGCTCCTGCAGAGTTCCCTGGAGATCCAGCGGCTCAAGATCCAGCGCACCGCCCGCAAACTCTTTGGCCTCAGCATCCGTTGTCACCACAACCCCAACCACCAGATGCCTAGGGAGAGGTGGGTAGCTATACGACCTCCACATCATAGTGGAAATGAGTTGTGGATTTAATCAGCAACATACAGCAAAGGTGCTGTTTGGCACTGATATTTTTGGATATCTGCTTTTCAAGTGCAAGAAAAGCAAGAGCATGTGAAAATGTAATGACATCTTTCAGGGAAATGTCTCCTCTGAGATGATGTAGAGGTTTTATTTTGATTGTTTCTTCTTGAAGCGTGCACAGTAAGGATGCCATCCATTATACATTTCAGCGTATGGCTCTGTTGTTTCTGTCCATCAAGCCAACTTAGTGCTGAGGCTTGCACATGCCCAAAGCACTCTTGCTCACTCTTGTATTTCACATTGCAGTCTGAAAAGAAAATGTAGCTGTGGGAGTTTTCTTGATAGGTCATTGCACACATCTGTCACCACCTACTGCAGTTGCTGCTTAAGAGCCTCGCTGCAGATGTGCCATGGTGTCAGCATTGCCTGAGATGTTGGGAATTTCCCCCTCCGCTGTAGCGAATATTAGAAAAACACTATGGAAAATATGCAAAAATCCCAGGTGTGAAACATCCTGAAAACTATTCCATGTAGGGGATGTCGCCATAAACAGAACAGAACCTGAAAAATTAATTTAAGTGGTCTGAAAATGAGCGGCTTTCAACAGTCACTGACAGAAAAGACACACACCCACATGTGCGTGTGTGTGCGTGTGTGTGCGTGTGTGTGTATGTGTGAAAGAGTGTGAGTGTGAGAGTTGGCAAAGGTTTGTTGTGAAGTGTTATCAAAGAGACACAGTATATGTGCCTCCTCTTACATGGCGTATGCATGTGCTTGATGGCACTGGAAACAAGAGCAGTGTGTGTATTTGCTTGCTTGTGTGAATCAGGTTTGCATCAGATGGGGGACTTATTTGTTTTCATTACGTCTGTTTGTGTGTGTGTGTGTGTGTGTGTGTGTGTGTGTGTGTGTGTGTGTGTGTGTGTGTGTGTGCGTGCGTGTGTGTGTGTGTGTGTGTGTGTGTGTGTGTGTGTGTGTGTGTGTGTGTGTGCTTTGCATATATGCAAAACTATATATGTGGTCTATAGCTCACCCAGGGGTTATGCTTTCATTTGAGTACATCTAACATCTAATGAAAACAATCAACTGTTTTAGTAATATTTAACTGTATTGTAAGGGTAACCATGTTGCCCAATGCATGTGTATTGTCAGTATAGTGCCTTTAAGGTATCTTCCTTTTCCCCAGTTGAAGGAAAGTGCCCCTATCACCAACAGGGACTCTAACCTTATCCTCTCCTCTGGGCAGCTTATAACAGCTGATCAGGGGATGAGGTAATTGATGTAAAGCTGAATGCCCATAAACCATCAGCCCAAGTGTTTTCAAGGTGTGTGCCAACCACCTCAGGGAGGCCTTCCAGCACATCCTCCACCTGTCAGTAAAGCTGCAGAGGGTGCTGATGATGATGTGAAAAACATCCTGCCTGGCCCCAGTGGCCAAGAATGGGCACACCAGGACTCTAAATGACAGCCGGCCAGATCCCTTGCGAGGGACCGTTTAGATTCCCTCCAGATCCAACATAAGGCCCACAATGGGGAGGATGATAGTGTATACTATGTGCATACTTGGAGGGGCACTGTAAGAATCATGTCCATCGCCATCTCCTGTGGTTTTAACACCAGTCAGGGTCCTCTGTTGAAGAATTTCCCTGAGCTATGCATGTGGAAACCCTATAGTGATCACTTGGAACAGAGATCACCCCACCCATTAGGAATGTCAGTTTTGGTTGGTTTTGCTTTCGAAAGACCGAAACCCTTTAACAGGTAACTGACTGGTTAATAATGAAAAATAAAGCGAAATTACATGCAATACAAAAGGGAATGTCTCTTGCATTTCATGTAATTTCGCTCAATGAGCACATTTCAAAGCACTTTCTCATTAGAGGTGCTGAAATTTTAATGTTTTGTGTCTTAAATGTCTTGCCGTTTATTTTATTTTATGTAGGCTTTGCTGAGGTTTATTGCCCTATTTTGATCAGGTCACAAGGGTTTCACCGATTCATCGGCCACTGATCGCCTGATTTTATTGTGAAATAGTTTGATCAGTGGTCTTTAAAGAGACCCATTAGATGACGTTCAGAATTTAAACGTATTCAATATTTGTATATCAATATTTTTTCTCATTTGTTCACTTTCTTGCCTGCTCTTTAATTCGTTGTGGAAGCCGCACAGCTGAACACACACACACACACACACACGCGCTCCGTTGGGCCGCTAAATTACAAATCCTGCTTTAATGAAGGCATGACTTGTCCTACTCTGCCTCTGATTGGCTCATACTCGTTGCCTCTGTTGATTGGGTTGGTTAGGTTAAGGCATGAGGAGTGAGATTGGTCAGAGTTAGTGTCAATTAAGTGTCAGATAAGCCAATCGGAGGCAGCGTAGGGCGGATCAGAGCAGTAAAGCCTATCAAACCACCCATGACTCAAAGTAACCAGGATAAGAGAGGTGGTGTAGTACTATTATTGGTTCGTGAAATCCTCCCCCATATTTATTAACACTAATAAGAAAACTGGACTGCATACTGATATGCAAGAGAAAGACATAAGAACTTTATATTTTCTTAGAGGGCTGTGGCTGAACCATAGTGCTGCTATTGGCTCACAGTCATTTGCAATGGGCTGGAAAGGTAAGAGAAATATGCTTTGTGATGCTTTGTTGTCTTGGCAACCTAGCTAACAAAGATTGTTCATTCATGGAGATGAGCTTGGACTCCCAAGTAGATGTTTTGTTTGTTCAATGGAAGGTGACCTTTGTACTATAGCTGCTCAGTAAAGCATGTTCATCATAAATGTGAATTTGAGTAAATGTACTGTGTATTCATAGATAGGTAATAAATAGAGATATGCATTATCCAATAATGTATTGACTGACACTACAACACAGTAGAGTGATGCATTCTTAATGAACCAGCTCTTAGTTTCATTTTATTTCATAATTCTTACATGCTGCCTCAAAGCATTCATATTATGCCACTCCGAGTACGCTTTTAGTTTGATTAAATTATGGATGCAAAGTAAGGCCGAGTTACTTATTATTAATTGCAATTATTATAATGTGAAATTTAAATAAACTTAAACCTATCCAAAAAAGATTTTAAGTTTTAAATCATGCTACCCCTTCACCATTGCATATTGCAAAAGGTCAGTCAATAAACACATTTACATCAGCTAATGAAAGACAGGCATCAGATGCATTGTTGCCTGGCCATAATTAGAATTGCATATCACCAACTTATAATTTGTCCACCGCAAGGCATCCATTCATTAAAAGCATCGTAAATTCCTGTTGTGAACACACACACAAACTTATAGCTGGACTATATTGGATTTGCTATTGCATTTCCTTTAATGAATATAGCAGCTTGCTTCAAGTAGAATAAACATAGCCGTTTGTCTTTGGTGTAAATGATTAATAGTGACAGATATAAAGTACCTTCACTCCCAGCCAAATCATTTGCATCCAGGCTTTGCATTGGCTTTAATTATTCATGTCAAGTCAAGCATATTTACAAATATGAATGTGCTCTCCATGTGATGAATTACATTGCCCTAATTTCTATTGATTTTGACATGACACTGCTTTTTAAGTTTTGCTTGAACATATTTGAATCCAATTTTGCATTTAGTTTGATACAACATATATCCTGTCACTAGAAATCATCAAGGCTCTCTCTCATACGGAGCTCCCAAACCACCCCCCTCGATCCATCGCAACAGGAAGTGTGTTATGATACACTGCCAGTTAAATATAACGCTTTGCAGATACTCCATAAAGGAGAGATGATATGACACTTTACATTAAGCATTTATCGCTCATTACTCCTTTCAAAAGCCCAAGCTCTGACGATATACAGTATACAGCTACAGCTGTGGTGGTTGACGCTGTCGCTGAGGATATTGTAATTGCCCGGACTGCGGCTGCATTTGCGGTTGTTACTATGGTGCTATGTTATGACTACTCTGTGCTGCTCCTATTAACTTTCACCAAGAAAGCATAGTTAAGCCACATGGGATTGGAACCCATGGTGCTTATATCAGATATGACAGATGTGTTACAGACCACAGGAATTCAGGAATCCAGTAGCTTCAAAGCTCAGACAGCACGACCATTTCAAATCACTGCACATACAACCCCTGCGTTAGTGTTACATCCATTATAATCTATGTCCACGTCATGATTATAAACAATAAATATGTAAGTTTGATCGCCAAAATCCAATTACCTATAAAATCACTTGAATTAGCTTTCAAACCTTTGAAACTCAAAGGTCTTCTCGGCAATGATCATGTGGTTAAATTCCTCCAAAGATGTGTCACTCAGTAGTAGGGTTGTGCTGGTATCATATTTAAATATTAAGGTTATTGTGGCCAAATAATCACTGAAAATGGCACTATCATGATCATCATCAAACTTTCCTGAAACACAACTATTAGAAATTAGATATAGAACAAAAATAATTCCGACCAATTTTTGTATGATTAATATAATGCTTTATTTGCAATGTATGGACCACTCATGTTGTCATACACATTGTTATTTATTTTGTGAATTAATAATTTTTGCGAGCATTGGGCACAGGTGAAGCTCACCCGTGAGCAAGAACAGAATGTGTACAATTTTGAAACAGTACGTTTCCTTTGTAAAAAGGCCAAAATGCATGCACCAACAAAAGCTTGCACTTAACGTCAGTAGCTCTGCACGCAACGCTGCAAATAGGTGTGCCGCATACACACGCTAAATAAGCGTTGTGTCAGACACTGAGTTGCACTGAACAAGCTGCGTAATTGAACATGTGGAGAGTAAGGACAGGTTGCATGAACACCACATACACTTGCTTTAATTCAGTGGGTTAAGCAGCTAATGTAAACATGGGAAGTTATGGCCAAAGTAGCTTCAGCTAACTGCTAGAAAAGGCAGGAATGCTGTGGTGTGTTTATACTGCCCTCTGAAAATAGCAATAATTGTAGTATTGATGGTAATATAAATTGTTGATTTACCATCACAATGTTTCCATTTAATATTATAAAACCAGTATCCTGGCACATCTCTGCTTGCTGGCTCTTTAGTATTCATACTGCGATGGACAGGAAAAACAAGCTGGAGGCAACTAACATGATACATTCATCTCTCTAAAGACACTCCAGGCCGAACTGCAATACTACAGAGAGGCAATGGAAAATTATATAAAAATCACAAATAAAGTTTCTGCACCAGGAGATTAAGATGTCTTATTTCTAGGGGAAGAGGTAAAAGCAGACATCAGCTCACTAGTGCACATAACACGCTCAAGAAATAGCTGCTCCACACAGGGCACATATTAAGTTTGCAATAGAACAAACAAATGGAGAAACCAGTGATTGATCAGATGGGTTTCAGTGTTTGAAAGTGTTTTTTTTTATCTTTCATAAAATACACACACATATACAAAATGTAAGCCAAAGAATATAAGGAAACTGATGATGTTTCAACAATGGCTATATCCAGATTACACTTAATCTCGAAGAGCAAAAAACACCCTTAATCTTTTTCATATGAATTTATATCCTTTTGAGATTCCTCACTATTTTGTTTTGTTTTTGTGAGAACTTTAATATTAAAACATTACAACAAGTTCCTGAACTAGATAAGAACTGTATAGTTTGAGATTTCTAAGATTGCATTAATTAGATAACTTGTTTTCTGGTCTAAGAGTACAAGACGCATTATTTTAATGGAATCACTCAGCCAACCAGTTTATTAGCATCAGTTCTTCACTTTATCCAGTTGGTTTCCCAGATGGGGTTGTCCCCTTTCCCTTCTCATATTAATGTGTGCATTGAGCTATTTGTGATCTCTGTTCCTGTAATGTTCCTTCCAAAATGAAACACAATCTCTAATTGTATGCTGACGATGTATTGTTTTACAGTTCAAACTTTCACGAAGTTTTGTATCTTATTGAGTATGGTCAACTTTCTTTTAGCTTAACCTCTTAAAGAGTCTGTCATTTCAAATATGTTGCCGAAACCCAATACATCCTGCTACCTTCCTTGAACAATTTTAGACCATTTCAAATATTCAGGTGTCAGATGAAGACAATGGATGAAGTTAAAATAAAGGTAGACAATTATAATAGGGAATAAAGGATACATTAAGTAAATTTTTTGTTGATTTTTTCATTTCCTAAAATGCAGGTGTGAGAATATGGGATCATTTATAGCATACCTTCACTTTATCAAATCTTCAATTTGAAGTCAAAGTTAGTGGAATCAAGCATTGTGCTTCCATTGTCCTCTATAGTTGATTTGTTCTAGGCCCATTTTGGGTATAGCTTGGGGGCTTTATGGCCTGCTGAGAATGCATTGTCATCCATCATAGTTAAGCCTTAGCTTTATTAACATGTCAAGCTAACCTTGATCAGCCCGTCCTCTGAAAAATCAGGATTCAGAATTCATCTCCTACACTCAGAAAAGAAGTTCCAGTACTGTCAAGATGACAGGGAAAGATGCCTGAGGGGGGGGGGGAAAGGGCCATGATAAGAATAGCAAGTAATGCCTTCCACCTGAGGGAATAACACAACTCCTCCCCCTTAAAGGGAATAAATTATCCTATTCCCAGACCATCCTGACTAGAGGATTTCCATGTGTACATTTCTGCCAATCCTTTAACGATGCATTTGATTGACTGTGTGATTATTGTATGTGTTTGATATCTTCGAGCCATTGGGGTCCATTCATTTCAGTAAGCTAAGTCAACTGACTACAAGGTACAAGCTTACTCGAGATACAGTAATGCACCCCAGTTTACTTAATGATGGGTTTTATTCCTAAATAGTTCAAGTGCATTACTACCTTATTAAAAGATAATGAAACCGAATTAAAACCAAACATGATGTCCACAGTAATAGATATCAAATCAATTTTAAAATTGTTTAAAGTTGATTGTCAGAATGTATAGAGATGAATGAAAGGTCTTCGGTAAAATTCGTCAGCAGTTATATATTGCATACATACTTTTTAGTAAATGGGATAACAAATAGTGCTGATATGACAAGCCTCTGAACTTTCCATCTGACCAATGTTCTTCTTTCTTGATTTTCTTTCTCCTTTCTCTGTAGATCTGTGATGCAGTGGCTCAACAGGGTTCAGTCCTTCCTCTACTGCAATGAGAACGGGTTCTGGGGGACCTTCCTGGAGAGCCAAAGGACATGCGTGTGCCACACAGGTGTCACCCTGTGCCAGCGACCCATCCCGTGTGTCATAGGGGGCAACAACAGCTGTGCCATGTGCAGCCTCGCCAACATCTCACAATGTGGCTCCTGCAACAAGGGCTATAAGTTGTACCGTGGTCGCTGTGAGCCCCAGAATGTGGATTCAGAACGTAGTGAGCAGTTCATCAGCTTTGAAACTGATCTGGACTTTCAGGACCTGGAACTCAAATACCTGTTACAGAAAATGGATTCGCGACTGTACATTCACACTACTTTCATCAGTAATGAGATCCGACTAGAGACCTTCTTTGATCCCCGATGGCGTAAGCGCATGTCCCTGACTCTCAAGAGTAACAAAAACCGGATGGACTACCTCCACATGATAATCGGCCTATCGATGAAGATCTGCCAGATGCGAAATAGCAGCATTGACCCCATGTTCTTTGTTTATGTCAACCCATTCAGTGGTAGTCACTCAGAAGGCTGGAGCATGCCCTTTGGAGAACATGGTTACCCACGCTGGGAAAAAGTACGACTGCAGAACACCCAGTGCTTCAACTGGACTCTCCTGCTCGGGAACCGGTGGAAGACCTTCTTTGAGACGGTGCACATCTACCTGCGTAGCCGTGCTAAGATCCCAACTGGCCTACGCAATGACACAGGACAGGGTCCAGTGGATCTCGGAGACCCTAACAAGCGCCAGATCTACATAAAAATATCCGATATTCAAGTGTTTGGCTACAGCCTGCGCTTTAATGCCGACCTGCTCCGTAGTGCCGTGCAGCAGGTTAACCAGTCGTACACACAAGGAACTCAGTTCTACTCATCCTCATCTGTTATGCTCCTGTTACTGGACATTCGGGATCGAATTAACCGCCTTGCCCCTCCGTCTGCTCCTGGCAAACCCCAGCTGGACCTCTTCTCCTGTATGCTAAAGCATAGGCTCAAGCTCAACAACAGTGAGATGATTCGAGTAAATCATGCCTTGGACATGTACAGCACAGAGATTCTAAAACAATCAGATCACCTGACTGCGAAACTCTGTTGAACATAGTAACATATACACAAGGACAGCAAACTGAAACACCCAACAAATGAACTATGAGGGGAAATTAATCTTAATTTTTCTTTCTCTTTTTCATTTTTGGACCTTTTCTGCCTTTTGATGTAATATTAACTTTGTAAGCATAATTCTTAAAGAGATAAAGGAAAAAGGCATTGATGAAAAGCATTTCAGATAAGATAATGAAGATCAATGGAACCACTACAAAGACTGTATCATATTTGTCCCAGCATGTCTGTCATTCCCTAAAAGAACTTAAAAGAGTGAGAAAAAAATTAAATATAAAATCTATGTACTGGTGAAAAAGAGGCCTTGATTTTACTCTGAGGGATCAAAGGTTATATCTGAAACTGCCATTGTTTACTGAGAAAAACATTTTTAAAGGAATAATGACATAACACAAGGGCAGACCAGATATCCTTTTATTTCCGCTAATGTGCAAAATATTTCAGACATAATGGACAGTTTAATATTAAAAAAATAATGTTTATACATTCTAAGGATTAAATAGCCCTAGTGATTAAGTAGTCAACACATTACTTATAGACTCTTTATTACATTTCAAACCCACAGCAAATCTGCATTGCTCTTTGTGAGTTATGAGGCACTCTGTCATAGTTCTGACACATAAGGCACACAGCAGGGCAGTAATGGATAGTCATGTCAAATAACAAAAGCCAGCTGTTTATATATATACATATATATGTGGGTGAATGTATGTGTGTGTGCGCGTGTGCAAATGTGCGTGTACATTTTTTTGGCTTGATGCTTCTTATTGCTGTTCGTTAATTGAATGTGTCATTTGAGATTGACTCCAGTCTAAGCAAAATTTTGCATTTGGAGCGCTTCTTCCCGTGTTTGAAATTCAAGCTGTGTTTTTCACAAGGCAGTACCTCCTGGTGCGTGAGTGCAATATTGTGGTCTGAAGATTTAACAATCAATGCTATTTTGTACAGCTTTGCAAAATGTACATGTTGTGACTGCTGATTTGTGGAGCTTTTCAGCACCAAGAGCAAAATGTAAACATTCATCATTCAGGCACATTTGCAAGACAACTTAAAGCCATACACTTCCCTGAGGTAGACATACAGTAAGACATAAAGCTCATCCCCGTTTCACAAAAGTACGTACATGAAACAAATTTAAAAATGTTTCCATTTTTATGGTTTTATTTTATTCTCTCAGTTTTTAGATAAGAGCACAGCAAAAAGGGAGATGACAAGGGAAGGCATATTATGTTGGATAAGAATCGTGTTGTAAAACCACTGAATTTCTCTGTTGTGCCACAGGAAAAAAAAAAAGAAAAAAAAAAAGAAATGGTTATATTAAAGCTTAAAATACCTTTTTGGCAGTGTTTAATCTGTAAGCTTTTTATGACCACATACAGATATTTCTCTCCAGATATGAAAATTAACCTTGTTTTGCATGTTGCTGGAATCATCAACAGAGCTGCAACCGTGTTTAACACTAAATCATCAAACTGAAATATGACACACTACCTATGTATTGTCGGTCACACTTTATTTGGGTAATCCGATGCTGAAACATTGCTAATGCTGATTAGTTGTTATAGGTCCAGTCCATTACCTGCATGTTTGTTAACAACAACAAAGGCAACGCCACTCATGCCATACAACCCTGCTGTTCTAGCCATTGGTGGGGTTGAACTGAAAAAAGAGGAGATTTCATATTTGCTGCCATGGCTCCCAAATGGAAAATCCTTCCTCCCAGTGTAAAAGCTGCCAGCCCAGTTGCACGCATTTACCTAACACACATTTTCTATTTTTCAGATAGTTTTTTTTTTTTTTTTTTTTTTTTGTCTATTGGTCTCTTGATGTAGCTATAGTTTGGTCCCCTTGGTACTTTTTGGTAAATTTTGTGTTCTTCAAAATAATTGTTGTTCTTTCACATTGTGATGTCACTCGTCTTGTGCGGTCAGCTGAAATCAGAGACATGTAATATAGGAACAACCGTGTTGAGTTGTGACATAAACCTCAACCAATCCAACACGTCTTGAAAACAGTGGTCACTTTTGGGGCATTAATTAAGCAAGAAATTGCAGCAGCCCTGGAATAAAACACCTTATGGATGCATCTTTGTCAGCTGCAGATTTTACGGCATCCACAATCACAGCTTTGATGTGCATTCTGGCCATGAAGTAACTGATAGAACCATCTCTTTTTTTTTCTTCTTTTTACTGTTGACATTCTTTTCGTGAAGCACTTTTAACTCTTGAGAGGTGCTTTATAAACAACAGTTTAGTCAGATATGTAAGTATAATGTTTCACAACAGATCTAATCAATTTCAGGTGATGCTGTAGTCTGCAAAATAATTGACCAATTTTCAATTTACGGGTTAGCACATATGTGGTGGCTGGTTCAGGATGAATGAGGCTCAGGTTGTCAGGCTATGTGTTGTCAAATTAGTCTCACAGTACATTACTTTCAGTATCTATTTCCTTTGTCAGGTCAATATCTCAACATATAGTGAGTGAGCAGTTGCTGCTGCAATGCTATTGTTTCAACTTTGCATAGGATGGCAGCACTGCCTCTAGGAAAGCAGCAGCAAGGGGAGAGAGGGCATCTGAACCAGTGGATACCTTTTGAATGTATTGTATACCATCTGAGACCCATCTGCTTGGGTGTAGATGCTAACTGTAAGCTGTCTCAAAGCTTCTTGGTATTGTTGCTTATCAGGCCAAGTTATTAATTTTGATCTTATTTTCAGCATGCTAATGTTAATATGGTAGAATTTACACTTTTGCAAAGATGTCCATAGCATTGCCATTCTAACATTTGCATGCTAGCGGTATCTCCAAATGGATCATTGTAAGATGCCTGAGATGGCCACAAGCCTGCAGTAAATTGGGGACTTGATTGTTCAGCATTAACATTGGACTATCCAAATGAAATGTTACGTTATTATTATTATTATTATTATTATTATTATTATTATTAAGTGCCTGTTATCTATCCCTTTAACACATTCAGAGCTGGAGAAAACGTTTAGATGTTACACAGACGACACTAAATTAGCTTCAGAATTTAAGACCATAAATGCTGATCTAATAAACACTTTTCATGTCCTCCTGAGATCTACCCCTTTCAGGAGGTTTGTGCATGTGGGGAAATCAACCACCAGACAGAGGGTCAAAGGATGACTTATGGTTGACATGTTGTGTCCCCTGTTGTACAATGTATCTGTAAATAATCACTCTGTTACAGTAGCAACCTCTGCTACAGTAACATTATTATAAAATATAACGGTATTGAAAGGGAATACAAAGACTACTTTAAAAAAAAGCCCTCCATTTGAGTACATCAGCACAAAGTACAGGGCACTCATGTCTAATGTATCTAATTAGATTCATGACAATGTATGACTGTTTTTATATTGTCAAAACATTCTGTACATTACAATTTAGTTTGAGCCACCGCAAGGTCCATAAAACAAGCACATTTACTCGTATGGCATTATGCTACCACAGTGTTGCTTACATGTATCCATGGATATGTCTGAAGATTTTTACACCTAATACCTTGCCTATGTACTTTTTTGCTGTTCTGTTGACATCATTATATCAGCTTATTTCAAATGAATGTTTCATATAATAATCTATTTCTCATTAAAAGGCTATATTTAATAAGAAGAGCAAGGCTTGTTTGTACCATTTCCCATTCTAGAAACTACTATTCATATTTTACTCAAAGGTGTACACCAAATGCTACGTACGATTCAAAGTACTGAACTGTTGTTTCAATATGATTTTGATGGCCAGTTTATGCAAAATCCACTTGACATATAGTGTAAAAACAACAATCAATTACGTACAAGTGTTTTATGAATTATTAAAAGCATTGTAGTTATTTTAATGATGTTCAGAGGACCAACAAGACAAGAGGTTTCAGTGAGGAGACACAGGACAATCTATTGATTCACAATGATTGGTATAATTACACCAATAATTATTCATACACATTATAACATTATCATTAGTGTTGAACAGGAAAGTGGAGCATTTTTATCCACATTATTTGTTTTAATTTAGAACAGTATTATTTACAGTTTATTACTATTGTACTGTATTGATTATAAACAAAATGTAGATTGTAAAATACTTTATATTGATACCACATAAACTGTTTTAAGAACAGTTTTTAACAATTCAAAATAATCTTAAAACAGATATTAGATTAAAGATGGAACTATTCTACATTACCTATCAACAGTGCTATCATATGCACTCTTTACAACATCCAACATGATACCGTGTCATTAAAGGAGTGTTCAATAAATGTCGGGTGTCATTTGGATATTCCTCATCCTCTTTTTGCCAAAACCCAAACTATGGTTCATGGGGAAATGGTCGTTTCGAATTGCGATGAAAAGTGGTGAAGAAAAAGAAACTGTCTCGCATTAGCATGAATAGCATTCCTGCATTTTTAGAAAATTATGATTTTGTCTCAACCCTCAATCCCAATCAGAAAACCTGGACATCACTTGTCATCCCTGATTGGCTTTCCACTAAACTCTGCATGACCTGGTTGAAATGCCAGGTCATGCCAAAGAAACCAGGAATTGAACTAGCAGATGTCTGTTGTCTTGTGCCACCTGGACACTTTTCTGCCTCTGTTTATGTGTGGGCTTCCTTGTTTTAGCACAATGAGTTTAAGTACGACAAAAATTTACATATAAAATACTCAAAATGCACTTGTATATGTGGTTATCACTTGTTACAATAAGTGTCAAGTGATTGCACTAAAATATTAAAGCAAAATGTTATAATGGAAAAAGTTGTTACAGTAACAGTAGCATTTTTACTTCACTACATTATTCAATTATTTGCAGACCACACATTGAGTAGCTTATTTTTGACCATTTGCACTTCAACATGTTTGGTTGAGAAGTGTAAGACTTTAAAAAAACATAATTTTAGAGCAAAGGAGAAATTAACTTAATATTCTTAAAGGGGAAACCGTTTCATTTGATGGACATACATGGTCATTTATGTCCATCAAATAAAACGTTTTCCCCTTGGTTCGTCAGAGCTCCTTTTTTCAAACAAAATGGTTCTGTCAGGCTGTGATTTGAACTAAAGGGAAAGGTTTTACAAAAAGAAACTGAGGGGAAGCTTTTAGGATAATTTGATTTAAATGCAATATAAATGAAGCAGCAATTCAAATAGCTATTTCACTGAAATGTACTTGGCTGCCATATTGCTAATTTACTACATTACCAAAAAAGATCCAGGTCCAGCTAAAACATGTTAATTGTATGACTAACAGTGTTTGTCTGTTTTCCTAGTTTCCTTCATTAATCAACAGAAATACAAAAAAAAGTACATATGGCTTCCCCTTCGTTTCCTCTTTAACTCCAACTAAGATAATGAAATAACGGAATAGCTATTGTAATCCCAGCATCGTAAGTAGGATACAAAACGCTTAGTAAATCTATAAACCCCCTTGTTGGAGGACAGTGGCACCTTAACTGATGGTATCTGATGGGAGTTACTGAGCATGGTCTCCAATTACTGTAGAGACTGAGCTTGGTCTCTACAAATGGACAAATGGATTGTCGGTTGTCAACAGTAAGGTTTCATGAATAAGTGATAATAATAGACAATGGAAACCATTTGAATTGCACTGATCCATTGCTAGCATCAGAGTTCTGTGGTCACTTTCCAAAGTTCCTGGTAGAATAGAACACACACAGAATCTTACCTGAAACATTTTTACAATTTCAAGAACATATATATGAACCGTAAAACATTAATTTGATACACAAACAAAACACAGGCATTACAGACACTTAATGTGTAATTATAGATGCATATCACTTTTTCTGCATTTTACACAGTAGCTTTTTGTTATATTTTGGAAGGATAATCATATTGGGTTCCAGTTTTTTTGGGATGGTTTGTGATCCCACATTTCTTTGCACTTTAATTAACACCTACAACTAAATGAATCCCCTATGGCAAAAGCATTACATACAAGCGCTAACTGTGGTATAAGTAATTCAAATTACCAGTTGTGCAAACGATTACTTGCCGTACCTGACTGTGTGATGCATGTTGTAGCAGACAGGGAAAGATCTAAATTATACGTTCATCTCAGAGATGGACAAAGACAACAGCTTAGCTTAAAAGATGTATAGAGGATTAAAAGGTTTCACAAGGAGAGACAGACTTTCTGTTACCAGTAACCCTGTAATAAGTGGCGACCTCCCACCCCAGACTTCATGTGAAAATGCTCTTGGAGTAGTTGAAGGTAAAGCCTAATTTATGGTTCTCCGTCAGGTCGACGGCGTACCTACGCCGTCGACGTGACGCCGTCGTTGAGCATTCGAAGTTCTGCGTCGAGGGTCCGCGTTGCTCTGCAATTAACCGCCATGCCGCCAGGGGGGTGTGCCTGTGTGGCTGTGTTTTGCGCGATTTCTCGCCATGAGTTTAATGTCATTTTGCAGTCTTTGTAGTCCCTCGAAGAAAAGTTATAAAGGTGGTCGTATTTCCTGACCTCCTCGATGATTCGTTCTTCTGTTTGGTCCATTGTTACTACCGGTCTACAAGAACTTTAAAAATAGCGGTGTAGGAAGACAAACCGGAAAGAGCAACCGCCGGAAATTACGTTCTGAGCGGTCCGAGTCAACACGACGCGTAGTTAGGATTTTTTGGAGGTGCGCGTCAGGCTACGGCGTAGGGGTCTGCGTCGACGGCGTAGCTACGGCGTAGGTACGCCGTCGACCTGATGGAGAAGCATAAATTAGGCTTTAGTCCCCCTCTGTAAAGATTCGTCAAGTCAACAGTTCGGCAATCCTTTCAATTCCATTAAATCCGATCTTTTGTCAATCAAAGGTCAAATGTCCCATCATTAGACAAAGGGGGGAAATTAGGCGTCGGAGGCACAGGGCCCACACAAAGCATTGGAAACACAAAGATAGTGATGGAGATAATGATAAAGGATTTCATCAGATTATGTTAGAAGACCTCACAGCACCAACACTCATGGCAGTGGTGGACACAGGCTATTTTAGCCTCAGCTTTTTATAGAAACAAGTAGGGGGGAGCTTCAAGAAAAGAAATGTTGGGAACCACTGCCCTAGAGGATACTTTATCACATTTTCTCTACTGGATAGGCAGTCTATGGGTCACTTTGTCATTCCATTATCCAAACCACTTAACATATTTAGGGTTGCAGGGGCACATGAGCCAATCCCAGCTGACATTGGGCAAAGACAGGGTACAACCTGGACAGGATTAACAGGCGGCCCTGTTAACTGGCGACTTTCATCGGCAGTTAACACGGCCGCCTGTTAATCCGTCAGACCGTCATCCCAACGCCATTCCTGGAGAAGTCGGTGAAATTCACCGAGCTGCGTGTGCCTACGGATAATATTATGAACCTAAACACAAGTGCGTTTCATGTTCCGACGTTTTGGGGATTTCCACAACAAGTATAAAGCATAAATAGTGGTTATTTTCATGGTGGATGGCGGAAATGATAACTGTTTACATAGAGATAAGCCCCACCCCCTCTCCGGCGCGTCCAGCTCGAATGACGCGACTATGTAGACCGTAATACAAACAGTTCAGTTTGTCAGGTGCAACATCTATGACAGTGTTGGTCAGTTTGTCTGCTTGACAATCCCATTTTCCCATAAAAATTATTGAAGTGAGATGAACAGACTTAAAACTTTATCTTATTAGATAAAATATGTTGACAAAGTTTTCCTTTGGGGACAATTTGCGGTTGAAAAAAAGGTAATAAATCGCAATATATCACAATACTCAATATATCACAATACTCAATGTATCGTGATAATATCGCAGTATCGTGATAATATTGTATCGGGACTTAAATATCGTATTGTGGGACCTCTGGGGATTCCCACCCCTATTATTTAGTGGATACAGCTTATAAAAGGGTGCGCCTTATAACCCACATTTTACGGTATATTGAGACAGACAACCATTCACGCTCCCACCTACAGGCAAATTTAGAGTCTCCAATTAACCTAAGCAGCATGTCTTTGGATTGCGTGAGGAAACCGGAGAACCCAGAGGGAACCTGCGCTGCCACAGAGAGAATGTGGAAACTCCTTACAGAAGGAACGCCCGTGATCGAGGATCGAACCCAGGCCCCTCTTGCTGTCAGGTGACAGTGCTAGCCACTGCACCACTGTGCAGCCCGTCACTTTATCATGTTTTCTCCAATGAAAGAGACCCCTAGACTAGAGGACACTTTATCATCTATTCTCTACTGAAAGGTCACCCTAGAGGGCACTTTATCACGTTTTCTCTACTGGAAGGTTACACTAGAGAGCACTCTATCACGCTTTCTACACTGGAAAGACACCCGAGAGAGCGCTTGATCGTTCGAGAGGGCACATTATCATATTTTACCTACCATAGGTTCATCCAAGAGGGCACTTTTCGGGTGTTGGAATTTATTTTATATCTCCCTAAATCTCTGAGCAATATTGTAGTCTCAATAAATTAACTGATGATAATTGCTTCACTATCGAGTGAGAGCTGAAAATGTAAGCCCACCCCCCTTCAAAACCTCAGAACTCATCAATGCTAATACAGATAATCATTACTTTCTTTTTGACATGATAGCGTTTTCAAAACCTTCTCTGTGACCACCTCCTGTGCTTGTACGCGTTTACTGCAAATTATTTCTTAACATTCTTTAATGACACGTTGAACTTCTTAATCTTCTTCAAATGCAAATAATTGACCTAATCAGACATGAAATTATCAATTTACCTAATGAAGTTTTTTAGTCTCTCTAAGAACGCACACCTACTTCTTTAGTGCCGGTGCTAGCAGTTTCTATCCGAAAGAGACATGCTCACTTGACACGTTTGCCATTAGTTCATGCTGCTAAACCAAGATCTTACCTGTTCATCCCGCTGGGTTAGTCAATTGAAAGCTTATTCATAGGTTAAGATCGCCTTTGCAGGTGTTCACTGAAAGACTGCATTAACTAAATATTACATTACAAAATCATACATTACAAGCCAGAGGGTTTTTTTCATTGAACCGGACTGCATTTTTTCATCTTTAGCCATAATACTACACATCCTAAACATTGACCTTCCTGCTACATTGGTGCAGCGTTATACAGTATGTTTTGAAAACTAATGAAACAGCTAACTTCCAGGAAGGACCTTGATTTTAAGATGCATCCTGTGAACTATCAGTGTCTCACAGTAACTAATAAAACCAGAATCAACTTTATTTGTATTTGTGTTGACACTTGGGAATTTGACTTAAAGTGTTTCAACAGAAAAAGTTTTTTAAAAAAAAGAAAAAAAGCTACATAATTAGAATTCAAGCAGTTTACAATAGTCTCCCGTTGGCACAGAGACATATTTGTTTCATTAAACAAGCAAAAGTTGCCTCTTTGATTTTATTATCACCGCCTATAATCATGCTTAAATTAGTGCATCAATTTCATTTATATTTGTTGTGGTGCAGTGTCTGGAATTTCATAGAGAAGCACAAGACTAACGGAGACAGATGCCTCTTCCAGAGACATTGCATTCAATAAGAGTTTGGCAGTGAATCAATGAACAAGGTGGCAACAACATATGTCACAGGGTTTAGTGGATCAAAATATGATACATGCAACGTAAATGGGAAGTGCAATATCCGACTTTGATCCCCATTTTCTACACACTTCATTTTACATACCCCCTCTGGCCTCTGGTTCACAGGAACTGATTATGTTTTGAAGGACAGAAAAGAGAAAAGACATATATTTCTTAAAGTTCACAAAACCCCAGAGCCTGCAGGCATCAGGAAAGCCGACTAGAACTCCACCACACTCCCTTATATATTAAGGATAAGTGGAGGAAAAATTCCAGACTCAGTTAAATAAATGTCAAATAAATAAAGCCCATTAACAAGGAACAGTTGAACTTACTGTTAAGTTTGTACTTTCCCCTGGGCAGAAAAACAGGTGACAGGAATAAACACACTTGTTAGTGTACACTCTCGCCTTGCAAGGAATTAGAGACAACCTGGCAGGTAGCTCTCCTGATAATTGAAGACACTACACCGTAAACACCTCAAGGCTGTTGTTATTCTCGTATCTTGTTAACAGCTGTGGATGACATAAGTGTGTGAGTGCAAATGTTAAGGGCATTTTACATAGTGAAGTCACACAAAAATAACGGCATGAAGTATTTTAGGTATACAATGTTGTCATATGGCTCACAGCTAGAAGAAAATGACTTGAAACACCTGAATGCGGTTTTGTGCCATGCATGGTGAAAACTAGTGTGGTTTGAGGATCTGTCTTGATATTATTATGTTTTGGGTTTAGGTGTGGTGTTATTTATGATGGCCCTCAGGTGCTGAGGAAAAGCACACATTTGCAAGGAAAACATAAAATAATGAGTCAAAGCAACCTCAAAGCACAGCAACACAATAAATCACTGACTAACACTGCAGTTTTGTTGTACAAACAATACAAAGGTACAAGACAAAAAAACTAGTTATCAGAAAACACAAAGTTGCACTCAAAATCTAAGAATTCAGACAACAATTGTACCTAAACAAATACCACAGAGTGGAATTTAAAACCAGCCTCCAAAGCCCACAGTTGTGATCTGTTTATTCTCAACTCGTTGTGCATTGTTCTGGCGCACAATGCATCTCTACATGCAAACCAGAAGCTTTGGTTTGAGCACTGCAATTCCTCATTTAATGATCACAAACCAGTATTGTATTCTCTATTTTTACTATTTTGTGGCCATGGCTGAACAAGAAACAAAAGTAGAAACAAAAAAATCACTATGCTGTATAGGGCGAGGAGTATATATATATATATATATGTGTGTGTGTGTGTGGATTTAGCCATGTGTGTTGCATTGTATTATTATTTTAAAATATAAACTGGAGGAAGACAGCATCAACGATCAAATCTCGTACATAACTGAAGGATTAAGGACTCGATTCTTGAAGCTAGCATTAGCAAACACGATTTAGCGATCATGAATTTAAGGAAGTGGCTTAATGAAAGAGCAGATTCAACTGTCTATAACATAGATACGTCCAGCTTGGAATTGGAAGAAAGACAATTTGTGGGAGGAGGACAGATGCCAAGGTAACATTAGCCTGGCGCACCTGTCAGTGGAGCACAGTTTCAGTCTCCAGATTATCTTGGACGTGAGAGAAAATTCCCTGTCAGTATTAAGTCGTTTTTGAGTGACCAACGTGGGTCCATGTGGCATGCACGTAAGGCGCAGCTGAGGCAGCAGGCCTTCGAGTGACTCCAACGTCTGAGTGGATGTCGATTCCGCACCGAGACGCGTCAGATGCAGCTGTTCTCACGTCAATGGTGAGTACAGTGGTGCAGATGCTTCACTTTTACTTTTTACGTACTGGTTGTATGCAAATATTGTGCGCTAACCTTTTGGAGTTGGCAGTTTGGTTGAACTCAGGCCCCTGGGTTATGCTGTGGAACTTTTGGTGGAATTAACCAGCTTTGTACATTCTTGCCCTTGTTCACTAATTTTTCATTGGACCATGTTTGTGATTAGCAATGTAGTAATGTGTGTTTGTATCAAACACTGGTGGTTAAGGACAGTCCTAATAAGCTGCTGATGTATTATCAGCAGTCTTGGTTTTCTTGTCACATGGTAGGGTTCGGGTTTGGGGGCCGATAACTAACAGTCTATAGTTTTAGTTGGCAGTTATTTGCCCCAAGTAGTTAGCAACCATAATCTCAGCCTTTCTCTGCCATCGGCTTCATCTTACTATTGTTAAGCACTAAAATGAAAACCTCTCATTCTGTACCTTCTAAGGAATGTTATGTCCAAGGTGCTTTATGAAGCTGACACCACATGTGAAACATTGCTGGAGTCAGGAATCACATCTTCAAGTGTTGGGGCAAATAATCAATCTAACAGCAGCCAGCATCACATGAAGCTGCAAAACCTGACCAAGATAAAGTCTTAAGCATTCCAGAGTCTTGTGCGGTGAACATAAATAATCACCTGGCAGCGAGAAATTAGCTCTATTAAGAAAGAAAACACTTTCGCTCCTGCATGCTAATTCTAAATGTTTCCGTGTAACTGTAGAGATGATCGGAGTTGTGAACATTTCCCTTTTCTGCGGGAACAATTTTCATTCAGTTGAAGCGGATAGTAAAAGATCTTTACAGAATGACCCATATGATGGGCATATATGATCTCTTTTGACCAAAATATACAATTTATTTCATTTTGATGATGTTCCTGAGCTCCTCAATTGCGGTTTGAAAATCGTATTTGGGTTTGGAATCTTCTGCAAGCACACAGCGCACGTAACACATGGTTTCGGACTTGAACTACGAAGGATATTGGACCCCGGTTGGTGTACATTTATATTGTATATTGGACAAAACATTTCTTTCCAGAATAACTTCTATTGTTGTAGCCTTACAAACCATATGGTCTCATCATCTTAGGAGGGTGATCCAAGATGGCTGACATAAGCGGGACATTGCACAGCAGGAACATAATGGTGGTAATGGAATTTTAAACTTTCTATTTTATTGGAAGAGAACACTGTCCCCTTGTTCCATATTGAACTCAGTGACTCAATGCACGAAGAGCTCATTGGTGGTAAAGAAATGGAGACACGGATGGTGTCTCCTGTGTGACTGCCTTGCAGCTTTGTGTTCGTAAGGAAACCAACTCTCTTTTTCTGAGCAGCCCCGAGTCTTGCTTAGCGAATGATGAAATATGTAGAATAATGTGCTGCCTCATGAGAGTCTGACTCATTTTTTAAGTCACATAACACTCTGCTTACTACGTGTGAAGGGTTACATCATTTCTCCATATGATCTATTTATGTTATTTGGATCGTTATATTCCTCCGTTTGGAGATTGTCATTGCAACTGTGTTAATCATCGCCATTTTACATAAACAATAAGTTTGAGCAGACATGAAAAAAATGTAATTCCACCAAATGACATATTTTGTTAATCCCAGTTTATAAAGTGCTTCCCCTTTATGCCCGTTCTTCTCCACCTATCCTGAGAGGTATATTGCATTTCTTCAGATTTTCAAGCAACCTCTCAAAAAAAACACGGTAATTCTATAATTTTGGAAGAATATCAGTCTGTCCATTAGGTTACCATGGATTTGTATCTTCTTATGAGGTTAACAGGGTCTTAAGATCTTTGGAAGAAAACTATGAATGTATCGTTTTAAAAATTGCTCTCACGCAATAGGATGGTTGTAATTATAACTACAATGACCACGGTGAACGACATCGTTTGGATCACTTTCAGAGCGATTTATTGAACAATAGAATCACTGACAGCCAATCAAAATGCATTTGAATTCACAGGGCCTCACATTCAAAACGTCATGTTCAACATGGCAGATGACACTGCAGATCATTGAGGCGAAAAAATAAAATGAAAAAAAAACATTAGTCTTTCTTTATTTTTTCTCTGTGATATTGTACAGCAGTAACAGGTCATCCATACCCATTTTGGGGCTCCGACAGCAGGTGCTTGACGTCACCGTTTACCGAATGTTATCGTTCATCAGTGTGGATGCTCACATCATTATCATTATAGAGATCTTTCTTAGTATGGACTGCCCTTAAAACAGATTCAAAATATGGATGGTCAAATTAGTTTACCATGTTGCTACTCCCCAATCTATATGTAACTGCAAATAGTCCTAAGAGGTTGTTCGTTAACACAGGACCTCCAGTTTCACTGCCCTAGTTTCACTGTCTGATTGACAGAATGGGGCAATTTATTTACATACTGATGACCGACAGCTTCACCTTCACCACTTAGTTCTTTGCATGAAACTGCTAGCGGCTGTTTTGTCTCTGAGGTCTCGGAAATAGCGTGGCATAACACACTCATCTTTTGTGAACTCTAGCAAACTCGCTCTCCAGCCTGCTTGATCGAGACAGGCACTGGTGAGATTGATGGCTGTGACTTGAAAGCTGCATTTCAGAAACTGCCTGCTCTCCCTTGACAATATTCTATAAACTGCTTCCTCTGGTAAATCTGGTGGCTCCCATTCCATCTGTCTCTGTCAGGGGGGGAGACACATGCACACACACATGCACACACACACACGTGCACACGCACTGTGATCACAGTTTTAAAACACAAGTCAGGAACACCTTTCTAGCCTTCTTCTCCTCCTTTCTTGGGATTGCAGTGGAATGGAGTCAGATAATGTAGACACTTTCTTATGCATTCATTTATCAGGATGGGTGAGGTCAAAGACGAGAAAGCAGCTATTGTCTGTTGGATGGGTCACTGTTCTACTTTTATTAAGGACCTGCTTCTGTTTTAGGGACAAGCTCCTCCTGGGTGTTGAGGGGAGCTCTGAGAGCTAAATGCCCAATTAACCTTGCCTGGCCCAGGCACACTTTTAAATGGTTCCCAAATGGCAAAAGGTAATTAATTAATTTAATGGGACGGCATGCTCACCTCATTGTTGAAAGGTGTTGAGTTCACACGACACTAATCAATGGGATTACCTTTGGCCTTATTTTGCATGCCACTGAGAGGAATCGTTGGCAAAACAAATTATGATTTGTAGGACAAGTAATTAGTCAATGACGATATCACACTACCCACCATTGTGGGACAGTGAGAAAATGTGTCATTTTTTACAGTGCAGTTTTGCTTCTAAGTGATATATATATATATATATATATATATATATATATATATATATATATATATATATGCTTAAGAGCTTAAACACATTTAATGTAATTTATATGTTATGCATGTTACTGAAATAAGGACTTGATTTCATGAAATGCAGAGGATTGCTCTCAATAAGATGCGTCACATTCCAACAGCATTAGTTATTGCTCAGATTGAGCTTGGATGATGGACACAGTTATGCATGTCAATTGTTACAATACTTTCCATGTTAGCTGCACTTAGCAACCACTACTGCTAACTGTTTTGGTATCAAGAAAAAATGGCTAATTTGAGCACAACGTCAATCTTAATTACAATGTGAAAATTAAATGGCAATTCCATCTGATCGTCATTCTAGACAGCGTTCAGCTATGGTGGTTTGCTCTTTTCTGGGTGTTGCCTTTAAGGCAGATCATGTATTATCATGTTGGATTTGCAAGAATGGTGATGTGCTAACCTGTGTGACAGGAATACTGGCTGAGAAGCGTATTATTTGGCTGTTAAATTTGATCTATGCAATATACTCCAAATGACACTAAAAACTAAATATTAATATGCAGAATGTACTTCCCACAGCTTTCAATGCAAACTCGTAAACCAGATGATTTGTTTGTGGCAGTTATTTTGTGTAATTCAGTGAGGACTTTATAACTATTTGTTATAATAGTATATTCATCACCAATAATTAGAAAGTACACCACACTTGTTGTACTGGTCCAACTGCAGCATTAGTTGAACATGATGCTTTTTGGCATGGATAATTTATTGCATCTGTCTCTGTCTCTGTCTCTCTCTCTCTCTCTCTCTCTCTCTCTCTCTCTCTCTCTCTCTCTCTGTCTCTCTCTCTCTGCCGACAATAGACATGCATCAGAAACATGTCTCGTTGTGCCATTCATGTTGCTGCAAAAGACTTTAACTCGGGCTGCTCTGCAATCATTTCATCACTTCCTCCAGACTGTGGCTGAAGCATACAGTAAATGGCTGTGGGATTACTCTGTTACCTTCATGCTGTACCACAGCTAACAAGTCTCCTGGCAACCTCAACCATGTGCATTTGTTATGTCTTTAGGTTGTTTGCATTATTTATGAGGACTTCTTTGTTTCATTTGCATTATATGGAAACTGAAATTACCACATGACCCTCTTCAATCACAACAAATAAGGAGAGCCGGAGGATCGTCGAGGCTTATGGCGTGTTACAAGCTGCCATTTTGAGAACAAAATATTGCAAAGAATGATGTATTGAGACATGTTGAAGCTTATGTGTTAAAACAGACTGAATAATATCAATGATAATAGATGTTCGTCAGTGCAAAGGCCCCCACAGACATCCTTGAACATCTATACAACTGAACTTTGCAACACATAAACAACATGAAATATAATTTGTATTAAACAATAATACATGATAAATAAACCTTATTAAATCCCTTCCCAATACATGACTGGATATATCACACTATGCAAGTGTCCTGTAGGAAGCAGCAAAAATCATTCATATTTCAATGTACATAAAGTGGCAACTTTACTGCTCACCCTAGTCACAGTTGCAAAGAGAGGCCAGCTGGCTGCCACCCCATGGGAGAGCAAACAGTTTTGCCATCTGCCACCAAAATTTAGCGGGTCTAATATGTGCTTCTTGCCACTGCAGTTACAGCCAGGAACCAATGCTGCTGCCAATCAATGATATAATGAGATATTACACCGCTGACAAACGTAGCCGAGGATACAGACTATGCTGCATTTTCTATGTATATTTAATTATTTTTTTGCCATTATGTATGACTAGCTATTGTAAAAGGACCCCTCATATTGTGGAGATTGCAGTTAATCAACCATCCGACTCTGCAGCTCTACAGACCTTTCCAGCCTCTTGTGTCTTTTTGCTTTGGTTTTATCCCACTATATTGACTGTATGGTTGAGCCAAAGCAGCTCTCATTGACCCCTTATTGAAGCCGTTGTCAGTGAAAGAGTTTGTACGAACATATTACGGGTAGAATCTATAAGTTGATCAGATGTGGTGTGTGTCTGTCAGCATATATTGATGCACTTATATCCCACGATGGCCAAAATAATCAATGAATACAGCTTTGAAATAGACAAAGTGGTAATGTACACATCATGAAAGACTCCAGAAGGCTGAACACTGCACAACCTTATTTTCTCATATGATGAATTAAAATGTTTTGCATCATCTGCTTTCAGAAAAAAATGTAATGCTACCATTGCCAGCCTCGACAGATACGCTGGTATTGTTTCCCCCTCGTGAGTCATCATGGCAAAGTGCAGCTACAAAGGAAATTGTTCAGATATAGTTGATTGTCACCATCCACTGTTTGTATTAGGTATGCCAGCATTTGTGCAATCTGTTACTCAAATGCATTGTTATAAAATATACATCCGCCGAAAGCAGCAACTTATTGTAAATGATCATGAAGCACATTCAGCTGAAAGTTGTCAAAATGACCCCATCACAGCTGTTACAATATTTCTGATATATTCCAAAATCTACCCTCTGTACTTTGCTCACTCATCATCATTTGCATGGATCTCCATTTAATGGATACAACAGAAAAGCTTTTTGGATTCATCCCAGAACTTGAGCAACACACACTAATGGAGACTGGCAAAGTCCATGCAAAACTGTCAAGGCTGATGAGTTAAGTAGGGCAGAGATTTATCTGCATCAGATTTGTAACGATGCAAAGATGAGCGTGACTGATTCACTGATCAAATTGATGAGTTGATTGCACAACCCGGGTTGCCCACCCCAGGACAGGAAGGCCATTAAATACGATGACCTTTTGTCTTTCAATGTGACAACAATGAACTGATGACGAGAACTGAATATTTCAACATTATAATCCTCCATCTTAAAGTCACCCTCTGTCTGCCCCATGCTCCATCTCTGACTTTTTACACGCTGTTTCTCTATCCTCTCCATCTATCTCCCATTTTTAATCCTTTGCTCCACTCTTCCTCTCTGTGCATTCAACCCCCTCTCAATCTGTTTTGATCCAATTCTTAACAGCCGTGTGCACTTCTGTAAGTAAGAGTGAATCACCCAAGGGGCTCTCATCAAAAGGCTGCCAGGAAGACAAAGAGGCTGGGTTGCCCTGTGTTAACTGCCAATGTCCTTAAAGGGGACTTTCTGGCAATGCCACCTTTGATCAGTCCACCATGACTGTATTCCCTACAGCATCCGAACTGTTAGCTAGCGTACTATGTCATTATCTAGCATTTAAACCACCTATGTCTTTCAGTTTAAGTATCCTCTTATATAAACACCTTATATCCTCTGAAGAAGCTTTTAACTTTCAGTGTAATTCATTAGCACCTTCTGCCTGTTAACCAGACAAATCTGCGAGCTTCTGTTTAATTTGCTGTGGCAGACGCGTCTGGTCCCCATCCACTGTGGATGGAATCCCAGCAGCCTGAGAAGCGCCAGGCCAATCACAACTGTTCGAAGTGTTTGAGATGAAGACCGTAAAGAGGAGCACCGTTGAGACATTTTTGATGTGGCTGCAGCTGACGTGGAACTTAATGTTGAAGTTATTATCGCGTCAGGATTGAACAAACTGGACAGGTTTTTGCAAAAATAGAAACGATCAAGTGCACTTATTTCTTGAGATTGAAAACGTGTTTGCCAACTTCCGACAATATTTGGACAAAGTTTAATACACCAAACTCATACTATACCAGCTAATATCTGCACGCTGTAGTGTTTTTTGTATCCATCACTCGGGCGTTTTTTTTCTTCCCCGCCCAGGTCCCACTGTAATGTTATTTAAATGGATGGTACTACCTCGCTGTGATTAGACCTCCACAGTGAGCGGACCTGGTCACTGGTTGCTCAGCGCTATTGCTCACATATTCATAACCCGCAGATGACGCCATTACCAGGCAATGTCAGGCAATAATAATTCTGGATTAAAAAGAGTGAAACAGGAATATCCATTTGAAATGCTTAGATGAGGATTTGTATTTGGATCTATGGCCATCAACATAAGATAAAAAATAAGAGTTTTTAATGATATTCACACAATTAGCTGTGCATCATCTATAAGTCAAGGAACTTTTTTTATCCCGCTGTGATTTTAAATTTCTGATGAAGCTTACTTGTGTTGACGTCTCTATGGGGGATGTACGGAAATTGTACTGGGGTTGGATTGAGGGTCCTCCTGCTTCATGCAGAGTAGTAGGCTAAGGTTTTTGATATGGCAAGGTCGGGCCAGGGTTTAGGCCACCTGCTGTCAAAGCACAAGGACAAGGTCAGCCTGGCGGAGCTGAGCCAGTGCAGCGTCAGTCAAGCTGTGTACCAACGCTATAGCAACCTCTTCCTTTCCTTCCCCACCCAGAACTTACATTCTTGCTGCCCCACTACAAAGGACGAGTGGAGGGTGGGAATGGCTCTCGGTCCCTCCCCTCCATCTGGTGCCGCATGCCTCTGTCAGGATGTCAGCCTGCACATAGTAATGAAGGGTGTCATCAAGGTTACTGCAGGCTGGAATGTTGCCTGCTCCTCCTCCTCTCTCTGCCCCTGTATCCCTCATTACCGTCTCTTGTAGCACATATTGTCTTTCTGTGTGAGAATCCAGTTGTTGGTATATCATTTCTTTAAAGGGTTTGGTTTTAGTTAGTGGTTGGGACATCTTATCCATCCACTAGCAGTGAACACCCCTTAAACTAGTTTGAAGCACTAATGACTTGCTTTTGATTCAGAATACAAGATAGAAGTAAACTAAATATCTTCTGTATCACATTTTTTTAGGCCAAACCATTGAGGCATGGATACAAAGTAGAGATGTTTGATAATTTGATAAGTAACCGTTATACAAATTTTGACCCATTAATGCTGTCAGTTAAACGGTTAAAAGGAATTAGAAAATTAACAAAAAGCTGAAAAGCTATAGTCTTGAGGAGTTGCAGCATTTATTCAGTGTGTGTGACAATTCACACTCATCGTCACACACACACACATATGCATGCTCTCTTGCTAACGTTACGGCGGAAACCCTGACAGTGTATGCCAGGCAACCACAGCACTCCTGCATGCAAGACAGTGGCGCTGATTTTGTTGCTTTACGGTTAATGATCTGTTAACGAGAGTCGGCTATCAGGAATAAAAATCCAATTTAGCGTCCCTAATAAAAAGGTGATTGCTTGTATTTAAGGGCCTACAATTAAACTTGTCAATGGTGCAGTAGTTACCCGACATGTGATAAGTAACATTTAGTAATTGTTGATAAACATGTAATTACCTGTATTTAAACCTGAGGTTTAAAAAGGCACCACCTGCAGTGAATATTGAATTATAATGAAAGACACGGCATCAGTTGAAGGTAGAACATATTATCATGCAATAATGGACACTACACCATAGTGCACAATATATGCAAAACCTAATATATTTGCATTATTTTAATAACTTAGTTATATTATTACATTTAGTATATTATTAAGTTATGATTTCCCCATAATAGTCTGCCAAGATGGCTGAGGAGGGCCTGGATTCCAAGTATTGCAATGATCATTAACTAAACATTATATTTTAATCACTTCATCATGTTTGTGACCCTTCAACTAACATGATAAATTGTCTCTCCCTAAGACTGATCTATAATGTGTTATTAATGATAGCATAATTAAAATGTGGGGCCTCTCACTGAGAAATGATCATCTTGTTACTCCAGTTATTCTAACCTCAAACAGAATGTTCTTTATATGCAAAATACAGAGTTTGCTCCAAACATATCGTCATCTTTACTATTAATTTCACTGCGTTACAGAGCTATTATTTATTTAGCAATAACAGTTAGAATATGTGATGACGTCTTTTCTTGCTTTTAGAGTAAACTTTTCTCGGACACCAGCCGAGATAGAAGGGAGCCTGTTAACTGTAACATATAATGCGATGTTGAGGATGAATTTAGCTGAAATCTCATGTGTCTGGCCACAGAGCAAGATGCCATCAGTAGCATCGCTGGTCTCTGGATCTCAGCGACATTCATTTTCTCGGTGTCACTGCTGATGTATGGGCGTACTGGATGAACATGGTAGGGAGGGCGTGCTAACCTTGTGGGAAACTGTTCGGGGTCTAACTTTACCCATCTCGGATATTGTGCAGAGGAAGCACATTTTTACAATAACACTGGAAACTCTGCAGCCTGTGCACAATGTTCATGCTAAGATACTTTCTAACTTATTTCCATGTCCTGTGTCTGTTTCTGTGACAAAACAAAGAAATCATTGCAGCAGACACATCAAATACCTCCATTATCTTTCCAGTTGTGAACTCCTCCAGTTTATTACAGTTGAGTCATACTTTCATTTTTCATATGGAAATTGAATGATATACTGTAAGCTGCATTAGAACACCGTTTAGGAAAATGTCTGCCAACGGCATTCAAATTTCAGTTGTCCTTTTGGATCCTGAAAGAGTCGGACGATAAGACTGAATTAATTTAACCTGTTTCAAACCAGGTGGTGAATAAAAGGGTTTTGTGTCTTATCGCTTGATGCTATCTGCCTCATCCCACTCTTTCCTGGGATCCACGGTACAATACAGACGAAAAGAAAAGAGTAACATTCTCAAATGCAAACTAGAGATCCTTGGCATGAGGGCACGACACTGCACCCATGAACCTTTGTGTGCGGCATAATGTCTCAGTGACTCAGGATAAACTCTGCATCAACACACCTGAAATAGTGCTCTTTTGAGAGGGATAGCTGTAGAGGGCAGGTGTGGGACAAGGTGGGCTCAGACCATTGCTGCTCAACCTTGTCAGACAGCTATGGGAATACACCTCTGCCAAGCTTTTAAAGAACCATTACTGTCATAGGGAGTGGCCTGACATGGGCTATGAAAAGGGCTACAGAGAGAAATAACTTGACAGCCGTGGCTGTATAGTGAACAGACGAAGATGTGCTCTAATGGTGCCAGAAATATTGGGTGGTGTGTCAGTAATCTCCTAGCTGATAAAAAAATAAATGAAAACGGATAAAAAATGTACATAGTATATTTAATGGCTTATTTAACTATTTACATTTTGACATCAGTATGACTCAGCCCCTTGTGACATCCTTTGTCACTGTTTGAGTCCTTTTCTGAACCTCTGCAGGATTTCGGATGGTCCCCAAGCATTATCAAGCATGTTGGCAGGCAAACCATTTTCCCTGCGTTTGTGATTGAAATATTTAAGTATTAAATAAGCAATTCATAGACTTTATAGCAACACATGTAAACAACATGTATTTAGGCCAACTATGGCTGTCCTTGTGAGAAGTAATACCACTTAATATACATCCATTATTGGGATACTAGCATTTATTTGACACTGCACAGTATCTGATTATGGAGTACCTTTGTGCAACAGTATGCAGCCCACAAAAGCTTAACTGCCTTCTAGAGCCAACTCTTCAATTTACTCAGAAAAGACAGGCCCTTTTTTTTAAGATTACATTTATGGCTTTTTGCCTTAATTGGACAGTGTAGCTGAAGAGACAGGGAAGGAGAAGCAAGTGGGTAGACAATGGCCCCAGATCAACCCGGTCTTGGCACATGGGACTCCTGCTCTACCAGGTGAGCTGTCTTTGCACCCCAGGCATTAAATAACTCAAACTGATTATAGATTATTTTTTTGTTATCAAATGTTATGTCCATATGCACCTTAAAATTAGTTCTTGGAATCTTTTAACCTCTATGTAACTTTCCTTTATTCACAACTTAACTCACATGACCAATACATATAAAACATACCGATGCGTTACACATTTCAGATACACAAAATAACAATTCATGTTGGTGCTCTTGGGTGAATACGGAAAGCAACCTGGCCCTCTCCGACAAAAAAGTAAAAAGATTACCATGGGTCAGAGGGAAATATTAATGGAGGTGGAAGAGCTCTTTGGCTTTTAAATCCCTGGACCTAATGGACTGTATTGACCACATTAATAAAACAGGATATGTGTTTCTAATGTCCTCTCCGTGGTGCATTAGGCCAGGCTTTGCTTGTGGTTCCATTTGTTTGTCTGGATGGCAGCTGGCTGCAAGCAAAGCTCTGAATCCAAACTCATTTGATCTCTAGCAGAATACAGTCAGCGAAGGCTGGAAATGCTACCTCTATGCTGTGCAATGAATTATTGCAAGGTTTCATACAGGTTCAACATACGAGACGATAATGTCGGTAGGACATTTTACTTATGAATGCTTTTTAAACATAAAATATCAAATATGTACACAGCACTGAGTTCCTGAATGTTATTTAAATTTTTTTTAGCCCTTCAGTGTTTGCCGGAAATCCGTTTTTATTGTTAATACGGGGTCTCGGTTTCCCTCCTGTGTGTGCAACCTCACCTTTTTTCAGCAGAAACAAGACCCATGAGTAGCATGCTTTAAAAACCACCCTGTTATAGCATGAGCAAAATACAGTTTGAGGAAGATGTAATGCTCCTGGGTGAGTTTTTAGCCACCGTGCAGCATGGCCTCAGGTATGGTCTGTAAGTCAGTCCACTGCTTTGGTCCAGACTGAAATATCCTAACTACTGGATGGATTGCCCCGACTTATTTTACAGACATCCGTGGTCCCTAGCGGATGCAGCCTAGTGACTTTGGTGATCCCACTCACTTTTCCTGTCGTGTCACTAGGAGGTTGACATGTTTTTTTTAGTTAAATGTCTTGACATCTTTTGGATAGATTGCCATGAAAGTAGATATCAGTAGTGCTGAGAGGGTGAAGCCTACAGACCTTTCACCTAGATAAGCATCCTAGCACTGTAACCGTTTCTTTCTTTGAGAGTGTTGTAACAGGCCGGTACAGAGGACACATAGAAGTTAGGGCAGCACAGCAATCACAGGCAGAGTCAGTTCTGCAGGTTTTAAAGGATTTTAATTAAACAAACACAAAAGAACTGAAAACATAGCTCAGCCCAGAGATCGATCAATTAACTACTTAAACTAAAGTATCTCAACCGGGCTGCTAGCCGACTTACCGACTTACCGGCTCAATCCTCTTCTTCTCCTCTCATCGCATGTCTTCCTGCTCCGTTCCCCTCCTTGGCTTTTGTTAACCTCCCTGACGAGGAGATCAGGATCAGGTGTGTCTCGTCCCACACCTGATCTCAATGCTCTCCTGACGAGTGGGTGGAGCCTTCTGGCTGGAACGTAGGCTGCGGTGGAATAGTCCTTTTTGGTTAAGAACCTTCCTAACTGAGAGAAATGACCCGGAAGTACCTAAGTGGCCGCCATGGTAAGTGCCGGTCGAATTGTCCAAACGCAAAGGAAAGGGGCTTCAATGCTTCCTAATTTAGCTCCTTTAGCATAGGAACCACTGGACCTTCCTTTACGAAAGGAAAGGAGAGAATGCCGACCCACAATTCCTTGAGGCGGCAACATTTAAAGTGACGTATCATTCGGCCGTTCACGAGAACAAACGATCATGACCGACAAACGCAGATCATGTAAATAACCGTTGCTATAATTTGGGAATACTTTCAATAATCTGTTAAACCGGCTGTCAAACTACAAACGTTACGTTGCTGAAAACTGCTGTAAAGTGATCAAACTGCTGTAAAGTGATCAAACTGACGTATTTGATATTCTCTCTGGTTTTGAACTGCAGCTTCAGCCCTCATTCTTTTATTTTATTTGACTTCAGGTACAGAAGCTTTAATGAAAGAGTTAAACTGGACGAGCTCCTCAGTCTGAGTCATGTTTCTGATTATCATCTTTTTAATCAACTATTTTGTCACATTACAATAAAACATATCAAATCAACACGAGTTGTGTGGTGTTTCATAAACTATTGTCTGCATATTTTTATGATCAGATTATAATCTGCATGTAAATAAACCATAACAACAAAAAGGGATATGAGACACATATGTATGACACACATTGTTTGTGGTATAACATATTTAATTCAGCATGTTTGAAACTGAACAAATAGACAGTTTAGTAGCTTTGTACTCTCTGTGAAAAATACGTTGGTTTCACTTTCATATTCCTTCATTCATTTCTATTCCAAACTCGTTAATAAAGTAATCCTATGAACCGGGGTGTTTATGTCGTTATGACACAACACTGTAAGAAGACGGACAAAGTATCTAAGCTGCGGTATTGTAGTCCATCTTCGGAACATTGTAGTTTCACCGCTGCAGACTGACGTCACTAACATGTGCCTGCCGTCGCGTCCTAACTACGTCGCTTAGTGAAAGTGGAGTTGGATTTGCCAAACACCGCGGTTGTCTTCTCCTAAGTCCTCATGAATTCTCCTTCCCATCTTTCCTTAACCCCGTGACGTTTTCCACAGAGGTTAAGGAAAAGTGCTTAGGGTTAGACGTTAGGAGGTAATTATTTGACTATTCGACCGCAGCCATGGATGCCATGCCATACACTTCCTCTCAGACCCTTACAGTGCACACACAGAAAGGTGCAGACCAGTTTGAGCTTCACTCCAAGTCATTCAAAATTAAACTATAAGATGTTTTTTTTTCTTTTTTACATTTGATACCATTGTCATGGATAGCGTTCCTGCATGTTACCTTTTAGCCTTTTATATTTCCATAGACTATGTCTGTTTGATAATATTTTAGACTTCCAGTCAAGGCATTGTTGTTGTTGTGTTATACCAGCTGGTATACAGGGCTCCAGACAATTATTTTCACCACGATCCCAAAAAGCATTTTAATTGCTCTGAAGTCAGTGTAAACCATCAAACGTTCTAAATGTTGTACTTTTACATTATCATTGTCATCTATAGCGGTTGATTGCAAAAACACGCACAATTCATTTGATTAGGAAAAATTATGTTGGAATTATTTGTTTAAATTATGTATTAAGAGTTGCTTAAACGGGTCATAATTCCCTCTTTAATATCTATTTTATTCTATTTAGATATGTTCTCCTCCCCCTGATTTCGACACAGATGTTGAAAGATGTTGAAATGTAGTTGAAATGTAGCATTACTAGGGATTGGTGACTAGACTGTATTAATGCTGATCACCTGATCGCACACTTTTACACAATATCAACTGATAACGATCGGTAGTAAAACTTTATTTCCCAGTATGATGGTTAAACTGTGTAATTAATCCGCAGCTCACATGCTTGCCGAACCGTGAGGGGGGGATCCGATCCATCACAGATCAACTACGGTCCGTTACACCTCTAAGAGTCACTCAGTCCTTCAGCCTCAGATTCTCATTTCCTTCCCTATTCAAAATGTGCCGTTTCATTCATTTCCAGCAGTTTTCCCCAGTGTGCTCTGGCCTTCTCACATTACCTGAACTCCACCCCTCCTGCTCATCAGCTCCTCATTCCCTCATTAGTCCCTTAGTATATGAAGCAGCCCTTCACCTAATCACTGCCAGATCGGTTATCGTTCCCCTCTAGCCATTCAGCTTCCCAGCCTCTGTTCTCGTTTCAGAGTCTGTTTTAGTTTTTATTGCCTGCCTGCTGCCTTTTTTCTGTTGTTTGCCTTTGCTGATTGACTGCCTGTTGCAAGATTCAGGAAAGCTAATTGTAAACTCACCTGCTGAGTCTCTGAGTTCTGCTTCAAAGTCCAAACATCTACAACCAGAGCCAATACAGCTAAGCTATTCAATCATGACAATAAAAACCTCAAATCAAGCTTTGGTGTACACACGTCAATTACATATAGCAGAAACATTTATTATAGTTTTCCAATTTAAAAATAAAGACATCTTCCCATCTGTCTCACTAAAGGCCATCTCTTAACTTTTTGAACCAGTCAACCACAAACTTAATGTTGCGTTAGTCCTTTCTCACCCTTGAGCAAGCATTGTAGAGTAGAGATTCATGGCTTTGCTAATTAAATTTCTGCAAACCTGGTGGAGCCCCTGGCAGCCATTATCTGCCAACAGGATTTTGATTAACTGGACATGAATACACTATTATCTAGAGTTACTGTTTGGGGCTTATAAACATCAGCCCCCTAATTAAAAAGAATAATGCAGCGCATATCATGTCCAAAGTAATCTGCATCTTGCTTAGCTATCAGGTGCATACAACGTAATAAAAGCAAAGTGATGATGCGTGTTTCTTTGTTTATTAGGTGTTGAATAAAAAAAAAAAAAAGTTCAGTCTCCTGAATCTTATACAAGACAGTAGGTTCAGACAGGGAACCTACTCTATGAGGAATATGTGTAGCGTACATTTCGTGTTACAAGCCGCTCCTACAGCTGATCAGTGTCCCCGCTGTAGCAAGCTAGTAGCAATGCTAGCTAGTGCTGCTAGCTAGCGCTTCTGCTGCTACCGGCCACTGCTGCTGCTACTGCCCGCTGCTGCTGCTACTGCCCGCTGCTGCTGCTACTGCCCGCGTCCCCTCTGCCCAAGTCGGGTGTCGAGCCTGGTCCCGCTACCTTCGGTGGTTTTCAGGGAGCTAGCGGAAGTTAGCGGGGAAGTGACGGAGCGCTAGCAGGAGCCCCAGCTGGCTACAGCGGGGAGCTGTCGGGGACACTGACCGAAGGTAGTAGCGGCTTGTAACCCGAAATTTACGGTACTCTCTTTTTACATAAACGCTTTAAATGATACATCCTCCATTTTGCTTGTCAGTGAGATGTAGGGTGACATTTTCAGGGCGAAGGGAACATTTATTTATGTGTAAGTAGAGTGAGTAGAGTATTGTCACTCCAAACGCTTTATGTTGATCTGTACGATCTTGTGGCCTATTTTTCTTCTTTGGAACTACTTGTAAACAAAACCAGTTGTTTTGCACCTACTCTCTTGGTTTAACACCAAATTAATTCATACAAGTACATCAACAATCGCCAGGTCAAAGGGCTTTAATAACTACTCGGCTTGTCAAGTCCCACACTATCTTTCGAGTGGAACAGACAAATAAAGTGATAACTAACAGTTAAACCTCTTCGATGAATTCAGTCTTGAATGATTTAAGAACGGGAAAAGCTAATACCTCTCTGAAGCGTTATGCAATTGATGGTTAGGCCTTAAACTGTATGCTATAAGTGACATTTTATGTTCTGTGTATTTTTTGATGTCGTAATGGTGTCGTGGGAGAACAACAGAAAAGTGGAGGGGAAGCCTCATGTGACTTTCTGTGTATAAGTTTTCCAATTCCTAGTTAAGGCTCTGTCATGGAGGCTTATCCCCAGCATGTGCTTCAGGCTGGACTCTTTAATTTAGAGCAAATATGCAGTGACACTATTATTTAATCACTCACAAAAGTGAAACGTGATCTTACACACTGATTTTAAACACACTCAGACGTACATTAACACACGCATCCACTAAAATATCTTCTTTCCCTCATAATCAAACATACAAGATTTTGTGCATAACTCAAGGACTGGTTTACTACTGCTAAAAGTCGAATGCAGTATGATTCAACACAATTGACTACAAATTACACTAGGAAAAAAATGTGAATTAACTTCACCACAGTACAATATGGCATTTAAACGGATAGCTAATCACACAACTCTACTTCTAAGAGGAAGAAGCTCTTTCACAGAAAAGCTAACATGTACAGCACATATTTTCTTCCCATGGGAGATGTCGGGGCAGAATAAATAAATGAAAGAGTGAAGAATGAATGCTCGCTGTGCCGGAGATGAGGTCCATCATTTGAAGGCCTTTAGTACAAACAGGCCTGCACAGCCTATTCAAAAATCTATTGTGTGTTACTCACCTGCAGAGCCAGCCTCTCAGCCATACCTCTCTAGCTAATGACATTTTTAGTGTTCGCTTTGTAATGCCGGGACTGTGGGTCATAAAGGCCTAGGTATTTTTCATTGTAAGTTGTGACAACAATGTGTGGTCTCACAAACAAATGTCACCTGACAAGAGTCGAAGCGGAGGTACAGTAGATATGTCAACTGGCAGGAATACAAAATTCTGCTTTTCTCGGACGTCATCACTAAAATGCGGTAGGTGCATAGTCTGTCCACCTGAACTGACACAGTTGCACTTTAAATTATAACTAAATTGCAAAAATCCACTTTCAATGACAAGCAAAGATCTCAAAAGTATCTGATGGTTCTTAAGGTAAGGGTCAATCTGGCACTATCTTTAAGTCACAGATGCCCCAGCTCACTGTTTCCATCCAGTCATGTTTCTTGAGAGTCCACAGCCAGCACAGCTTGATTCGTCAAATTGTTTTTTTAGTTTTTTTCTGGCCACTTTTGTTAATAGAGAACAGTAGAGGAGCCTAAGGGGGTTCTGGCACATGTGTGACAGACCCTGGTGGCAGGGATACCATCGTCACAGGACTGGTGGTTTAAAAGGAAAGCATCTGTTCAAAGAGAGGGTTGACAAAAACAATGTTGCCATTTAGTGCTGACATGGCTTATCGTCTGTTGATTTCAGCATTAGACAATAAAGTTCCAATTGAGGTATATTTACGATTAAAGTGTTTTCTATTTCAACAGTAAAAAAACTGTATTTAGGACTAGAATAAAACTGAAAAAAGCATTAATGCAAAAACACGAATCATCAAACATAATGTATTGGTTCGCTCAAAAACATGAACTACATGGTCCTTTGGTTTTAAAGTTATAAAGTATATCATTCAATGTATATGCAGTAGTAGTTTAGTTGTAGGGCTGTGTGCTTTAATCGACACATCACCATATACATTTTGTAAAGAGTTTATGGTATCCACTACTGCATGAAAAAAAATGTGCTTACAATGCAGATCTTGCCTCAGGATTTAAACAAGGACCTCTCAGAAAAACATATTTCAACATGGATGAATTTCTGCCATAAGTAATTCATAATTTAGGCTCAATTGATTTAAAAACGCCAAGAAGCAGTAAAATAGAGTCCTTATGACTGGTACAAAACTGGATAAAACAACCTAGCAAATGGTCTTTCTGACTCCCACTCTGAGGAAGATGGGCAATTACATGTAAGGATCCGCCTTTGAAGGTTGCCCTTTGAGGATGGTATCTTTTACTTTGGCGTCAATCTCAGGAATCAGTACGGACCTTCCACTGGATGTTAGTGTAATAGACACAGCATGGCATAGATATCATCCACACAGCTTCAAAGAGACTTAAGATTTCTGGATAAGTTTTTATCTTCTTGTGATAGCTGCTTAGCTCAGGTACTCTGAAATTAAGTGGATGTATTTTCAGAAGGATGGTACACTGCCCGTCATTAAGTGATGACTGATGCAGTGCATAGGATTTGACACTTTCTTTCTTTCTGACAGATTGTGTTTTGCAGTCAGATGTATACACTACCCTTTGCTCAAATGTATCTAGATTTTAAAGCATTGGCCCTCCAGCAGCCAAGGCTTCAGCTGACTCCCATCCTCCATGTAATTTTGTTTCGGCCCGCCAAAGGCCACAACATAATTTGACATAACAGAGCCTTACCTCCTCTTCGGACTGAGAAAATTGTGACCTTTCATTATAAAGCCTCCATGAATCCAGTTCATCGCTATAGCTCGGGGATTTGGTCGGGGGTGGAGTGGATTGGTTTGAGAAAAGACCACAGAAGCACTCTTCTTAATGCTGGCACTGGAGCGATGTTTAGAAGTGCTCCAGGGCTCGAAAGCAAAGACCTTCTCCCTCAATTAGATTGATTCAGAAACCCGTTGCTTTAACCTCTGCTGGGACACAATTTGTCTCATTTCGCTCTGATTTTAGGATGTCCAAAGCAATCTCACAAGTGCCTAGAGAATCCTCTCTCTGCATACCGTTTGCCTTGCCCATTGTCTCCATTTCATCCACCCTGCCTGCACATACAGTACATACCCATTAGTCTATTTATGGAAATTGAGGCATTTAACAATGGATATCCATGACAATGTTGGCTTTAAATACTGGTCAGGAGACATATGATTTGTCCGTGACATAATGTTTGAGGCTGACTTATCTACTTTACCTTTATGACTTTGCTGTCTATACATAAGAAAAGACTTGTCTGTCTAATGGGAAAGGGTCAACACATATCTAACCTTTCACTGTGACTGTGCTCTTGACGGAGGTCTAACATGTTCTTTAGCATGGCCTATCAATTCCTCTCCAGTCTAATAGAGAACATGACTGCATAGGATACATGATTACATCACTCTTTAATAAGGCAAGTTGTTCAGAACCAAATATGCTGCAAAAGTTACATGAGATCCTGCACACAATCCAAAGTGTGAATGGCATCCCCTACACAGTAAAGGTCACTGGTCCGATTGCCAGATGAGCAGATACATCTGGGTGGGAAAAGCGAAAAAGCAGCACTTGCTGCTCCCTCATTACCACCACTGAGCTACTCTTGAGCAAGGCCTCTAACCCTGCTCAGTGGCCAACGGAACAAACTGTGGTTTTTGCTGGGCAGCTTCCAAGTGTGTGTGGGAGTGAGTCCCTGAAAAAGAAAGCATTGTTCTCTGAATAATGAAGAGATATGTTCAAATGTGACAGCCTTGTTTTAAACAGAATTAGCAAGTATTTGCTCAGTGTTATTTAAGATACTTCAAGTGCAGTGTGAAGGTTGCCGACCTGTGGCCATAATAATAACCTTTTTAAAAAAAAATACAGAAAGTCTAAACTCAATGTAGGAATGGACTAGAGGTTGTATATGAGTTGTAGCGTAAATTATTTATTAATCAATTTATATTGAATTTGTCAGGGACTGGCTGCACTCTACTGTGGCTATCAAAAATGAATGTTTAAACTTAAATTACATAATATAACATAACAGGGCACCACCCTCCTAGTGGGACATTTGATTGCACAACTAATTAATCAGTCTCGGATATCTACTGTTGTTGTAGAATGTATAGGTTGGCGTAATACCTCACACACTCAAAACGCAGAACCAGGTTCTTTATAACTGAAAGATGAATTGAATACTAATATTATACACACTTCAAGGCGAAATAAACAAATGCATACATGAGAATGAAGTTAATGAAATGTGAACAGATGACTTTAAGTGTACACAATAATGAAGAGTACATTAAGATGTAGGCATGATGGATAAATTAGAACCAGTTAGATGACAATACACTTTCAACAGCTGAGAGATCAGTGGTTTTATGATCATACAGTTGGAAGACCCTACTATATCCTAAACTTTCTTCACCCTAATGATTATATGATGGAGCACCAACCCCGATTACAGAAAAGCAAGGTTTGACCTACTTGGAAGGATGATCGGGTGCTGCCCTGGAATAGATGAGGAGGACAGAGTCTCGGCATCGGACCTTGTATAACAGACTTCCCGGGTCTACGATGCTCTCTCACTCTCTGCGACGCTGACGAGGAGTTCGGTTCACAACCATGTTTTGACTGGCATCTGCTGGCTGGTGGTGGTGTTCTTCAACTCTTGATTTTGGAGCGTCAGGGCATTAGGACGGAGCTGCCTCGCACAGTTTTCTTTAGTTCTGACTCGTTGGACGTGTCGGAACTAGGGGTGCAATGGATCAAAAAAGTGTTTGGATCGTATCTCGGTTTTGAGTCACGGAGCAAAGAAAAGGGGAGGAACTGTAACTTTGCTTTCCATTTATTACTTAAATAACGTAAAGAACAAGCAAAGAGAATTGGGATATGGTCTTACATGAAAACAACATTTAAGAATGAAAAATACATAACAAAATTAAACATTCAAGAATGAGAGCAGGCCGACGCTTTCAACTGAATTGAACTGCTAGGCAGCAACTTGGGTCCATGTTTACTTCCTGTCAGGTTATGTCAAATGGGCCGTCCAAACTACGGCCCATTTTTTATTGGCCCTCAGCAAATTCTAAAAATATAATGGAGAAAGTCAAGCAAATGGCACGTGAGAGCGCCACAGCTGTTAATTATTTTACGGGGAGTTGACGATAACTTTTGCATTACGGAGGAGCTGCTGGATCAGAGGAGTCTCAAGGGCACAACAACAGGGAAGGACATGTTTGAAGCTGTGTCAGATCCACCACAGAGAAGTTCAAGCTTTCCTGTCTGATGTTGATGCTGAATACGGGGACCTCCTCTCACTCTGGTGCGCTGGCTCAGTCGCGGCTCCAGCTGCAGCGGTTTTATTCCCCGAGATCAGAAATTGACCAGTTTTTTTAAGAGATGGGCCGACCTCTTCATGAACTGAGTGACCCTGTATGGTTGGCAGACCTGGCCTTTAGGTGATCTTACTCATCATCTCGACATACTGGACAAGAGCATGTTGTGCTCTTTGAGACACAACTATGCACCTTCAATGTTGCGCACTTCCCTACGCTGTCTGAAATCAATGTAGCTCTTTCAGAGGTCAACCTATCCGCTAAAAAGGGGAAATATGTGTCTGTCATCACATCCTCTCATGACATAATTCAGTCAGCACTTGCAAGATTGTTCTGCCATTGAGAAAGAAACTTCCTCTGGGATGGTGTTGTTTACAAAGGTGTGGTGGTCAACTTCCTTGCTCACAAAGGTCTCCCCAAAGAGATCCTCTATGGCCGACGTCTTTTGTGGAGGAGAAGCCCCAGAGTCTGGTCCTCTCGATGTCTGCTCTGTGGCTTGACCCTGCAGAAAGAATTACACAATCTATAAAACTAATGATGTATTTGTACGTTTCATGAAACTACAATTAGGATAACAATTAAATAAATCCATTATTATTCAAAATGAAAAAAAAACAACAGTGATTTTATTATTAGCAATAACATAGAATAAGACTAGACAAATAAATCACTCTTTTTTTACCTCTTCAGTGGCCATAATCTCAGTGGTGAGATCATTGTATGTTCTCCAGCATGGGGTCTAGGTGAGACAGGGACTTGAACATTGGATCCACTGCAGTAGATATGTATATGAAGGTAGTCCTGTAGATTAGGGGGGTACTGTATCTTGGTTTCAGGTCCTCTCTAAAGGCTGCCTTCACATCGCTAGTGACTGTGCAGTCATGCTCACTTCGGGCCATGGATTGCACAATCCTTGTTTTCAGAGGGAGGATCATGGACACAGATGGTGTGGTTTCATTGCACAATATGGTTCTAATGGTTTTGAGCGGTTTGATCACCTGGAAGAGCTCCTCTGCAATTTCCACATCAGCATCAGACAAGGTGACAACTTTTCTGACATTTTTCTTCAGGGTCTTGTCTGTCAGTGCAGCGTAAACGGCAGCCTGCTGCTCAAGATAACGCTCCAGCAAGTGGAGTTCCAGCTTGTTGTGACACCGTGTATGAGCTTGTGGGACAGTAGCTGGAACGTGTCTTGCTTGGTGTTAAGCACATGGGGAAATGAAACCACCTTCGTGATCTGGTTCACTGAGAAGCCTTCTTTGGGATGCTAAATTGATCACCTGTGCAAAGTAAGCTATCTGTGCTCCCAGTCCAGCTTCTATCACCACATGTATTGGGTTCCTGGCATTATCTGCGGTGACTACACTATTGATATTGGGTTTCTCTAGCTTCCACTCTGCTACTGCTTCTGTCAGTACCGGTGCCAGATTTGTGGCTGTGTGACTCTCACAGAGGGGGCATGTCTGCAGCACCGGACTCTGAGTCTCCCACTCCGCCGTGATGAAGTGAGCAGTCACACTCGTGTAGCTCTCCGTTGCGCTGGAGGCCCACCCGTCTGTGGTGAGGGCAACAGAGGATGCCTTGGATAATTTGTCCACGATCCTGATCTTTTCCTTCTCATAGAGACCAAGGGTCTCGTTGATGAAACAGAGCGTAGCATCCACACTGAGTATTTGCATACGTTCAAAGGAGGAAATGCACGTCCACCAAAAATGATTCAGATTTATAAAACCTTGCGTCCGCCTGCCGGTGCACATTTAATTTCCTTTTATTAATCCCAAATCAACCTGCAAATGTGCGCAGCTGTTTCATCCTCACATCCCGGTCTCTACGCGCTCACATTCAACCATAAATGCTCAATGCAAAGCACCTTGAATGTCGATGCATCGAAATGTGCTGCTGATTAGTGGGTCTTTAGGGGGAATTGAAACGTGCTTATAGTTATGGTTCGCTAATATAGCACAAATAGCACTGCTGCTTTGACTGTTAATGATAAAGAATATATATATACGTGCGAGAAATGAAATGTGAGCGGCATCACATTCCACCTGTCTCATTGACAACAAACAATTTACAATGTCTGTGATTACATCAAATTCTGGATTCTTATATGTGTATTTGTGTGTTCATGTTTTCACAGAAACAAACCGGAATTAAATGGTTACATTTGATAGGACTCAAACCCTTTGTTCTTTGTTACTCACACCTCCCTTCCCGTAGAGATGCAAAGAGGAGGAGTGACTTGTGAGCAACACCTTCCCACATGCCCTGTAGGGTTTGGGTGAGACGGGGGTCTTCCTGTTGTTTCTATTTTCATTTTCCTTTCTCTCCTATTTCAAGCCCTTTACTAAATTGACATACGTTACTTGAAATGCAAAATCTCTTCTCTTTGTTCTTGATTTTATGATTCATATTTTAGTTTAGTTTTTACTCGTGCAGTTCCTGTCTCATGTTACTAGGAGGACAATTAGAATGTAAATTATTAGCGTCACTTTTTTTGATTTGTCCAGAGCTACACAGCATCTATGCTCTGGATGAGTTTAATTTGCCCACTCAACACTTTTGCCAATCAATTATTCAGATTGCACACATGGAAACAGCCTCCATAATGACACAACCCCTAATAATTCCATTAATTATTTGGCCCTAAAAAAAAAATCCTATTTGATAAACGGTATATACCGCAGTAACGATTTTGAAATAAAGTTTAAAAAAAGAAAAGAAAAAAAGACCAAGCTTGACTTTGTAATAGTTGAGAGCACTCCCAGGCTTTTGCTTGTGTGCAGATACAATACTGATATTGACATTGAGATCAGGTGAAAATGGTTCAAAACATTATCTAATTAGTGCAATTTCTCACTTATGTTGACAAGCGTGATGAAGAAGACGTGTCCCAACAATGATTCCCGCAACATCTGGAAAATCTCCTTTTTACTGTATATCCATTAGTGCTGTTGTGGGATGGTAAGCTACACACATATGTTGAAAACATAATCAATTATGGCCCTGAAACACTTGACATGCAAATATGTCGCGGTAATCTGTAAAAGAGCCGACCAAGATGCATTCCCACAACAGCTCTTCACCTTCAGTGCTGTCTTTTTTGCCAATAATGCTTTGTGTATAACCTGTATCTATACACAAACTAAACTTGAATACCCACATGTTTAATAATAATGTTTATTAATGTTCAGACAGGACAAAACCCTTAGTAGCCTGAATGGTTAGACACCGTTTCAAAGTATTATAGGTCAGCCAAGTCAAACAGTCTTGTGTGCAATGTGGATATGGTCCAGATATCAGACTGATGTATTATTGTCGGGTTTGACAAGGCCAATATTTATGAAAGGGAAAAAAAGAGGCTGTGTGAGAAATGTGTGGAAAGCTGAGAGAGGAAATCACGATCTAGTACCTAGTAGACAAGAGCACATTGATTGGTCCGTTTTACGCCCTGTTGGGTTAACCCCTACCTTACTGAATCAGTTCCATTTGTATTTGTCCAGAACCATTGACACCTGAACTCCGATCCACTCTGTCTGTCGGTCAACACACATGTTGGACACACACATTTTTAATAAAGTTAATGTAACTATAGATTGTATAGTGGGGTCCAGGCTCTGGCTCATAAGAGGAGTAAATTAAAGCCAAGAAAAAGTGAAAGCTGAGTCAATCAATGCTACTTTCCTCAAGGGAAACTTGAAGAAATGGAATCAGCAAGTGGATAATTGAGGAGCATGACACAAAGTAGCAGAGGGTTTGACGTCTTAGATTAACCACCATATTGATGATGATACCATGCACACTCAGCAGATCATGGACGCAGCATTAGGAAGTTGAGAATGGATCTTTTTTTTATTCAGATCCGCTCATGGTGTGATCCTACCTGAGGCCAGGTGAGAGGAGATACACGGCTCATTTACCTGAGGAAATGGATGGAAAGAAATAATTACAGAGCTATATGGCAGGTAAACCCGTTGGTGCTTGACACAAATCTCTCCTCACTAAATCGTGCTGTGGTATTTGCTGTTAAAGACATTCACTTTTCCAACTGACCTTACTAGATTTGACTTTGATGACACTGTGACTCTCCCCATTGTCTCAGATACTGCATTCTATAAACAGATAGTGGCTTAAATAGGATTTTCTCCCAAGGTGCAGGAGCAATAATCCACTTTGTAAGGTTATCTAACATGATAGGCAAATTTCCCAATTTCCCCTAAGTGGTGGTGAGTCAACACTTTTGCTTAGGTTTGCGTTTATAATCAGAGCGCACACACAAGTCCAAAAACAACATAAGGACGAGCTCTGTGGTGTCAGTTGAGTTTTATAAGCAGATATTATTTATTATTCCGCACATTGTCCCAAATTTGATATCGCCGTTTTGTCAAAAAATACTTTTTCATTATCTCTCAACCATTGCCCAGCCATCTGTAATGTCCTAGAGGGGCCTTTAAACACAGCCCTACAGTGGATGGTCAGACCTGCCACACAAGAAAGGAAGGTCATCAATCATAAAAGCTTTAGGCCAGGAAGGCAACAGCACCATCGCGCCATTTGTCTTTTGCTCTTTCCTCCCTTCTTCGCTGCCTCTTTCCGTTCCTGAATCCACCTTTCCATTTCTGTCTCCCTCCAATCCTTCCTTCCTTGCTGTTTCCCCTCCGTTTGACCCTTTCTCCCTCCATCTGTCACTCTCTCACTTCATCCTTTTACGCAAGCCTTAATCCCATTGTTCCCTTCATCCACTTCACCCTCCCTCCAATCTTTCCTTCTGACTTCAAGGCTCTGTCTATGACAGTTTTGTCCAAATGTTTACTGTCAGTAAGAAAGAGGGCAAAAAAGAGGGCAAAAATGCAAGGATGTTGATTTGTGTGTCTAAGAACTAGCAATCAGGTGTTTCTCTACTGTCATTTCCCAAGGCAATAACTACTGTGTGGCCAAGGAAGCGGTGTCCGTGTCAAAATCTCAGTTTTAGAGCAGCGGTAAATTCAGTATATATACACTTTCACAAAACTTGTATATCAAATATAAGGAAATCTAAATATCAAAAAAGTTACTTGCAAGCTTGTGTTGTTCCATAATGTACATTATATTATTTTTATAATTGTAATGTATGTTATTGTCAGTGAAACTGAAGAGGAGTTTAACCAACAGTTTCTACACAAACTGGATCAAATCATTCACGTTCAGAGTCTTTCTCATAGGCGTTCTTTCTCTGAACACTGGAACATATGGCTTTTGCTGAGGGTCTTGTCTATCTAAATTCATCTTTCATTTATATCAGATTAAGTTTGATTTTGAAGTGAATGTACTTGAAATGCAACATTTGAAACCATGGCCAAGGCTTTTTTCCCCAGGTCCCCGAAAACATGGTCAAAACAAGAAATAAAATGAAATTACTGAGACGAAAGGGTGTAATCCGTGTGTAGATAGCAGGGCAGCTACATCTGCAGCTTCACAAATAATGGCTCTAGGAAAAATCATTGTAGTTTTTCAGCCGCGGAACAGTTTAATCACATTTTTCATATGATAGGGTAAGTATTAGAAGGAGGGTGGAGAGGAAAATGTCTCAAGGACAAAAGCATGATGCATGCTTCGCAGTGTGATGACTGCAGATAGGACCTATCTCCTGGATATCTTTTATTGCTTTTATATTTGCTCCTGTCCTTGGGTTCTTCATAAATTGGAATGTGTTTCCTTGAAGTCCATTTCTCCCTGCACACAGAAAAACAAGCACATTCAAATGACAGGAAAGATACTTACCTCCACAGGCTTTTCAGCCAGGCGCCTGCATTTATCTCAACTTAAAAAGTTTGTATTTTTTATTGAATTAGGTAGTCAGATTCAGGTCTACACACCAACTATGATTTTAAATCAAATCTTATTAAAAATATATTTTTGTAATTCATTTTACATTGACTTGAATGTATAACTATTGCATATGCATTACACCTGAAAGGACCTGAAAGAGGCGTATGCCACTTCCCCTATAAAAGCAAACTTGACAGGGGAATGTGCACACCGGTACACAAACTGTGACCCATGTGTACAAACATAATGGGGACGGGGCAAATTTGCGACGCAGATGGTGAGGTGGTGAATTAAACCAGATTGTAGAAATGAAATATCAGAGGAATTATTGTGCATACAATGATTCCTCGCGCACATTTAATTTCACTTCAAATCACACGTTACTTATATATCCACCTAATATAATAAATATTCATACCAGCTGCGTGCACCTCAGTGCGAAGGAGAGGGCTGGACTACCGATACTAATGGTTAGCTTCGGATTGCACTGCAGCTGATGACATTATCACCATCGGTATGTGTACCATGTTATATTGTGTTATATTATATTAAGTATATACATATATATTTTCAAAAAGTGAAGTGTGTAGAATCACTACAGTGAAGTCACAATTGAAAACAGCTATCCAATACAGCTAGCAGACTGTGTGTGAGACCATGTGTGTTAAACCATTTATGGTTCAATGAGGGCTTGTAGAGGGCGGGATATCTGGATGATCCATGTAAGCACATTTCCAAATTCAAATGGGATTTAAAAAAGGAAATTGCCTACAGGCAAGTGTAAGCAAAGTTGTATAAATCAGAATTATTTTTTTCTTGCCAGCTGCCTTACTAAGGTTATAGGTGTGAGTCGATGGCAAGGAAGCCATGGGGTGCTGTCACTTTCACCGTGACAGGGAGCATGCTGGGACCTAATGGTTTGCCCCCACTGTCATCTGCAACCACCAAGCAGAAGTCACAGAGGACCGCTCAGGAGGTGTGCATCTTTGTTGTTTACTTCTTGTGAGACAGCTTGATGAATGGATATCTGAGCGGAAGGATGGATTTTTCCCCCTAAAGATTTGTTGCCTCAGCCTGTCGTGGCCAGTTCCCAATAACATGTTCCCCTACAAATTGTTTCAATAAGTAATCATTCAAATATGTCAGGACACGATGCATAAAACATGCCTCCCCATACTCAAGGCTACCCAGCAGTTTTTTCTCTGATAGGCAGGGGGTGTATAACAGAGGTCACTGATAGGTGGTCCATACAAACTCAACGATATCAGATGGATTTATCGGCTATCTGTAGTATATCGCCGGTGGTTTGTTTTTTGTGGGCGATGTTTGTCATTTTAGTTTGCTAATTAAATTGTCTGACTCAATTAAATTGAATGAGAGCCCCTCAGCTGCTATGCAGCGGGCAGAGAGAGAGACTCACAGACCAATTGTATGCAATGTTAAACATCTCGCGTGATACTACTCAGCCAATCATATTCAAACAATGGACAGATTATTGCAGCGCATGTTCATTCTCACCCAGGGCACCTCAAAACCTGTAGGTCTCATTTGTTCTAATACTGTGGCGATTATTAAAAGCAATGTGAGGGATCAATATGAGACAAAGAACAAACCTTTTTAGCAAGCATACACTTGAATCCAAGCTGAGGGCACAATAAATAAACAATCTAATCTGAATCATAATGCAAGATTACGATGTTCTTGTTCTTAACTTGAAGACATAATTGGACCTCTTTGAATTTGTATTAAATACCGATGAAGGATAAGATCAAAATGCGGTTGTACGCTTTCAATTCAACTAGTGAACACTTTATGTTAATGCAAATTGGTATTCAGTACTGTTCCCTGTCTCAATACAGAAGTATGAGTTCCATGGAACCACTGACGCATGTACAGAAGTATTTTATGATAAAGTAGCCAAATGTTTTGCATTTGTTAGTTGATTTGCTGAAAAAACTAAAACAAACGTATTGTATTCATCCTTATATCATAGTTGCGTAATTATACATTAACTTTCAGGTGTAACAATTATTTCAACCGTGTCCAAAATGATAATTAGCTCAGCAGGCCAACTGCATTTACAGGGGCAGCACTGGTGGTGCGATGGATCATAAAACTCTGTTTGGATTGTCTCACGGATCAGTCCCGGATCGGATCACAGATCGGATCAACACAAAAGAAAAAAATAAGCAAATATAACTTTTTCCCTGATGCCGTTTTTTTGCCGCCGATACTAATTGCAGATCATTGATGATCCATATTGGCAGATACAGAGACAGATCCCTTTGTTGTTTTATTATAGCAGCTGGCTCCAGATTTGTATTTTTATTTTCATTTATTTTTGACACCGTCGCAAAAATATTTTTTACTGCTCTACAAAAATTATAAATGTTGTCCTTTTACTTTAATAAAGTAATAGTGTTTTTATTCTGTTATATGGACACTACATTTTACGAGATTACATGTGAACAGATGATAACGTTATACATTACTTTTGCCCAATACCCAATTTCACTGAATGCATCATAATGGAAGTGAACGGAACCGTCGGTCGTTAGCGGTGCTGCTAACGTTACTAGCTCTCCTCCTGTCAATGTAAACACAGTGTCGTGGTGTGGTGTGTTCACGGACCCAAATGCAGCGACAGGACAGCTGAGATCGTTGTTAAACCAGGTTTATTGCAGCAGGGGAACAGGGGGAAACTAACAAAGTCCGGTGGTAAACAGTAACAGACAGACGGGCAAAACAAACAAACAAGGTCCGGGCGCAGACAGTCACGAACAGCGGGCAGGTGGGACGCTGACTAGAGGCGCGTACACGCGCACCTAGAAGCCGCTGACGGGACGGCAGCGAACTGACTGTAGATGGGAGCGCGGGAGCGCGCTCCATCCTGGGCCGGAAGGTGGCCTTGAAGCGTCCGCGAACCTCTCTCCGGTCCAAGCCGGAAAGTGGCTGATAACGGCGGGCTGACGGACAGGCAACAGGATCCTCAAGCCTCCACGCGGAACTCCGTGGAACGAGCGGGAGGCTCTCTTCATGCAGGTGAAACCCGAGGCTCGACACTGGCAGGAAGGTAAAACCAAGCATGATGTCCAAAAGGAAAAAGACTCACAGGAGCCAACCGAGCCGCTCACGGGCGGGGGACCAGGTTGGTAGACGGTGAAGACGGTACGGACTGACACCAGAGGTGAGGAAGACCGGAGTATTTGACAGCAGGAGAGCGAGACGGACGGGGGCTCCGTAGAGCGAGACAGACGGGGGCTCCGTAGAGCGAGACAGACGGGGGCTCCGTAGAGCGAGACAGACGGGGGCTCCGTAGAGCGAGACAGACGGGGGCTCCGTAGAGCGAGACAGACGGGGGCTCCGTAGAGCGAGACAGACGGGGGCTCCGTAGAGCGAGACAGACGGGGGCTCCGTAGAGCGAGACAGACGGGGGCTCCGTAGAGCGAGACAGACGGGACTCTGAAGGGGAACCGGGGGACAGGGAATGGCCGAGAGGCAGCAGCGGAGGCTGGGGACGGCTGCGAGGCGGCAGCAGAGGAACCGGACTCAGGGGCACTAGACTCGGGGTCAATAGGCTCCGGGGTCAATAGGCTCGGGGGTCATTGACTTAGCGAAGGCTAGGGACGGCTGCGAGGCGGCAGCGGAGGAACCGGACTCGGGGGAACCAGACTCGGGGGAACCAGACTCGGGGGCACTAGGTTTGCAGTCAATGGCTCGGGGTCAATTGGCTCGGGAGTACTAGGCTCAGAGGCACTAGGCTCGGGGGCATTGACTTATGGGGGCCAGACTCGGGGGAACCAGGCTCGGGGGCACTAGGTTTGCAGTCAATGGCTCGGGGTCAATTGGCTCGGGAGTACTAGGCTCAGGGCACTAGGCTCGGGGGCATTGACTTATGGGGACTAGCCTCAGGGGAACCGGACTCGGGGGAACCAGACTCGGGGGAACCAGACTCGGGGGAACCAGACTCGGGGGAACCAGACTCGGGGGAACCAGACTCGGGGGCACTAGGTTTGCAGTCAAATGGCTCGGGGTCAAGTGGCTCGGGAGCACTAGGCTCAGGGCACTAGGCTCGGGGGCATTGACTTATGGGGACTAGCCTCAGGGGAACTGCCTCGGGGAACACGGGACGGCTGCAGGGCGGCAGCGGGGGACACTTGACGGCTGCAGGGCGGCAGCGGGGGACACTTGACGAAAGACTCACGAACGGGTTGCGGGGTCCCCGCCGTCTGACCTTGGAGGCAGGGGCGGGGTTGCGAGAGACCTTGCACCCTGCTGCTGATCTCGGAGACCTCTCTTCTGAGGGCTTGCCTGACTGCTGGGTCCATAATTGGTCAGTCCGTTCTGTCGTGGTGTGGTGTGTTCACGGACCCAAATGCAGCGACAGGACAGCTGAGATCGTTGTTAAACCAGGTTTATTGCAGCAGGGGAACAGGATGAAACTAACAAAGTCCGGTGGTAAACAGTAACAGACAGACGGGCAAAACAAACAAACAAGGTCCGGGCGCAGACAGTCACGAACAGCGGGCAGGTGGGACGCTGACTAGAGGCGCGTACACGCGCACCTAGAAGCCGCTGACGGGACGGCAGCGAACTGACTGTAGATGGGAGCGCGGGAGTGCGCTCCATCCTGGGCCGGAAGGTGGCCGTGAAGCGTCCGCGAACCTCTCTCCGGTCCAAGCCGGAAAGTGGCTGATAACGTCCGCGAACTCCTCTCCAAGCCGGAAGGTGGCTGTTAACGGCGGGCTGACGGACAGGCAACAGGATCCTCAAGCCTCCACGCGGAACTCCGTGGAACGAGCGGGAGGCTCTCTTCATGCAGGTGAAACCCGAGGCTCGACACTGGCAGGAAGGTAAAACCAAGCATGATGTCCAAAAGGAAAAAGACTCACAGGAGCCAACCGAGCCGCTCACGGGCGGGGGACCAGGTTGGTAGACGGTGAAGACGGTACGGACTGACACCAGAGGTGAGGAAGACCGGAGTATTTGACAGCAGGAGGTAATCAGAGGAAACGAGAATCAGCTGTGAATCAGCTGATCAGGGAAAGAGGCGCAGCTGTGGGCAGAACTCCCAGGGTTCGGCCCAAATCCTCACACACAGATTAGTTGTTTACAATTCAAATTATCAGAGATTGGAGACAAGAAAAGCATGAATGCCAATGTCCTGATTGCATATTTTACTGAATATCGGCAGATAACGATCGCATGTAAAACTGTATTTCACACTGTGGTGGTTAAAGTTAAACTGTGTAATTAATCCGCGGTTCACATGCGTGGCGAATTGCGAGGGGGAGATCCGTACGGATCATGGATCGACAATGGTCCGTTACACCACTAGGCAGCACCATCAGCCTCTGACCAAGGTCAGTACGGTGTTTCTTTCAAACCCGCTACGTCACATCCATCTTTTCTGCCGCAGACCAGAAATGAACTCTTGCCGCATACATTCCATCACAATATTACAGCACATTTAGTCGAGAGCTTAGGTTATTTCCCCCTCATTGCTGACAAAAACAATGTCCCTCTCAGGTCTTAATGAGGATTGCAGAGCCTTTCATATTATGGTTCCACATAGCTTATCATGTCTTGGCCTCTTCGATATTGATGAGAGGCAAGCAACTGCGTTCATGAAATTAAGGACTTAAAAGTCACTGCACCAGATTGCACAGCAGTTAGCATTTCTTCTGATGATTTTGAGCAGGGGTGTCAAACATACGGCCCGCGGGCCGGCTAATTCGCGGGCTAATTCGCTGAGCTGCGACTGGAACCATTGATCTTCTGATTGAAAGTCGGGCATTGGAACCTTTGAACCACAGTCGCAATTATTTTCATATCTGACATTACTAGACATATTGATCAACTGCGAGGGAATCTGCAGAGGAGAGCCCAGGCAGATAAACATGATGCATGTTTTTTTTAGCCTAATGTATGCTCATAATTCAACAGCAACATAATTATATACATTGTAACAGTCCATACATAAGATGAAATAGGAGAGTAAAAGAGAATACGATTTAAATGGTCATGGTCAGGACTCTAGATGGAAGTGAGAGTAAGAGGAAAGAACAGTGAATGGTAGTCAAATGCCGTGTGAACCAAATCTGAATGTTATAGAAATATATTGTAGATAACAATGTAAGTAACAGACTTTGTAAACTTCCATTAAACATTAACTTGTAAGAACAAATATAATACATGTTTTGGGTCTCAAACACAAATAGGTGGTTTTTTTAACCATAAATGGAACCGGTCACTATGTACATAGATAAGCCATCAGTTGCATTTCAAGTCTCGTAGTGTAATACAAAGGTGTTTTGGGGATTGAACTTCAATTCGTAACTAAGTTTCTCACTAATGGGAACAATTATATCTGCCTTCAGACACAACCGACACACAATATGTTTCATAATGTTTATACTGTTTTTTAAATAACTTCTAAAAAGTAAAACACTAAAAGATGACATGTAGGCCTGCATCTCCACTGTGTCTTCAAAACACTGTTGGTCTCCCAATGAATAATGCTGAAAGAAATTGACTCATTGTTGAACCTAATTGCTGACCTCTCTCCTTTACATTCTGTTTTTATTTCCCCATGAGGCAATTAATATTGTATGGTAAATAAAAAAATGTAAAAACTACTTATTGTTCATTAATGAAGGTAAAAAAAAAAGTAAAAACTATTTTTTTTCCCTATTTGAAAGAAGCCCGTCATTACACCTCTGATAACATGCCAGTAAATCAAATGAAGCTTGTCAAAACAAATGCATGGTATTTAAATAACCTCATTAAAGATGCATGGCTGTCAATTTACTATGTTCATAATCCCTTCAAATCTGGCAACATTGAGGCTGAAAGTAAAGTGAGATATTCATAAGGAATGATTCAAAACTGCATTTTGACAAATACAATAGTGTGAAAATTGCATCAAGTCACAGTTATGGGGGACTTTTTTTATGTAAAAGTATGCATTCATATGCACTGCACAGAATAATGATTCAGAAACAATCAGTTTGATGGTTTTAAGAACATGCTGTTATTTTGCAATAACCTGGTGTTTGTTCCAATATTTAATTAAGCTGACCACTGTGGAGCTAGTGTGTGTAATGTGCGCCATGAAATTGGATGCTGTAAATATCTCAGAACAAAGATTAAAAGAGGACAACATTGACACCACATTTTCAGTTTACTACACAGTGTTATTCAAACATCTCACAAAGTAGGTATGCATGATATGGATTTTCTTCAGCCTGTAGATATGGTAATCTGTAATTTCACATTTTGTATTTAAAAAAGAAGTTAATAACCTGTAAATTTACTCTGCAGAGCTGGCAATTTAATATTCCATACCTCTGACCTAACCCATTCTTTGTTAAACAAAGAACTGCTCTGACTCTTCAAATGTTTTTCTAAACTCAACTGACTTTAGGTTCTAGGTAAAGCTGTACCGAATGTCATTGTTTTTACATTCAACGCTTCTATTGAGGTTTTTGAATGAAGCTTCCAATGTCTATCATCATATCTAAATATCATCATCACCTAACAAAAAAGAAGAGATAAAATAGGATTTTGTGTTATTATGGATATAGAATTTTAAGTTATGGTGATGTCAGATTGCTGCTAGACCGCCCTGTTAATATGGAATGTCCATGTCCAGACATGGACATTCCCGGAACCCAGAAACCTCGGAACCAAGACATTCCGGAACGGAACCCTGACCTTCCGGAACGGATATTTGCATAAAGTGCTTGGCAAAAGTGACTCTTGACCATCTTTAAACAGTTAATTGCATGCAAACAAAGTTCCCATTGCTTTAAAAAAATGATGTGATATCCCCTTGACGTAACTGTGATTGCTGAGTGAAGCCCAATAGTCTTCAATGAGCACAAACATTTTAGTTTGCCCCAACTTTCCTGCTACATTTGCTTTCTGGCCTTCATACAAGTGTGTCTTTTAACGGTGGTGACACATCAGCAACTCATATCTGCAGTTGTTAGACGTGTTCTGAATGACAATTGAAATGAATGGCATTAAAAAATGAATTTGCATTAACACGTTATTATTGGGTTAACTTTGACATCCCTCCTTTTTTTATTGACACTGTAATGAGAACATTTTCCTTATGAAGTATTGTTTCTACTGATTCCACGTTGCTTTCACCATTCCAGACACTGCAATAACACAATTGTCAGGAAAATTGCCATGAGATGACATGGCTGTCCTCAAGAGAAAGTGCAACAGTGTGAGTTATTCAAAGATGGGTCAAGAAAATGGTCAACTCCCAGAAGGCAGTTGCTTATGACAACAACCAGTTGACAGACTGAGAGGGACCAAATAACTTGAAGCAAGACTGATGTGACGGGGGCTGCCATTAAGGCACAGAGCAGCTGACAGACTGTGTCATACAGGCAGACGGACACAGGCAGACATGCGAGGGGGGGTCAGACACACAGAGGCGCCAGAAACGAGGACAAAAGGTCTGACAGACAGATACAGCAGATATATGCCATTTATGTGTGAAACTTTGATTTGGATATGTACTGTGCAAAAATGATGTATTTATTTTGAATGACGCTCCCTCAGAATTGTGTTTAATATTGCACTCAAAATAGCTGTGATGAAGTGTTGTGACAAGCATATATTATTTGTATTATCAGCATGCAATGCTTTTGACATTTTCCTTATGTTTGTGCTTGCATTGGGCAATATTTGACCTCATTAAGCAACATTTAGTAGCCCACAATACCATATACAACAGGTACACTGCATGCATTCAATCACACTGAGCTCCAGGATTATTTAGTAAACAAGCACAAATTTGCAATAGCTGCAAACCCGTGTGCGCATGCATCCACGCGTTCATGCATTTGCACACAACCTCACAAACACTTGTTGTCTATAGTGACAACGTTGATTTTGTTCAAAAATAAGCATATCAATTATGTTTTACAGTTAATTTGAAAAAAAAAACACATAAAAAAAACATTACCTTGACTTGACATTGAATTTTACTGTAATCTGGCCTCATGAAATTGACGACAAGTATATTATAATATTTTTTAATGCAGGTAGAATCAATATGTTTGTGCATCCGTAACCTGACTGACTACGTGTGTGTGTGTGTGTGTGTGTGTGTGTGTGTGTGTGTGTGTGTGTGTGTGTGTGTGTGTGTGTGTGTGTGTGTGTGTGTGTGTGTGTGTGTGAGTGTGTGAGTGTGTGAGAGAAAGGGGGACTATTGTAATGACAAACCCAACTCTGCACTTCCAGAACTCTGCGGAGCATAACACAAACGTTTGCACTGAGCACATCATTGCTCAACACAAAAAGGCAGGTAAAGAGAGGAGTTGGTGTAGACCAAAAGCAGAGCTTAAAGGTAAAACTGATTATTACATAACCAGAAGAACCTAGATTTATCAGGTGGCCAAAAACTCAACTACAAATAAATGCAAATGTTGCAGTTCATCTGTTGGATGCGTAAATATGCGACTGGTCGCTAACACGTTAGCTATATCTACTAAACATGTGAACATATATCGCTGTGTGTACAGCTTTTTGTCTGTTGCCTCCAAGTTGCCCAACTACAATAAATAAAGCTGTTTTTAGTATTTGAACATTTCTGAACTTGGTTTCTGCCACTTGAGTGCTTGATCCCACGCGTTCCTGTGCCACATTTGACAGATTTCACAGTAGCTGAGTAAAAGAAAATGCCGTCCTTCACATAACCTCCCACAACAGACCTTCAATCTTCATGACAACTTTCCAACTGCATTACCTGTTCTGATGATCACGATGTGTACACTTTTGAGAAGAAAATGCGTTGTACATGAGTTGTGGATTAAAGAAAAAAAGAACAGTGTGAACGGAAAGTATTCTTAATGTACATTTACTTTATAGAAGTATACTTATATACTTGTTTGATAGCTGCTGGTCCGTACGCTACACATGGTGAAACACAGCATCTTGGTTAAGAGCGGTGGCAGTGGCACTATGAAGTAGTTAGTTTATGCCCTCCCAATTGTTATGGAAACAAAATGGCAAGCTGTCACTTATGTGAATGGATAATGACAGTGAGCGTATGACATGATGATAAGGGTTGCTGCTTTGATGCCAGCAGTGAGAGGCAGACAAATATTGTCGCCGTAGACTGAAAGCTTCATCAAAAGAATTTAGCAAAAATCAAGTAAACAGCCCTCAACTAATCTGTATTTTTCCCACATTATTTATAGATGTGCCTCGCGTGTTGTTTGGTTTTCTCAAAATATCAGAATGTGAATTTACAATGAAACTGACAACAGTGTTTTGCTGTGCGAATTTGACGTGTGCTTGCAATGCTATTTTGATTTCTCTGGTTTATCAAGTATTGTGGCATCACTGAACACTGTCAGGAGAAGTAAATATTGTAGAGATGACAGGCCCGTCTCAAAGAAGACACCACTTCTGTGCTTTAATAAGTCTGGAGAACTCCAGAGGAGCACATTAAATCCATACATCAAAAAGCTTCCTCCTAACCTGCTGGAGTTATAATCACCAATTCCTTTGTTTGACCTTGAGTTTCACTTTCAGGTACCCCGAGTAGAGAACATCAAAGACACTTCAAGCGTCACATCTGGCCTTCTAGAAAAAGATGAAAACGTGGTGCAACCTCAGGCATTATTCTTAGAAGTGGTAATCTCCTGTGGTTAAAGGTACCTCAAGTATTGAGAGACTAAATGAGAAGGAGAAGAAAAAATATCTCTCAGCAATCAGTTATTAGATACTATTTCTGTACATTCTCCTCTACATAACAGTTGCCTTTTTCACTGCAGATTAAGAATTTAGTTTCCACCACACACTTTGTTTTTCCTGCCTGTATAGATACATGCATATAGTTTAAATATGTAATAATGAATAGGAAGATGTGTTTTGACCTGAGCATAGGCAACATAAATTATCAACTAAAAATATTCTCCTCTGAACAGGGGGGAAATGTTTTTCTTTCTGAAATAAAACCGAACGATCTAAAAGCTTTTCTCTGAAAATGTAAATAAATTATTCACCACACTAAGTACTTTAGGTCTAACACCTCAGTCACAGTATGTGTCTCTTTCTCATTTTCTTCACTTTTAGAGATATAGCTGTGCATGTCCAGGATCCAGGGTCACCATAATTAAATGATCTTGATTTAAGGCAACGCATTACATGCTGGGGACCGGGTAATGTTTGCCGGTGTTATTATCATGTAAGGGTCGCCCTCTCCTCCCTGGGGATGCTGTGGATGTTGTAGGAGTTAATGATTTCCCAGGGGACCTTATCAATCCATGCCACATTCAAATGTCACTTTAATTTAATCATTCAATTAAAAGAGCTAGTGATTGCAAGGCATTTTATTAGACACTATATATTTCCCATGCTGATAATCCACATTTATATATATATACATATATATATATATATATATATATATATATATATATATATATATATATATATATATATATATATATATATATATATGTATATATACCTACCTACCTTTCTCCACAATCTCCACCACACCATCTGTGTTGTCAAATGCTTCCACACATCACCTTTTTCACAGTTTGGTATTATGATTAGTCGTTATACGTAGCTTGTGTTGTGCCCACTTTTTGTTAAGAAAAATAACAACAATTGGCTAATTTACTGACAGTAAAGTGGACGGATAATTGTGGACAGAGTGACAGACTCTTACATATCTTATATTCCCCCTGCTGGAGAACAAGTGAATTTGACTTTACATATTTAGACATTTCATTTGTTGGTCCGTGTTCAAATATGGTTAAAAAGTTCAAATTAAAAAGTAACAGCCCCACTAGTTAGCCTTGTATGTTGTGATATAGTGCTAATGAAATATGCATGACTGTTTAGATTGCACTCAGAATAATACTACACCCACATGCATTACATGTCTCCAGTTATTTTATCTGTTTGATATGTCCTCAGGGTTGCATTGGAATTACCATTTAAAACCTAATTGTTTAGGTTTTTATCACACCTGTGAAGGTGTTATTTGAACAACTTGAGCAATTTCTTTTGAGAAAATGTTTGCTCCATTTGGCCTTTTCAGTATGCTGCCTTTTATAACAGCAGTGCTTGGGGCAAAAGGTATAATAGTGTGTCAGTAGTGGGTGTTACTGGGAACATTTATCCAACACATTCGCAGACACAACTTGTTAAATACTGCAGCTTGGTCAGTGCCAACTCAAATGTAAACCCATCCACATCTTTATTAGACAATTATAGCCACTGCCATTGGGTAAAGAGCGAGGAACTCGGCATGGGGTGAGTGGGAGGCGAGGTTGAATGGGACAAACAAATACTGCATTTTCACCCAGTAGACCACTGTTTGTTTCCATAAAACCAAGTAAACGTAAGGAAGTGGCATTAGTTAATAATTTAAATTTTGTCAAGTAATTTAAATTAGTTAACTAATGTTGCCTACTTGCATAATAACCAGTTATTTTACATAACAAATACACATGGTTTAACCCAAACCACAATCATTTTCAAAGCCCAAAACTAACAGGTACCTGGAGCGTCTGAATTTGATAAATTCGTAGTACGAAATATTGTTTTATCAGCTGATGATTGATGGCAGTGTCGCAATTCTTAGCGGGATTAGAAATATTTTCATCAGTTGTTCCAATTGAGTTTGATGAGTGCCCCGCCTATTTTCACAACCTTAACCCCACTCAAAACTTTTCCTATTGACTCTCATCTCCTCGTTTGCTTCAACATATGAATACACTTAGAATATAAATACCGATGGGAGGCATTGTACAGAGAGCTGTTGATTATGTAATCAGACAGCTGAGCATTTAACAAAATGAGACAGAGGCCCAGTCACACTCCACAGCTGATAGCCCGATTATACAGAGGAGGGAGGAGGGATTCTGATCAACTACATGAAGGTACAGAAGAGATAGGAAGAGAATTGCAACGAGAGAATGAAGTAGGTTTAAATGAAGAAGAGCGAACACATCAGATAGGGCATACAGAGGCATAGAATTACAGAGAGAGACTGAAATAAGATTAAATGAAAGAGAAAAAATAGGCAGCACGTAGAAAAGAAAAAATTGAGTGAGAACATACGCGGAGAGCAAGAGGCGAATATGAATATGATATAAAGAAATGTTTTTAATAATAGCAAAATTGGACAGTTTCTAAACCTCTGACAGGAATCTAGATTAAACTTAATGTAATGGTAGTAGGACAAGATGTATTCAACATATAGTAGATCAAATATGATTGGGACATTATCTGAAAACTATTGCAGGTTGAATTAAGAGGTAAAAGTTTCAGAGACAGCCTTTCTGTAATGAGTGTGACGCTGCAGGTGATTTGCTGTTTCTGCAGCTTTTGGATCGATGTGCGCAGACTAATTTGCAGAGATGCTCTCAGATGATTATTGATAGAGCTACATTAAAACGATTAATGGCTGCACAGGAAAAACATATCTGAGCTGGCCTCGACAACTGCTCTTACCACAAGAAACAAAAAACACACTGAAATCATGAGCCCAGTGGCTAAAAATTTGAGCTTGACAGAATGAGTCTGGATTTTTGATTTTAGATCGTTATTGGTTTGGTTTCCTGAGCAGAGGAAATGCTGTAGCTTGAGAAGAAATTACATCAAAACCTTTACATCCTTAAAAGAACTGATAACTATAACACAGTGTTTAGTCATTTACAGGGTACATAACAAAACAAGAAACACTGTACTGCTTCCTTTTGGATTTGAGATGCCATTAGTCTCCAATCCCCTGTTCCTGGTTAAAAACAAGTAGCATCACGTTATCAGAATGTAGCCATCGACTTGGTACCGAAGTATCAGTTCTAGTGACATTCTTACTGAACAGTGACCAATTACTAACCTAAACACAGAAAGATTTTCCTTTGAAATAAACAAGGGATTTCTCTGGCTGTGATGCCCAGGACAAACTGGACCAGTGGAGCTACAGAAACCAGAGGGAGGGAGAGATGAGGAGGTAATAGGCCAATTGCCAGGCTCACAAGGGCTTCAGTCCTTAGTCCAAATCGTCGTTGACTCCTTCCACTTCAGGTCAGGTCCTGGGGGCTTTCACTTAATCAGTTGTCAAGATACAAAGCACAGGTTGGGGCACATAGAGATGAGAAAACTTGTCAAATTATCCAGACAGTATTGATCCAAAATCGATCCCACTCCCATCTGGCATGAGTGTGGGGGTGGGCGCAGTTCCTGGTGCTGAGCGCCATTAGAACATCTTGTCCAGGCTGGAGCTCACAGCAGACTGTCTCATCTTTTCCCAGGTAGTGTGAAACTGCCCGAAAAGGGGAGAGACAGATGACAGCTGATGATGAGGCAGATAGTTTTAAAAGGAGTGAGGAATAGAATCTATGTCAAACATGAACAGCCATCTCTTAACAGAAGAGAGGGCCTGCTGCAGCAGCACTTATCAGTTACTTACAATGTACCAAGATGTCCCTACCGAGGTGGTTTCACAGCAATACACACTCAAAGGGGACATCGTGAAAAAACTCACATTTTCAGTGCTTGTGTGCACACATTGGGGTATCTGCCAACCCACACACTGTGAAACAAGATAACCCGGTGAGTTTTTGTGATCAGGAAACATGTGAGTCAACAAGCCATATCTCCACCCGCGGCTTTTTGAACTACCTTTAAAAAGGTGCTCCATATATTTCTCATAAGAAAATTAGAGGAGACAAGGTTTTCTTTGGAGAGACGGGCGCTAAAACAGAGCGTTTCAGGGCGAATGTATAATCAGAAAGAAAATACATGAAAGAACATGAATACATGTTTAAGTTCCATCACTGCCATGTGACCTTGATGAGTCATGTGTTCTGCTGCAGCCCTCTCAATGATTTGCAAAATTATGCAATGGAAAATGTTTCATTAATTTCACTGTGGACTGTAGAACCCTGCTTACTATTCATTAGCAGTACATATTTTGTTGTAGCATGTAGGTATGCAAACATAAGCAAAATCTACAGGATGCCTTTATGTTCGGATTTCTTAAAAATAAAAATAAAAAAGTCCACTCTGACTCGAGACTAAACTTGAAATTGGTGGTCAAATATCAAGATCACTGTGACCTCGCAAAACATTGTTTTTGCCATAACTCGAGGATTCATATGCTAACTATGACAATTTGCCTCAAATGGATAAAATTACAAAGTTATGACATTTTGTTGGAGCAGGTACACAATTAAGAGGAGGCTATCTTCTAAAGCATCTCGCATCTCGTGACGTGAAAACACAATAAAGTGGCCCAACTAGCAGTAACACAGTCTCTCAAAGGGGTCATATCAAACATATAATGAAGCCTTGGTCCCAGCTAAAGGATTCTGCTGACTTACGTACTGACCTCTCTGGAAGCATTGCAGGAGTTGTAAGAAGCTTGAGGATGATAAATACACACCTTTCAAATACTGGGATACCAGGACACCACTATTTTTACCAAGGCCTCGTACCAGACAGACTTTTTCAGTTTAGCTTCGGGGCTGGTAAGTGTCTTAATCCAAATGCAAAAGGGTAATGAATATGTGACCGACACAGCTTGGTGCGTGTGTATGTGTGTGTGTGTGTGTGTGTGTGTGTGTGTGTGTGTGTGTGTGTGTGTGTGTGTTATTCTGTCTCAGTTGTGGATGGCAGTATGATGTGTCAGAGGATAAGACAAGGTTCCCTTTTTTAAATAAATAATTATGAGAAACTCTTTTTAAATCAAATGTACCAATATAATTTCAATATATAAACACAAATCATATTATTAATTAGTCATTGAGTCTTAAAGGGACAGTTTAGTTTTTTTCAACCTGGACCCTGATTTCCCATGTTTTTGTTTCCTGGTGACTAATGGGGACATTGCTTTTTGAAATTAGCCCATTATTGAAGGAGTGCGCTGCAGACGGCAGCAGCTAAACGGGCTGTGAAGCGATCACTCGGGGTAACTTTTCATAGTCAATTTACGTCCACTGGAAGGGCTTGTTATTATATGTGTCTGACAACATCATGGAAAGCACCCGACAGAGAAATAAAACCTTTTTCTTACCTTTCGCTTTCTGATTGTTATTGTGTCATGTGACTTGTTGCTAGAAGACAACGGTGGTGAGAGAGGAGTGCCACGGGACACTGGGGCAATCAGTTTGTTGTGTTGGAGTACAGAAAGTCAAGCTTGTTGTGGGACTGCACCCAATGATTGCTTTTTTATCGTTTCGTCAGATGATTAATTTTTTGATTACTCGATTCATTTAACTAAATTATGGAAGATTATAATGATTGTTTTTTTTTAAATTCCTGATTCATATTTCAATTATTTATCCAAAATGTAAATAAAAAACAAAAAAACTTTAATGATGAGTATAAAATTCAATCATGTTCTCTTTTAAAACCAACAAATATAAGATACTTGATCAGAAAAATGCTGGACCTCAAATTCAAAGGGATTGCTGTGACACAGATTAATTTAATCACTGTATTAATCACAGCAATTATTTCCCGGAAATAGTCAGTATTGATTGTAAGTACTTGACTTAAAGATTAAAATGTTTATTATAACATGGGTTTATTTCTTCACTGCAGTGATATGTAGTAAACAGAAAATATAAAATGGCTTAATTACAACGTTAGATGGTGTCTGATGTCTAACGTTATGTTACTATATAACATGTTCCATGTGTGGAAGACCCTAATATAAATTGCTTTGGTGGGGGTAAACAGCACGCTGTTGTCTGGTGGCTGTCTTGACAAATCCCTCTGGAAAACTTGTTTGTGCATAGCAGTTGTAAGCTGTTGGGATAAGGTATTTCCAATTTCTATAGAACCACATTGCTGGGTCTCCGTCTAAGATACTTGCATAAACTTCGCCCTAGAATCGCTTGCAAGGTGTTTTACTGCGGTTATTTGTTATCGATGACGTTGTTTTATCTGATTTTGTCCGTGCGATTGCGACGCAATAATTCAGATCGAGACTTCTTCATGCTCGACACTCACGAACAAACAGACCAGGATCAAGCAGATGGTAAAGAAAAGCGTTTCATTTCTTTGTCGGGTCCTCCCCATGCTGTTGTCAGACAATAACAATCTGAGCTTTTCAGTTGCAAAAACAAGCATCCCGAGCAATAACATTACAGCCCTTTTAGTCGCTGCCGTCTGCAGCGTACTCCCACAATACTCTTCAATTTCAATTTCAAAAAGTGTTGCCATCATTAGTCACTTAGAGACAGAAATAGGGAAAATAGTTATCCTCTAAGCCTGCAAGAGACAATTTGCAAATCAAGCCAGACAGGACGAGATGTGGAAAGTTGCTGTCTCTGGCATTAGACAGTCCAGTGTAATGGGTTGGATGGAAATGCATTGATCCAGATCGTACCCTTAAGTAACATCGACATGCAGTAGTTCCTGTTGCTACTGCGGCGTATTGAATGAAGGCTTATGCGCACGTCCTCAGACATGCAGTATTGTGCCGGCAGCATTAATAGTATATTGTGTGTACCAGGCAGTAGCAGTTGTGGGAAGACAGTCTATAGATTTGCATTGCATAGCAAACAGCACCAGATGGTGATGGTGTGACAGGCTATCGAGTCACAGGAAGCAATTGTTAATGCCCTCTTGTTCACCTTGCTATCATGCAGCGTTTCCATAGCAGGCAACTGACAAGAACACGTAGTCACCCACTCAGCGGTGCAGAGGAGTATTATTAAGTATTAAAATCAAAATCTGACTCCGATGTAATGTGTAAAGGGAGTGATCACAACAGCTGCATGTTTAGGAAGCAGAGGGCAACTTTATCTCATTCAGCCAGAGACGTTGATGTCAAGGAATTGACCTTTTCTTATAGTAAATAGTAGTATATTTAGATTTCCTGGAAAAAGCTCTGCTGTTTGGGGGAGCTCTAATAGAATCTGAGAAACAAATATGATTCTCTTTATAAACACACACACACACACGGAATCTTAAAACAACAATAAGACAACTTAAGCACGTGTGTCATATGGATGCACTGCACACTGCATCCATATGAATGTGCAATTCTTGTTAGCTAGTTGTTAAGGAGCTGAAGAATGAGCCAGAGATTGTGCAACATTAATGAAACAGCTGATGTCAATTAGCTAATGCAAGTGCGACATCAGCGCTCTGCCTAAACTAATGCTGTGCTCCATTTATTTTCACTGCAAAATAACTGCACTGCATGCTGTTTTAATATATGAATGCTAAACTAATGTCTCACTTATAACGCGGTTGTTAGGTCACTCTTTCTTGGTTTGATTATGCTGATTAATGGTACCATTCACAGACAACTGTGCTTGGGAAATTGGACATTAGCTTCACAGAAAATGCAAGAAAAAGTAATAGCAAAACTTTTGAAGATCTATGCCTTCCATTATCCAGCACAAAGGAGAGTGATAGCGGGTGGTCTTGTTATAAATTCTCCGACGCTTTCTTGAGTCTGCAATAGCTGCCTCTTCCGTTCATTCAATTTGTCTCTGAACCATAATCGGTCCAAATCACAGAAAACAACAAGGTATGTTCGACAGACATATATTCTGTCCGCATGCATCTACACTTTGTTGTGTTTCCTGTTAGAAGAATACACGTTGAACCAATGTTCTCAGACAAGACGGCCCTCCTGCTGTGAGGATGGCTCAGGATAATTCTGGCGTTATGGAAGTAAACAGACGGAAAAAAAATATACATTGCTTATCAATCACCAGAGTCATACATTTTGTATTGTATTATATACACAGATATATTCATGAGTTCTTATTATTGACTTTTATATTTATTATAAAACACAAATAATTGCCCTTACTTTCTGGTTAGCAGCTGGCCCCGGTAAAGACCAATAAAATGAGATGTCCATAAAAGTCATTTCCAGGCTGATTTAATGCTGTTTTGGATAGTTGCCTTGGCAATAGGTAGTGACATGGTCTGTGTTAAAAGTCCCCATTGGGGCAGTATGGAGGGTGTGTCTAAAATGTTCACACAAGACTATCACCATGCCATCTGTAGTCACTCCACAGGAACATAACCAGCATCATTTATTGCACATATGATTACTGTTTTTTTTCCCTCTTTTAAAAGCCATCTGCTCAGGAGAGGTGAGAAAGGATTTGTGAAATGGAATACTGTCGCATATGTATTCCCTGCTTTAACACATACATATCCATTCTTAGAACTTGGCAAAAGGTACATCTGTTCGTTCTAAGAAATTCTGATCTTTACATAGTATAATAAACAATGATGTGTCTGTTTCCTGCCTATTTTCGAAACCCAGCTTGTCAGTCTACCAGTTGATGGAAGCCTGAGGCTGATGGCTTCAAGTTAGTCCAAAAAAAGAACTAGGCCAAAATTTTGACGAAATAAACATGTACTTAAGTTAAATGGTTCCAATGGATGCATTTCACCTATTCATGTACAACGTGCTTTGATGAAGAGTGTGTCTGTTATCTGATAGAAAAGACATGGCAGAATAACACATACACTCTTTGCAACAAGCTGTGACACCCTGTTCAACACAACCCTCCACCTCTCAATATTTAGATCACACATTGCTCCTGGTTGTTCACAAAGAAGCTGGCTCTTTTACGGGAATGTTGGGAGCGGGCTCATGTGTCTGAGGGGTCTTGCTTTGTGCTTGTGTTTATTTTTGAGCCCATACACCCACAACATCAATTGGTAACAAAGCTTTGGAGTCAATTCGAACAAAACTTAAACAGTGTCTGTCTCCCTCTGTTGTGTGTGTGTGTGTGTGTGTGTGTGTGTGTGTGTGTGTGTGTGTGTGTGTGTGTGTGTGTGTGTGTGTGTGTGCGTGTGTGTGTGTGCAGTCTAAGCTGGCACTCTAAGTTTCTTCTGAAAGAAAAGTGCGTTTAAAAATGAAATGTATTATTATTATTATTATTATTATTATTAAGCCGAGTAGGTGTCTGACCAACAGCTATTGTAGCCTTTACCTTTACAGCTAAGGTTAATATGGCCTTAAAGCCATACTTATGTCTATTTATTTTCAGAATTCTTATCTCATATTGCAATTAGTTGATATTAAACCAAAATACATGTATCTGTAAAATGGTGTGGTATAAGTAAATATTGATTTTATTCAGCCTAATTAACTTTGTCTTGTACCTATAGGGTCTCAGTATTGTCACCATTCCAATGGGAAATAGGTTTAAATTCGTATTGTTATCTATGTTTTATGTTAATTCAATGTGAATAGTTCAGTGGTTGACTTTAATGGCTGCTGTGCAATTTCAGTGGATTAACAAAAGCTGCTGTCAATCCATGCGTCTAATACCTTGATGTTGTAGTCCCAATTGCAATTATGTTTATTTAAAATATGCAAAACATATTATACATTACTCTTTCAGTAGAAGAAAGTGCAGTAACACTGTAGCACACATATTCCTCCTATTGTTTTATGGTACACATGCTGGATGGTTAGTCTCTTCATAAACTATATCCATTCATAGACTGTATAGATATAGAATATGGACGACTTGGGCATATTCTCTGTGACATCACCTATAGGTTTCTGAAGAGCCGTTGTGAAGCTCAAAGTCAAAGTGGGTGGTTCCGGCTGTCGCCATCTTCGCAGTGGCAACACAGTCTCACTCCCGGCTAATCTAAAAATGGGCAGTCGTAGCTAGCAACCTGAAACAGCACCCAACTGTCACTCAAAGCAGCCACGGCCTTTTTATACATCATTTAAAGTTTCAATATAATTTAAATTTAAAAATGTCTGAAATGAGCCAGTATGATTATCTTACTCCAATCAGGCAGCATCGTAGTGGATGAATTGTAACTCAGGAGCTCAGACATGTGAGCGTTACAGTCATCCAAACACAAGACCACTCAAAATTGGAGTACAAAAAGCAGGATTAAGTCGCTGCTGCAATGTAAGCCCGGCAGAACTGTTTGTTCTCACATGACGGCTGCCACGAAAACTGTCGCTGCCTGTGATTAAAATGTATTCCTTAGATGGCAGAAATGCATAAAAAAATGTCTTCCCAAAATCTGCACCAAAAATCACACTGCAACTGATAATGCAAAAACACAAAATGAGCTGTGCCACTCTCCCCAACTCTCCAAAGCCTTTATTTGGCAGTAGCAGAGCCCCTTGGGCTAAAGATCAATGACTGACTTTGTAGCTGTCTCATTAGGCTTGAGGTGTGATATCATGGCTGAAATGAGTGGCTGAGCTGTCACCACCTGGTAGTGATTTGGATTGACTGGTGAAGAACATCGGGGTGGTTTTGCTTGGAACATGTCTGTACAAAAATGATTTCCACTTCAACCTCTGAGCTCACTCTCAGCATTTGTAGGCAGAGGTTGGGGACATTTGAACATTGTTCAAACCCTACAGCGTAGACACTAGCAGGGAGGGACACTGTCAAGCTGAAGGAGGCCATCCAAGTCCAGTTGGCACAGTTAAGCCGGGGGATATGGTTTCCACTGGCCAAAAAGCCTGTGCCGGCCAAATGGTTACTTTGGTTGCAGAAGAGAGCGGGTGTGTTTGGAGAGGCTACGGAGGATGACTTGTATATGCTCTCAGTCTGAATAGCAATCCGCAAGTTTCGAGGGCAGAGGGAGGTTTCTTCAGCCGGCCAGAATATTGCTGATTCAACTGAGGGGTATTATTTTACATTTAATATCAAGCGTTCATTTGCATTATTATAATTAATTAAAAACGTTTTGATTAGACGTTTTGATTAGATTTGGACGATTGGGAACTGTCGTCTCCTTGAACAATGCTGTTTAGGCAACCTATCAGAAACTCACTGACTTTGACTCACTGACTGACTTGAAAAGTTGGCATAATGCCACCCTCCCCCTTCTTGTTCCCCTGGGATTAATGATGTTATTTTCTAGGAAGAATCACAAAACTGTTCCAATGGTGAGAAAGAAACTCATTTTATCGTCTAACAGAAATGCATCTTCAGATTCAACTTTATTGTTATTGCACACAGAGTACATGTACTAGGCTAGGGCAACGAAATGCAGTTTTAGCATCTAACCAGAAGTGCAAAAAGAAGCAGTGCAAAGTGCTAGATATAGAACAGTAAAAATAACATATCTAGTATAAACAGTAAGGTATCAGTATGTGTAGTCACTGGAGGAAGGTGTGTGTGTGTGTGTGTGTCTGTGTGAGTGAGTGAGAGGACGGGGGCGCTATCACTGTGGTGCAGAGTTTAGTAAGTTAACAGCTGAGGGGAAGAAGCTGTTCCTGTTCTTGCATGTTGTCTTATTGCTTCTTCTATCCGTGAATCAAAAGTACAGTATCGTGCCACTAAACTGGAACATGCAGCAGAATTTTGGATCTGTTTCGTTTGGATTGTTTCATTTGCTAACTCGCGGCTTAAAGGGGGATCAACATCTTGATTTGGGGGTTTTAATTTGCTCCCTCCATAATCTTCACATGCTGCCTGATTTCATTCAGGAAGTTTATAGAACCAAAGCCCCTTGCCGAGTGTGATTGCATGTCGTTTGGTGCAATAAATGCCTCCAAATCCTTTGACATGTGTGACTGAAACTGTGTGCACTGAAGTCATGCACACCATTAGCTTATAAGTACTAGCTGACTTGTACAGTCACATTCAAACAAGTCAGTAAGACTGCCTTAATAATGTAACAAGCTTATACTCTCACTCTTCTGATCATTCATGCTGCCTTCAAGTCCACTGATTGTGCTGCCTACTCCAGCTGTAGCGTATGTGCTGATTTGTCCCTCTTATTACCATAGGCCTACTTGAGATGGCATCTCCTGCCTTGTGCATTATGTATACCCTCATCTCAATGATATTTACCCTCTGGGTTCTCCTTTTTATATTCCTTGTTTTAATATGCTTCCACAGAATCTCATATGCTGCTTGGATTCATTTATGGAGCACTATCATGCGCTGAGATTTTTACATTAGGATATGGACGCCGCAGTGCTTCGTGATTAGAACTCCAGCATCACAACAAGTGGGTCCTGAGTTGGTATCTGACGGCTGGATCGGACCTTTTTATGGTAAGTTGGTGTTCTCTCCGTGCAGGCCTGGGGTGGGTAATCGGGAGAATCGGGAGAGTTCCCGGTGGGCCGCTTCACTTCTGGGCCGGTCGAGAATTGTATTTGTTGACATTTGTCACGTTAGTCCATCTTTTCTTAAAGTGGGCTACACACGTTCCGCATTCTGACACCGCAGCCTCTGCATGGGTTGTACTATGCGAGGAAGTTCACCCCACCCAAATAGAGTTAGTTCGGTCCATTATGGAACCAACCAACTCTATTTGGGAGGGGAGAACTTCCTCGCATGGTACAAGCGGTGTACCATGCGAGGAAGTTCTCCCCTCCCAAATAGAGTTGGTTCGGTCCGTAGCCCGTCTTTTACAAAAAGTTTTCTCAGATAGGCTACCGATAGCTGGGCCGGCCCGACCGCAACGATACGCGTCAGGGAGGATGGACAGGAGGAAGAGGGCAGGAGGGGCTGAAAAAGCCAGGTTGAAAAAAAGAAAGGCATTGGAGGAGGATGCTGCCAAATGTGCCAAGCTTACCGATTTATTTTGAAGAGGACAAACACAAGTGGCAACTGGTAAAGAGAGACAAAGGCCTAATGATTAGCAACGTAACTATTCTGCTAACGTTGTAGCCTTGATTAATATCGTTGTAGCGTTGTCAACCTATTCCCAAGCAAAATATTAAATTGAATTAAAATATTAGCCTTTTTATATCACCCAAAATATGGCCATCCATAGACTTTGCAAATATTATGCAAATATTGATATATAATATTGATATTGATATTGAAGTATGCAGTAATATGTTCTTTGTAGCTTCGGGGCAGCAGATAAGACAGTCTCCTGCTGAAAATGATGAGCCCGACATTTGCAATGAGGAGGCCATGACTACAGGGACAGGTAGAGAGGATAACATAGGAAACAATATGAATTAAAGTTATATATTGTAAGAAAGAGCAGTATATGACAGTACTTGATGAACCAATATGCATTGTTTGCTCAGAAGTGGGTGTAGTAAAGGAGTAAATCACCACTATATAATACTCAAGCAGAAAAATGCGTTGGAATGCTAAAGAAAAACTTGAAGGCGTTCATGTTAATGTGCACAGAGAAGGAAATCCTATAAGCAATGACACAGTTATAGATACAGTGGCTGAAACAAGTGCACTGCTTAGGCGGTTACTGATGCTGTAGATGCTGTTGGTGCTATTCACAATGTAACTGTATACTGTACTGTGAGTTGAACTGTAAACATTAGTTCAATATGCCTCTTTGTTGAAGAGTGGGATACGTTTCAAATGTGGAATAGTGGAATATTTTTTATTAACTTCTCATCTTAAGTAGATTATTAGTGTTGTATTTAACCTTTACATTATTTGTTGGACCATGGTATTAATAAAACTACAGGATAGTAAGAGCTGAACTGTTACTTCATTTATCCAATTTCCACTACCATGGAAAAAGTGGGCCGGTCTTGATCCTGAAATTCCCGGGCTGAAAAGTGGCCCCACTCCGGCCCTGTCTCCGTGTCTCTGGGTTTCCTCTGGATGCTGTTGTTTTCCACAGTCGAAATGGAAACATGTTGAAGGGAATTTGACACTCCAAATATTCTGCACGGTAGGTGTAAGTCTTTTCAGTTGTTTTAGCCCTCCTGATGTGTCGAACAAGGGTGTCTCTCTTCCAATGTTACAGCCCTATTTAACCCTGAATAAGATCAATCTATTTGTCCCAATTATTAAGTCCCAAGACGTTTGATGTGTCCATGACAAGACTTTCAATTTCAAAAGGAAATTTCCATCAGCGTTCAGGTTCATACATATTGATGTACATACCCATCATTTGTATATGATATTATGTCAGTTCCTAGCTACCTTAACACACTTATTCAATTAAGCAACACATCTTTTTAGCGCATGGTTTAACTCCTGGCTTAATAAATTCAAAAATGACAGACTGTGAGGGTGGAAAGAAAAAAAACACGAGCTACAGAGGTGATATCTGGCCCTGTTACCCTATCTTTCAATCTGCCACATCTGCTACACCAACTGATGGGTTAATGAGGGGCACACATGTCCTGTCTTATTTCCTGCAATCAGCTCACTCAGACATTTTGACAGGAGGCAATTATGGACGAAAAATACTGAGGAGGCAGCAAAATTGGTTAGACACACACAGAGAGATATCTATTCCTAGGGTCAGAACTGCATCAGGGATAAGGCTCAGTGTACCTGATTGGCATGTACTTTGGAATTAGGCTTGACATGTGTAGACTCTGGATTATTTAATACCCCAACCTCAATTCCTTCTACACACACAGTAGGTACTATGGTCTGCAGATGATGTGGGGGTCATGTACAGATCGGCAGTGTCGGCATATGTTTCTTTAATGCAATGTGTGGTGAGCATTCAGTAGGGCTGTACCTGAATCAGAATTTTTTTATTTGAATTGTGTTTGGCTGTTCAGAATGAACTTTTGACTGTTAGTTCCATTTTTTTCAAAAAGACTATCTGGAAATCCAGTGGCTTGATTAAGTTATGATTGTTACCATATCAACACATGCGTTGAAATGCGGCCTGCAACAATTGAATAATGAGCAAACTTTTTTATTTTTTTACACATCGCAGTCTGCTCAGGGGTTACAACTTGGCACGTCTGAGACAGCTGCCTAGTGTGGGAGGATTCCCTCATGGGACATCGCCCTTGCCAGGCGCATTTTCTCCATGGCTGTGTACCGTGACTACCTCTAGGTTGACTTGTTAAGGCTAGTAGTTCTGGCCATAAGTTTCACCGGCCCCCACCCTGGACCTCTCTACTTCGTGGAGCCGTGGAGTTTAGTTTATATTCGCCGTAGTGAATCCAGCTTGAGGTGCACGCACCAGAAAATGACATGATTGTAGCAGGAGCATGGTGCCTCTTCATTTTTTTTAACTTGCCGTGTGCGGTGCGTCGTTACTGTCATAAATAGTTTACTGATATTAAAAACACTATTTACAAAGTAGACCAATTAGTTGTAAGATGCTTTAAAGAAAGAAAAGAAAGAAACATGCACTTTATTAATCCCCTTGGGGAAATTCTTCTCTGCATTTGACCCATCCCTGGATGGGGAGCAGTGGGCAGCCCTGTGAGGCGCCCGGGGAGCAGTTAAGGGTTCAGTGTCTTGCTCAGGGACACTTCGACATGTGAGCTAGGAACAAGAGGTCTTAAAAGTCTTCCTTTGAGTATATATGTTTCCAGCCAAATCAAATTGTTTACAGGATATTCAACCTTCCTTTCTTTTTAATGCATGTAATACTTAACTGTACAACGGCAATACACTCATGAATATGATATATTAATTTGCAGATAATTAAACCCTCCTCGGCATTGTAGAGGTTGGTTTATGGTTCACACCTGCAGTCTATGAGCATATCTATGGGTTGCACTCTGTCTTTTTGATTCTTCACAGTTCATCTTGGTTGTACGCACTCTGGCGTTTCGGAGAGTAATGCAGCGCGTAGAGTATAAGCGCCTCAGTTTATGCTCGGAGCTCCCGCAACGTCTGTGGAGACTCGCACTACAGCGCCAAGCGCGAGTAGAAACACGGCTTTAGTCCTTGATGCGCCTCCTCCCCCTGTGGGGAGGTTGGGGCCAGCTGCTCCTGGCGCCACTTTCACCCGGGGCGGACTGTCCTGTGCTTGTCCGCAGCGATGTCAACAACCTACTCCACCTGTCTCGAAACACGTACCCCGTCTTGTTTACCATGCGTTGTGCGTGTGTGGCTTCATTAATTTTTTCGTGGCATCACCATTCACCAATTTATTCATTGATTCATGAATGAATCTTGCAAAGTAGCCTAGCCACTAACTAATATTGTCAAATAACTAGTGAAGTGAAATGTACAATGTTTGCTTCGTAGATGTAGTGGAGTAGAAGTAGAAAGTTAAATAAAATGGAAATGCACATCTAAAGTACCTCTACTATAGCACACTATTGTGAACAGGAGCACACCATGTTTCATAGATCTTGCACCAGATTGGTGCATTAACTTTAAAATGTATAGCATGTTCTTCTTGGGCAGCATTGGCCCTGGACCCCTCCAGGGGGTCTGAGGTCCACCCACCAGTCTCAGAAACACTGCATCGTTGAACACATTAAAAGGAGCAGGCTCACAGAGCTTTGCTGTTATGTTGACTATCGGAGGGAGCAAACAGAGAGGGGCCGAGCTTACCAGCGCTGACTTGGGTAGAGGTTGGGGTCATTAAAACAGTCTGCCTGTGCATCTCCCATCTAGCTGAGTGATAGAGCGATAAGGCAGTCACAAATGATGCAAGCCGCTCATATATCAACCAAATACTTCATATTACCCACCTCCACACCCCTGCGTCCCCAAGGTGATATTGACTAGAGCTTGATAGAGAAGGGCAAAAGAAAAATGTCCACACACAGCAGGCTTACGTCACTCTTTAATCAATCTCATGCATGTCAGAAGCTATAACTGGTTAGAAGAAGAGGGCAAGATCAATATTGCTTCACTGTGATATGTTCCGATGTTCACAATATTTTTCCATTTAACTGCCCATTGCATGCACAAGAAAAATATTTGGGTATTTTTAGTAGCAATTAGATACTGCTTATAATTACAGCCGTCCTCGCTCTGGAAAGTTTGCTAATCAGAGCATAAGACACTTTTAAATAAAGGGCTTAAGAAACACATTAAAAAGCCCCAGACTAATTCACAGATCCCAGGTTTCTGACAAGAAGCTGATTTAAACCCGTAAAGTGTCTCCTAATCTGCCCTTCCACCTTGGGCAATCTGTCATGATTGACAGTGTGTGTTCAGTGGTAACAACACAAACATTCAATCTGACTGTTGAGGCCCCACAAGGCATTTAATTTCCCTCCAATGAGACAGCTAGGGAGTAAACCCTGTGATTACAGGTATAGCGCTGGTTAAAGTTCAGCTTGGCAGGATACTGCTCTCTGGTGATTCAGGCGCATTAACATCCCGGACACTCAAGATGATTAGCATGCATTGTCAGCCCTTTTAAAACACCACACGAAGCACTTGAACAGCTTGCTGGTACCGGGGCCAAGAGGCCTCACACCTCCCTGCTGTCGAAGATTTGTACACTCACAACCCGAACCGTGGCGTCGGTGGTGATGAGGTTATACGCTATCTGAGGAGGATGACTATGGAGGTAATTTGTTTTGTTTTCATCTCATTAAGTGGCTTTAGTGGGCATTAGTTAAGAGGCAGTGAAGGAAGGGCAGCACTGGTATCCTCTGCCAGGTTGATCCACTGTGTTGGTGTTGGCAGATGGTGTTCCAATTCACTAAAACAACAGCTATGGTGGTCAAAATGTGTCAAAGAGCAGTTTGAGATTCCTACAAACAGGCACAAACCCACGACTGAGACAACGGTCATCAAATGGAGATAGCAGACAGAAACGCAGATGTAGCAGCAAGAACATGCCAACATTTACTGGAAAAGATGTCTGTATATTTCAAAATGTATCATCCAAAACCTACTATTCATCTAAATTTGTGTCTGACAATCATGTATTTGTATTTTGTATTTTTGTTCTATTGTTGTTGAGAAAGATAAATGTTTGCTGCTTTGAAGCCCAGTACCTAAAATGATATACAAACATACTTCGGGCCTTTGTTACACCGTCAGACATTTGCCTGAATAAAACAGACTGATTACATAAAAAAAAATGATTATTATTATTAGGCTACTATTGCTACTACTCACCCTTACAGTCAGCTGTAAAGATTTTGGGACACATGGTTTTCAAAAGTGAAAGGAAGATTGTTGATTGAATATTTGCAGCTATTCAACAGTGAAGAACAACATTTTTTTTAACAATGGATTAGTCTAGAAGTGACCGCTACTGTGTGACGGGGAGAAAGAGTGTGCTTTGCACCTCTCCAGCTGCAATGAATCAAGTTGGTGTTTTGCGAGTCGGGATCGGTTGATTAATGCATCTCTTTGTGCTTTGGGTGATGCATATTGATGTATATCACCAGGTAAAGGGCATAGTGCATAGTGCCTATTTAGTTAATCTAGCGTAGAGTAACTTGCAGAATGTATTTATTCCCCCTCATCAACCAATCGAATTGGTTGAAGGTTGAAGGTTGACGAGTAGGAGAAAGACATTTAATCAGCACTTTCTGTTGTATTTTGTTGAAGTTGGCATTGGTTGTTTCCTTTTTTTAAGCTCTGAAGAGAGTCTCAAGTCCCTTGTTTGTCACACAAGAGCTCACTCTACAGTGCCATCCAGAAGACGATCCAATAAAAATAAACAGTGCAGTGAAACTCACTGCAGCGTGGTGTCCCTCTTCTATTGGCAGCAACTTCTGCCAATCCCATCAGTAAAGTCCTTCTCACCCCTACCCGTGGCCTGGTAGTATATTATCTCAGACTAAGAGGTGATGTTTTTAGTCCCGAATGTCCGTCTGTTAATATTTTGAAAAACTGATTCCAGTGAGATTTGGTGGAAAGTTAAGCCATGGGCCGAGCTGTGCTGTGTTTACAATTTTCACCTCTCCTGTATTTAAATGCGTTCTGATACGATCGTGCAGATTAGCTGATGGCCACCATGAATACAAATAAAAAATACTTAAATTCTACAGGGATGGTGTATTTAGACAAATCATGTTGTTGAATTGCCGGATAAAATAGCAGATGGTATGTGCAGTTTTCACCTCAACTTGGTTGCAGTTTCACAGCGTGTTCCAGAGTTATGGATGTTTTTTTTTTTTACAAATCCACTGCGTGGTTACAGCTGCTCGGAGCATGCCCCCTGCATGGATGTGTGTGGGGCAACTGGATCTTGCTGTAGTGTTGATTTCATACTGTATCTGTTTGTGATAGCTTACTTTTCTCAGGGTGACAAGTTGATGCAAATCCTCTCACGTTAGAGAACAGATTCCTCTCTCCTGCCTTTTTGTAAAGGGTGGTACTAGATGGGTTCTTGAGTCCGTTATTAGATGAGGGACATGTTTCCTTCATGCTGGGTAATGCTGTTTGTGTGTCCACCCTGTATTGCTCTGCAAATCGTGTTCGCTTCCCTGAGTATCTCTGCAAAATAGCCAAATTAAGCAAGCCAGACTAATCCATCAGGACATATGCTTGACCAGCTGCTTGTCACACAGAATGAAAGCTCAGACAAAATGATCATGTCAGCATTAGATGAAGGGACAACTTCACCTGTGTGTGCAGGTAGCGAGCAACAGCTAAAGCCCAATTGGCAAAGACCGGGGACAGTGTGCAGTTTGAGATTATGGTATTGATAGAACACAGCATTTTAGGTTGAATTTCAACAGTGATAAAAATGTGATAAATACAACAAGACACAAAAAAAATGGGTTGTTCCTTGGCAAGACTATGGACCTCTATTTATTGTGGGTATTTTTATATCACTTGCTATCCGCTAGATCTGATGTGTGGTTTATCTTACTTGCTTACCTGCCAGTTGCATCAGTTTCAGTCGGTCCTCTTTTGGGTACAGAGCTTATCTTTCAGAGCAGGTGATGTGCACTTTTCCAACCAAGTCATTACTTTTAGCACTCTATGGTTCTGTGTCAGGCACGGGGTATTTTTAAATATTGAAAAGTTTTGTCCATAAAGCAAATCGGATGTTTGAACAAAAGCTCGACCAAAGTGCATAATGCAGTCAGAAGTGGTTGTGACATCCTGAAGTTGAGGAGGATTGCAATGTTATCATATCTTTATGATACTTAATGATCATTATTCTGCTGTCTGCAGATTCATTTAAATTCAGTACAGGGTCATTTTAACTGCATTTTTCAGTCGATAAAAATGTTTGGCCCCTTGTATTGTGTGTCAATATCAATGAAGTGCAGCCACGTCCACAAGTTGCCAAATATAAGTCCAAGTACATTCTCGTGTCTTTAGTAACGAGTCTACGCTATTTTCAAGTGATTTGATGAAGGTCATTTTTATTGCATAAATTAGTGCTGTCAAACGATTAAAATATTTAATCGCGATTAATCGCATTTATGTCATAGTTCACTTTTTTTTTGCATTTTAATGCTCTTATCAACATGAAAAAGTGGATTGGCTTGCTTTATTTTATTGAAAAACAACTGCCAAACAGGGCGGTACAAAATAAAATTACTGCACATTTCAAATAAACAAGGGTTTACAAAATAAAATTATAGAGTGCACCAGGCATGAAAACGAGTCAGGGGTGAAAAAGGTGAGAAGGATATTACCCCTCTAGGGGGGTCCGGGGGCATGCTCCCCCGTAAGAATTTTTTTAATATTCCATATTTTAAAGCATCAATCTGATGCATTTTGAGATGCTTTTTTTGCCAACCTGGGGAGAGCTGGAGAAACTTAACTTCAGCCATGAGTCAAAAATTATTATGGCCTCCTTACTAATTATTATGCAAGCCATTTCATGCCAGCCTGTCACTGGGTCTAACATTTACAGTATATGAGGCACAATGTGGTAAGGGAGAGCATGGCTGCCTTTGTTAGCATAATTCATATCTTTGATGCAGAGAATGCATCTGGCGAATCCCTGCCTGTTGATTTTGGAGAATACATCTCCTAGATGAAAGGACACCTCTTGCCCTTTTATTGAGACCTTGCCTTCCAGTTTTAGCCACGACCAGTTCCAGCTGCATTTCAATCCAGCTGTTTAACAATGGCTGCATCCTTCTCCCCTAACACACTCATTCTGGAAAAATAATGTTTGTATTAGTGTTAACTTCTAGTTTAGCCTTATTCAGACCTGCCAACCTTGATATATAACCTATATATTGATAAGTCATTAAATACTCGTCATGCATTATATTGCATTGCATATAATGTGTGCTGGTCAATTAGTCTAAAATTAATTTTAGACAAATTTTTACCATCGTACTTTGACCTCAAAATGCGTATCCGCTACGCAAATTGCGTACAGGTTGGCAGGTCTGCTTATTGATAGAACGGTGGACCACTTTACCTTCTGCCTTGTCAGTCCCCTCACCTCAAAAATCTACCTCCTCAAAAACGGTAGCATTAGCTAATAATTTTCCACCGGAGCTTTAGCTAGCTGGCTAACGTTGCGTTCTCTCCTGCTGTGTTCAATGACTCAATTCATCAAGCTGTAGCTAACGTTAGCTAATAATTTTCCACCGGAGCTTTAGCTAGCTGGCTAACGTTGCGTTCTGTCCTGCTGTGTTCAATGTGTTCACTCGCGCTCCCTTCTGGCACGCGCACCTGTTCGCAGTTCACTGAATATCATTCATTTTGCCGTATCGCGCTCACCATTCATTCATTTCAAACCGTAACGTTAGCCTAGCTTCCAAGCCCGAACGGCGTGCCTATTGTTTTGCTTCCGGTTGACCTACATCCGGCGTGGTGCTCGCGCAAAAAAAAAATTGAAAAATTAAAATGCGTTAACGCCGTTAATAAAATTGACGGCGTTAAAATTGACGGCGTTAAAATTGGTTTGCGTTAACGCCGTTAATAACGCGCTAATATGACAGCACTAGCATAAATATAAAGACAAAATGATAATTCAGCTCAGCATTCTAAACTTAAGAGGGCAATCATACTCGGTTGGGGCAGAAATAAACAAACCCAGTCTAAACTGACCTGTACGTTGGGTAGTCTGGATGAGTTTAAAGTGCTTTGTGGCGAGCTGTTTTCAGGGTCTGATGGCTCCCCGAGCGAGGAGCTAGGGTCAGTCTGCCTTTCATAACAGGCTCCTCTCATCCGCTCTAAAAGCAGTGCTCTCCCACCGGGACGTACTGACAGTTTGGTAATGGAACGGAGAGTTCAGAGCAGCTTCTCTTAAGAGGAATCTGATATTCTCTTTTCAGACAAGCAGGGTTACAAGTTTATAGATACAGCAGACCAAAGACGATACTAACAGCAGATGATATCCCATTTTTAATTCAACTTTCAGAACATATCGGCAGTTAAGCGAACAAAACTGTCAAAACAGAGCGATGTAGTGACATTGTACTTGGAATGACGATGATCCACATTTGTGGTTCACAGTATGAATAACAATTTATTACAATGATACAAAGCAGATCAAGCAAGAGACGCTGTGCTTGGCAACATATGTCACTAGAATTAGAGACCACAGATGGAACAAATACCTGCCTTCAGATGGCGTTCAGATAGTGTTAATTAACTGAAAAGGATCAAGTTCACTGAGCATGTGCGATATTATGGCTGACAGATGTTAGGAGGAACCCTTGTGCCAGAATTGAAATCAAACTATATTCAAGCAATATAATTTGCCTGTGCTTAGGGATAGGATGATAAGTTGAGCCTGGTGGATTACCATTATCAGGATAATTGTGAAAATCCTCACTCGAGGGACTTGGAAAAAGATTTCTAGTTTCATAATGTGACGATGGTTTAGGTTTTGTAAACGACCCTGGTTTGGACTCAAATAAGTACATTGTTACAATGACTTCATTGTTTGAGTTAACATCAGCTATGTCTTCATGGTTAAAATAATAAATATACACCTGGGAATGTCAGGGAACGATCCTGGTCAAACAAAAAAAGAAACCTTGGATATTAAAAATGAACAGTCTCCTGGGACCAATGTTTTGCTGCAGGAGCTGCGATCCTCCATCAGTGCCTCCACTGAATGCGTTCAGATTAGTGTCGTCACGACACTGGAGTGTCTTACTTTGTACAAAATATCGACATTCAATACCAAACGTTGAGGGCTGTAACCAACCTCTTGGCGTGTCGGTCTCTCAGGTCTGTTGCTTTATTGGTTATGTTCGCACCTTTCGGAAGCACTTCTCTGTAGCATTGCCAGTAAAAGATTTCTAAACAGCCCTCCTGCTGTTTTCTCTGTCTACCGAAACTCTCTCCACTGCCATCTCTAATGAGCTAACGGCATAACACAACCGGAAAATTATTATATTTAACCACAGTGAATGAGAAGAGTGACCGGAAGGCAGATATGTGAGTGAGTGAGAGGTGGCGGGGCTGTGTGGACCCTCAGCAGTGTGTGTGTGTGTGTGTGTGTGTGTGTGTGTGTGTGTGTGTGTGTGTGTGTGTGTGCGCGCGGGCGCGCGCACTCGTCTACTTTGTGTTGGATAGAAGAGAGTGTGAGAAATTGCAGCTGTTACAGGTGTATCGATGGTACAGAAAAAAATGAGTATTATAACCGTTTCACAGATTCAGTCTTAATAGATATTGAAAAATCTGTATTTCTAACAACACTAGTTCAGAGGAATGGTTCTGTCACTAGTAATGGTTTCTTAGTAACAAAGTCGATGTAGTTATTCATGTGAGTTGATAATGAAAATACGCTTCGGGTTGTAATTGAATGTGCAAAGCACAAGCCATTACATTGAGGTGAAGACGGCTGTATTGTGCTCTTTGCTTTTAAGAAAAGAAAGCCGTTACTCATTCGCAGGAACATGTAAACATAGCTTGTTTTGCACATTTGAAAAAGACCAATTTTTCTGGTGACAGTCTAAAATGTCACCCAGCCTGCTTTGCACAATGCATTGGAAGGCAGAACCTTTACATTTGTGTGCTTCCATTACATTATCAACATGAAAAACATCACTTTTCACAACATAATGCAGATTATGTGTTGCATTTGAGAACGAGGTGTTTTGTTATCATTATATTCCTCTCCTGTAAAGGAGTAATGTGACAAAATGCAGTGTATCACAACAGCAACAATCAGACATGCCTTTTTCGCTTTGTTGTTTTGTAATTTGAAGGACATAACTTAACGGTAAAACAATAATCACGAGTGGAGACTGGAACACTGCTCACAATGGCAGAGGACAAATTTGCCACCCACCTCTCCAACCACATTTCGGAAATAAAGAACATTTCTATTTTCTTCTACACCGCGTTCCACATTATTAGGCAAATTGTATTTAAGGGTCATAAACATTAATTTTTTGGTTTTTCAATGAAACTCATGGATGGTATTGTGTCTCAGGGCTATTTGGATGATTGAAATCATCCAAATAGTAATAATAATAATTAGTTTGCCAGGTGAGCCCAATCAAAGGAAAACTACTTAAGAAGGATGTTCCACATTATTAAGCAAGCTACATGTTTCAGGCAAAATGGGGAAGAAAAGGGATCTCTCTGCTGCTGAAAAGCGGCAAATAGTGCAATACCTTGGTCAAGGTATCACAACATTGGATATTTCCAAAAGAATTGCGCGTGATCATCGGACGGTGAAGAAATTTGTCACCGATTCACAGCACAAGCGGGTTCGTTCAGACAAAGGCAAAATAAGGAAGATTTCTGCCAAACAAATGCGTAGGGTTAAGAGAGCAGCCACTAAAATGCCATTGAATAGCAGCAAACAGGTGTTTGAAGCCGCTGGTGCCTCTGGAGTCTCGCGAACTTCAAGATGTAGGATGCTCAAGAGGTTTGCAAGTGTCCTTAAACCTGTTATTCGGCCACCCCTAAACCAAGCTCATAAGCAAAAAAGGTTGCAGTGGGCTACATGAAGACTAACTTTCAAACTGTTTTGTTTACGGATGAGTGCCGTGCAACCCTTGATGGTCCTGATGGATGGAGTAGTGGATGGTTGGTGAATGGCCACCATGTCCCAACAAGGCTGAGACGTCAACAAGGAGGTGGCGGAGTCATGTTTTGGGCCGGAATCATGGGGAGAGAGCTGGTAGGCCCCTTCAGGGTCCCTGACGGTGTGAAAATGACCTCGGCAAAGTATGTAGAGTTTCTGACTGACCACTTTCTTCTGTGGTACAAAAAGAAGAACCGTGCCTTCCGTAGCAAAATCATATTCATGCATGACAATGCACCATGTCATGCTGCAAAGAATACCTCTGGGGCATTGGCTGCTATGGGCATAAAAGGAGAGAAACTCATGGTGTGGCCCCCATCTTCCCCTGACCTTAACCCTATTGAGAACCTTTGGAGCATCATCAAGCAAAAGATCTATGTGGGTGGAAGGCAGTTCTCATCCAAGCAGGTGCTCTGGGAGGCTATTATGGCACCCTGCAAAGACATTAAAGCAGAAACTATCAAAGAACTCACAAGTTCAATGGATGCAAGAATTGTGAAGTTGATATCAAAGAAGGGGTCCTATGTTAACATGTAACTTGACCTGTTAAGATGTTTTTGATTCAAACTTTTCTTGATTTCAGTAAATATGACCTCCTAATGCTGCAAATTCAACAAATGACAATTTTTTGTTCTTTATAACCTATACAATATCTTGAAACTCTGAAATTCTGAAATTCTGCATAATAATTTGGAACATTGCATTTTGAGTTTTTTTATTTTTGAAAAAAATACTGTTATCATTAGGAGGTTTGTTCAATAGAATTTGACTTATACTCTAACAGTTGATGACTTGAAAATAATACTGACTGACTGTGCATTACTATTTAGGAAAATCTGAGCAAAGTGTAATTTGCATAATAATGTGGAACGCGGTGTAAATTATAGGAGACAAGCCTCTTGTCAAACAGAAATGGACGTGGGAGCACTGAAAAGGCCAGATCTCTTATAGGCTGAAAGGAAGAGAGTAATCAATTCCGTTGTAGCGGTTGCTTGGTAACTGAGGTCACGCTTGGACATTTTCATAGGTTATATATCTCTTCACAATTATGTCCCTGAGCAGTACACTGGCTGAGCTACTCACACACATCAACACAAAGCATTTCAGCATTACAATCTCCCTACAGAGAATCAGGCGCTGCGAGTGGAACAGCTACGTGAGGCGCATGGCAGGCTTGTATTTTACCTGCAGGCGCCGCCTGTCAACATCTCGACCACTGCATTACAAATGACGGAGCAGTTCCTGGAATCACGACCACCGGTTTCTGCACCAGGCGATGGTTGCAAAGGGTGTTAGTGCATACTGTGTTCGGGGAGTGAAATCCACTTTGAATAGCATGTTTGATATTTCTATTTACTTGCTTTTTAGGTGTATGTGTGTTTTTTCTTCTTCTTTTTTTAACTACCAGACAAAAAAATAGATACTCTATGGTTGCTAACTAAATGGCAGGATTTAAAGGAGGTTACCACTTTATTCGGTTCATCTGTACAAACTGATGCCGTCTATTACTGAGACATGGGGCATTTATATGTAATGACAGTTCATGGAAACAGCCAGCTCTCATTAGTCTTGTTTTCGTGAACTTTTAAAGGTAAATGCATGAGTCTTGTAATTTGAGTGTTGAGTGTTAATATTAATTTCCTTTGAGTATGCATTTTTCCCTGCGTCTCACCTAAACAAATGATTGCCCTTTATTGTATATATTGCATAAAACTCAGTTTTCCATTTAGGAATATAATGAGGTCGGTATAATGAGGTCCGTGAGGTTGAAAATTATCAGTTTAATTACATGTTTTAAAGTGTTATCCAAAGTTATTCTTGAAATAAAAATAAGGGTGTCATCTATACAATAGGACGGCTTGGCTTAATACAGCCAGGTTCGTGCCATTAACAATATATGTGTGACTGTGGGTGTGTGTATGTCTGTCTGCAGCTAAACTAATTATCAGTTACTAATTATAGTCGTACAATATACCCACTGTCTCTTTGACATAAAGCCATTGTTCAACAGTTATAAAGGAGCTCACCTTGTAAGACTAAACAGTGGAACAGATAGCATCAAGTACACTGTCGGAGTTTTAACTCAAATAAAAAAAATAACGCTGTTTTCTCAATTCCTGCAGCAAACAGTTGCAGTGGCTGTGGAATTACAACCAGTGAGTTAGGAAATAAAAGGTGAAGTGTCAGAAAAAAATGGTGGACAGGCGTAGGCAGCGGAGACGAGCAGATCTGCAGGAAGACGTGGAGGTGAGAAGGCCGGCTGAGGATATCTGCATACTGAAAGAAAACACGATATAATCCATATTTATTAACACATTGTTACATACACGTCACAGAAAGGTCACACTGAGCTAACTGCAGGCAGTTGAGCTTGATCGGGAAGCGTGCAGGAGTTCAAGGTCATGTGTCGCAAACCTTTGGGACATGCCACTATATTAAATACTGAGAAAGACGTTCCTGTCCTTCTGGGCTGTCACCACATCTGATAAGATCCACTTACCAAATGCTTTAGATTACAGGTGATTGAAGGTGGGGGTCATGGTTAAGGTTAAGGCCGGGGTGTGCTTGAATTAACTTAGTATGTATGATGTGTCGTCTGACCAAGATAAAAGTGTTTACAGCCACACAACATCATGCCTACTTTCTCACCTCCTCACACATGGGCAATCACTTCATCAAGTGCTTGTTGGATTGTTGAAAGGTTTTGGGAGAGGCAGGATTTCCACGTAGCTTCAGAAAAACCTCTGTCTGAAAATGTTGTTATTTTGTAATGCATATTTATTCTTGGCAAATATGTTTTGTTTCTACGTTTTGTGCTTGTCAAAGTCAAACAAGTCAAAGTCAGTTCTATTTGTCAATTCTTCCGTTGTGCAAAGCATACAGAAGATTTGAAATTGTGTTTCTCTTCTGTCCGACATAAAGTGAATGTACAGTAATAAAGTGCAAAAACAGTTCAAGTAAAAAAAAAAAATAGAATAGAATAGAACAACATATAAACAACATAAATTAGGAAACTGTAAAAACTGTAATAGACTAAAATCGGTGTTATAGCAGCAGTTTAGCAGCTGAGGACATGAGTCAATATTGTTTGCATTTAATAGTCAGTTATCAAAACACAAATCAAATCACAACTTAACTTGAAATATAGAAAGACCGAACACATTGTGAACAACATTCTCTGTGATACCAGCTGTTATATGTTACAGAGCTCCGGCATGTTGGTGCCGTATCCAGAAGATAAATGCTAGTGGAGTGCAAAAATGCATGTGTATCATCATCTGTTCACAGTATCAACACATTATTAAAACATGAGAGGAAAACTGCCATATGTGCAGTCTACAGATAAAGTACGCACATCATTTGAACATAATTACTAGTGTTATTTCTGATGACACAAAATGACATGTTGTATGTAAGAAGACAAGCAAGAAAATGAATGAATGTAAGTACGAATTTATTAAAAAGGGGCGGACATGGTTACTTGTATCATACATTTCCCTACAATTAATTAATTTGACTTTTTTGATAGTGGCTAGCTACAGTAAGCATGCCTTTTCCCTATTTCCTTTCTGTTATTAATACAATTTCCCCACAAAATGGTATTGTGAAGACAGGTGAGAGATGCAACTGTGCTTCCTGTGACCTACAGGGTTTACATAACTTTGGTATTGGATGTTTCTGAATTTGGACCATCAGAATGTCCCTCAGGATCAAAATATCTTTAGATTAATATTCCCACATAGCATAATTGTACCTATTCCTATTCTTATGCATTACATTTGTTATATTTCCATTTCTTTCATATTTGAAACAAAACTCCCACAATATAAATTATTGCACTTTATCAGAGAGATTCCATATCAGTAGAAATATTGCAGTACTATTAGCATGCATAGAAGATAGGAACTTCACACTCAAGCCAAATCATTAATTCAAAACACTACAGGCAACAGTGAGTTCCGAGAGAAGAACATGCACACGGAATAACTGCAAAAGTTAGGTACACTTGGAAAACAAGGCAATGACATTTGCTATAAAATCACATGGATATATATATATATATATATATATATATATATATATATATATATATATATATATATATATATATATATAGTACTTTGAGTCAAGCTGAGAAGGAATGGGCAGAGCTGAGGTGGAACATGTAAATCGTTCTCCTTCTTTAAATGAGCTGTATTTAACATTCTGAACACTAATATAGCATCAAAAATATATCGGCTATCTAAAGATATAGTGTAGTAATGTCCACCTGAGTAGAGAATGAAGTCTCTCACCGCATTGGTTGCCCACAACCGCCCTGCCCTGCTCTCATGCGGCAGTTACAGATGCCATCCCTACCTTGTTTATGGATCAAAAAATCTCCAAATCAGCCCAAGTAGCTATTCAAATGTGGGTTGACTACAGCTAAAGGAACTTCTACATTGGTGTCACTTGGGTTAATGTTGTTTTTCACGGAAATAGTATATAAAATAGGTAAAATGTAGCTGTGTGCTAAAATTATATTACGTTACCTGGGACCCACACAAATCAGCAGCAGGTAGGCCTGTAAAGCAGCCGTTCTCTAAGCTCAAAATGATGAAGTAATTGTCAAATCTTCCCCCTAAGGAGCAAATCAAACCATAACCGTGTGTGGCCAATTGCTGCAACATGAGATGGGGCCCCCTGCTGTTAGTAACGATGGCAATGTCACAATGAACATTTCACAACATTATTGGAGGCTGAATATGGATGCCTTGTGCAGCTGCAGAGGCAACGTGTTGCACAGAAACGTGTCAAAGCAGAACACAAAGAGGAGTTCTACCCCTCTATAACAGGGTAAGCAGGGGGTTTAAAAGTGTTGAAAAAAAAAACATTGAATTCAATGTTCCCAAAATAAGTAATATTACAATTTACTTGTTTATTGTGACTTGGATGTCCAGGTGCTGTTTATAACTGACATAAGTCAGATTTTATCGTTATGCTCTTTCTGCAGAAGGAGTAGTGACAAAGCTTTAGCAAAGCTCTTCACCAATGTCAGGCCGTAAAACTGGCTACCGGCTGCTGCGAGCAATACTGAAGAAATGGTGCCTTCCGTAGTGCAGTCTGTGCACCTGCAAGCTCATTGTGACTCTATGCCAACTTTTCGGGCAGAGTTGGTTCGGATCTTGAAAACCGTTTCCGACCCTCACTCTTATACCTCAAAAGACAACATCATGATTGAATATTCAAAACTGTCTTTACCGACTCTCAAATCCCAGTTACTTTCACATGTAGAAGCAGCAAGAAGGCGTAAATCCTTAAATTTGGTCTGTCAAAAAGCACAAAGATCAAACCGCTAGATCTTCATCTCTGCTACTGGGTCGGTGACCACTTCCAGTCAAGATATTTGCTTGGTTATAGTTCATGGGGTTATGCAAGAGCGATGCTCAAACCTGTCCAATATAAGTATAATTCTAAAACAAATATATTTTCAAATTTTTATTATCTTTTATCCCCTCATAATGTTTTATTTTTGTCATTGCAGAGTTTGCTGAGCGAATTCACCAAGAGAGAACTCAATGTCACACCGATGGCAGTCTAGGGTTCATCTGAGAGCTGTTGACATTGGCACTGGAGCAGAGGCTGTTATTAAATTAAGGTATTGTGGGAATCATGTATGTATGATCAGGGGGCAGTAAGGTGTGCGAGTGCGTGTGTGTGTGTGCACGTGTGTGTGTGTGTGTGTGTGCACGTGTGTGTATTTGTGTGGATATTACCTGGCTTGTCTTCTCACTGGGTCAGCTGGCAGACAAGACCATTTACTTTAAGAAATCCTTATTAACATCCTTGTTCGGAGCTCCAGCAGCAGAGTAGAATGTCGTAAAGGAAGGCAAGAAGAGTTCACCCAGAATGATTCCGAAGATTCAGGAAAAGATCTCCTTGATTTACCCGACTGTGAGACAAATGACTTCTCTTAACCCTGCCGTGATGAATTCAGATCCAGACTTGTGCCAAGGCACGGCGACGTGTCTAGTCGAAAGGTTTCTCTCAGACAAGCAGTTGGCAGGAGATGTTGCTGCTGGTAATAATATGACTCAGTACTGACAGAGGAAACGTTTAGGCATTAAACTGATAAACAAAACACTAGTACATTTTAATGTGATTATTGATTGTATTATTCATATATCTGTATTCATACCTTTTATACTTTTTCATTATTTAATTTTTTTACAATTAACAGTTTTAACAATTCTTGTCCCAGGAGGAGTCAAGCCCGTGGAGAAAAGGCTGGACTTGTTCCTTCATCATTTCATCAGTTAACCTTATTCAGAGCTCAAACGCTTCTCCTCCTCTTTCATGACCAGGCTACAGATCTGTAATATCCAGGAGCACACCATCATTTTACAGAGAATTGTGAGTGATTATGTGTTGCTAGATGGAGGGTTTCCAAGGGCCCCCTTGCACCAGAGCTCCTTACCTCTGCTGCAGATCAGATACCAAATCCATCTTGAGAACGAGGAAAAAGATGAGAATAACTCAGAGGCACAGGGACAGAAAAGAAGGGCCACAGAGGAGCACCAGAAGTGACTTAAAAAGAGTAGAAGACCCATCCAGGAACTGTCTGAGGGCCTGGCCAGAGATGTGAATAACTTGTTGGACGAGGCTCAGGGTAAGCAAGTTGGCAGATGTCCTTACTATGTCCAGTGCTTTGAGAAGGAGCCAGACGGAGAAGTTGGCTGAGCTCAAGAACCTGGATGAACACAGATTGCGGCCAATGGAGAAAGTCGGCTCTTCTGTCTAATGACACTCTCTGACACGCGCTCTGGATTGCTGCACTTTCTGATCCTAATCTACTAATGTTGTGCCTGATATTATTTTTCTTTTATTAACTGACTAGCTTCAGTTTAAATCAGATCCTGTTTTACCAGAAGGTGCAGTGTGAGGTCATGGAGAGGTGTTGGTGGCTCTTAAAGGGACAGTGTGTAATTTGTAGTGGCCTCTAGTGGTTTGTGGCAGGTTGCAACCAACTAAATAGTTGGTTGCAACTTGCTCGGCCCCTCCCTTTCCGAGCGTGTTGGAAAACTGCGGTGGGAGGTATTTTTAGGATTTTAGTCCTTCTACATGTCCTTCTACATGACTAAATAATACAGACATCCGTCAGTGTCAGACATTCCTCCTGTCTTCTGTCCACCTGGTTGCTTTGTCTCAGGCGGCAGAGAAGTAAAAAAAAGGAAAAAATGTTGGCCGACCATGCACACCGTGCTCGTGTAAACATAGCGGCGAGGGCCGACTGAATTAGGTTCCACTTTTGTTTACATGTTCACAAATGCATTGATAAAGGACTGGCGTTTTACTCGCAAATGTTATATTGTATTCACAGTAATGATCGTGGTTGCAGACAACTCGAGTATCCTTCACTTCACCACAGCGGGCTGTCTACCTCACGCTCCATGTGTCTGTGTGTGTGTGTGTGTGTGTGTGTGTGTGTAGTTGGAGGAGCTCAGCCCGACAGAGCAGAGCAAATGCGTGCTGCAAAGTTATAATAAATTACATAAAAACATAAAAAATACGAATAAAAAGCACCTGTAATGTCGGTGCTTATCAACACTATGATCTTTAATTATTTAGCCCATTTAATACTGGGTTTCTGAACGCATCCCTACCTTCAGATAACGTAAAACCTTAATGGCTGTTTCTAAAACCCGTGTCTGTTCTGGGCGGCTGTAGAGACATGGCGGCATCCATGGAAGACGACCCGCTCCCTACGTAGATATAAATGGCTTTTTCTAAGCTATTCTAAACATAACAATTCTTAGTTTTGGGTGTTTAGACAAATCCAACGTTCCATTCCATTATCCGAAACCGCTTATCCTAGTCAGGGTCGCGGGGTGAATGGACATTGGGTGAAGGCAGGGAACATCCTGGACAGGTCGCCAGTTTATGGCAGGGCACATATAGAGACAGACAACCATTCACACTCGCGTTCAATTTCGAGTCTCCAATTAACCTAAGCTGCATGTCTTTGGACTGTGGAGGAAACCCCCGCTGCCACGGGCAGAACATGCAAACTCCACAAAGACCGGAGATTGAACCCGGGCCCCTCCTGCTGTGAGGTGACAGTGCTAGCCCCTACATCAGCGGGCAGCCCTTACACATAGTTATGAATAGTATATTAAATATCTGCCAATAAACCCTTCTAAACGTTACACGCTGTTCCTTTAATGCAACAAATGTGTTTTTCATGTTTCATTTCATCTGTTAAAGTATACACACCTATTGTGGTTATTTCAACATGAATACAATTTATTAAATTCAAGTACTCCTTAAATTATAAATTTAAATCCATACTTATTTCCCATTAAGTCCTTCATACTTTTCTCAGCATGCCCATAAAGTTGGTGTTAATTTCTAAGTGGTAGACTTGTCTCAAATATTCGGGAACCCTGGGGTAGCCTGTATCGGCAATAGAGCAGAACTGTGAAAACTGTATCACTGTGAACTCATTTTTACAAGTCTACCTCTCACTACTTCTGTCAGTAGTTCTCTCATGCGTCCCACTGGTACACCACCTACAGTTTGTTCCTGCCATTTCCTCTTTCGCTCTCTTCTTCCTCGCCTAGAACTATTGTGACAAATGTCTGGATCCTATTGCTAGGATCTAATTGCATCATGTTGTCACAGGCATAAATCCACCTAAATTGTGATTAACAAATGTTCCTGATGAAATGAGCCCTGCTACTGAACGAGTTTGAAAACACAACAAGCGACAATCATGAACAGTTAAAGCTTTTAAATTGTACAGGGCAATATAAATCGACCATATATGGTTTCGTTATGAGGAGGAACACGCAGGTCTCATGTATAGAGCCCAGGTAGTACGCCACACTGGTGATTTTAAGCTGTTGCAGGTAGTGAGTTAAAGACAAACTGTAGAATGTCTCTCTGGCATTCTCTGCAGCATCTTAGAAACACCCATGAAACACTTGTCAACTTCTTTGTGCCTGCTGGCTCAGCTGACCTTTACCACCTTCTGCACCACAGCAATAGTCTTTCAAAGTCTTCCACAGGGCTGGCTAGCCCTTTGGGAAGTTGAAATCAAGAATCAAGGTTGAGTTTTTCTCAATCCGAGGGACTTCCACTTTACCTTTTCTCTCTTTGTTTCAGTCCCTTGCTGTGCTCTGCACTATCTGTGAGACAAAAGCCTCTCAACCCTGACATAAAACAAAATAGCAGAAACCTGAGAGTGGTTACAGTTTGCAGTATGCAAGAACATCCTCATAGAATTCAGGGGCCAACAACCATTCCACCGCTCAAATAAAAAGGAGTGTAAACACTGCAGACGTTGTCAAGCTATGACAAATATGTGACGCAGGTCTAGTAGAGGTTTCTAAGATGCATCACGATGCGGACCTGAACAATCTTGCGTCGATGCGGTGACAGGACATAATCCAGAGTTTGGGTTCATTTTAGTTCAGTCTGGATCTCTACTGCGTATTGCTGTCATTTACTATCTAACTTGTTTCTCTCTTTTTCCTCTCTGATGTCTTCGTTTCACTGAGGGGCGGGGCTTACACACACTGAAAATGTATTTATGTCATACTCTTAAACACTGTTCATGTAAACATTTGCAATAACAGTTGCCAAATAGACAATGGGGATGGTAGCGTTTTATCAGTCTTTCAGCCTCTTCTGAATGTATTGTTGTGTGTTTGAACATGTTTAATGTTTGTGCTGTTTTATATTGTCACACAAATCTCTGCACATCCCAATTCATATCCTTTTTTCAAAATCTAATGTGGCAAATATATTTGATATTAAAGGCTGCTGTCACAGTTGTTCTGCCAAACCATTTTTTCCAGGCATATTATAAAAAAACAAATATTTACTGTAGTTGCTTGGCCCTGATGCTTATTTGTTGAAACAAATCCCAGGGTGCTCTAACTGCTGTCAATGGTGCTGAGCTGTGGAGGTATATCACCACACTAACTATGTGGGCCACAGAGGCCATAGTCACCAATGAGGGAATGTTGGGTTTGTGTGCTGTTATGTACCAATAAAGCTGTGTGTGGTGGAGGGGGTGTTTGTGCGTTTTGCAGCAGGGCACAGCATGGCCATATTCTGTTAATGGCAGAGACTGTTACCATGGGAGTCCGCAGCAGAATGTTAAAATAACTAGAGCTGCTGAAGGTGACAGAGGAGCCAACCCCACTGATTTTATAGTTTCCTCCAGAGATACTAAAGTTTTTATCCCCAGAGATCATAAAGTGGGCTTATAGAGCTGTGGCTCCCAAAACAAATACTGTGGAGTTTCTTCATCCTTTTTCTTCTTCAATTACTGTCTTCAACACATTTATATTAATTGATTTCAGATACATTTATTTTTTATTTTATCTCTGTATTCTGACTTACGCTATATTATGTCTGAGATGCTCTTTTTGTTTTTACCTTGTGTGATTGTCTGTCTGTCTGTGTGTGTCTGTGTGTGGATTCTGGACCTGGCTCTCCTGTAGTGACATACCTGTACACATTTTCCTGATTTTCTCTGAAGAGTTCATTAAATTATGTGCTGCCTTCCAGTCAGTGCGAGACCAAGATTGAGCACAGTCTGCCGTCCTCCCTGTCAATCTTAATGGTTATTGCTACAAATTTGTCACCCCGAAGGCCAAAGCCAGGTTCTAACGCACAAGTTTTCCCCACAAGAATAATGCCAAATAAACTTTGTCTCGTATCATCAGAGACGTATAAAAACATATCCCCGAGGCTCAAGAGTCAACATGGCACTTTTATCACATGTATTTTGGGCTTTATATATAGAGGGGAGGAAACTCTAGAGGGAATAATAATGTCTTTTTGATGTTTCAAATACATTGTATCATGTCAGAGTGGAGTGATAGGGTAAAAGCATCTTGGTAGTTCAGGAGGTATTGCAGTACCTCGACACTAATTGATGGCTGATCTTTGGAGAACAAAACAAATTAAATTTGCAATGGAGGGCTGTCCCAAATACCATTTTATAGGGATTCAAAGCCTTGTTTTATCTCTACCAATTTCCTTTGCTTTGCTTTTAATAATCAACGCATAATGAGCGATCAAATGGTCCGAATAAACCGAAGCAAGAGTTGCACCAATTGTATGTTCACAAATGAATTGTTTATCAAATGGTTAAAGGACATAATGATACCCTTTGATACTTCGTTCTTTCTCCCTACATAATCACAACACGTATCCATGGCAGATATTAGTTAGTATTGTCATGCTACCTTGGAGAGGTGTAGTCCAGCAGGCCTCTGTATATCTCATCATATCTGTCTTTATTCATGCACTCATTATATTTTGATGCAGTGGCCCCAGCTGTTACTTGTGCATACCATTTAGTTCAATAAAAATATCACACTTAAGGCTGTTAATATAGCGTGAGCACCTGCCAAAACTGAAAGGCTCTGTCAGCTGCATGCACATTTGCTTGTCTAATTTGTTTTGGCTTATTTTTCCACTTTTTTTTTAAATGCACATACATATAAATATATATGACCAGGAAATGCATATGTTGCAATACGCACATGTATATACGATAGGCAGCAATATAGACAGCAATTGCTATATTAAGCAAGGGCATGCTGAAATCAATACATGTGATCAATCATCTGGTAGTAACTGATGTCGTACAGTCTCACCACTGTTGGCTGTCACACGTATATGTTGTTTCCTGATGATTGAGGCTTGATTGCTCACCATGTTAGGAGTTTTCGTCCAGCTACTCTTTGCGGATTGATTCAGTGTCGGACTTGTGCATTTGGTTGGATGGTGAATTTGTCATGTTTTCTCTATTACTTTTGACTCGTTTATTGCACAGCTTACAAATCACTTGACATTGTGTTGATCTCCATTTTAATTTAGTTTAAAACCAACTTTTTTTTTTCTCTCTCTCCCTCTTAAACACACACACAGTTTCTGTCATTGTCTCAGCCCTTAGTCCAAAAGTCAAGGATTTATTGAAAACTGATAGAAGTAATCATTTCCAAAATTCACAAAATGTTTTATCTTACAAAATATTTTTGCATCAATCCAATTTTGTTGGCAGTTGGTCTTTTTAAAACTACAGTTACACTGCGGTCAAAAACAGTTTACTTTCTTGCATCACTTGAATTAATGGGGCGGTGTAGCAGCAATCTAACAGCATCATACATTACATTTATATAACCACAATAACAGATTAATGCTAGCACTTTCTTACCTTTTCTGGTTCCTTATGTAACCTACCTGTGAGGTAAGCGCACACTGGGCCAGTATCTAGCTCCGTATGGAGAGCTATGTCAGTGAATGGAGATGATCCTACATGTTATAGCCACTATTTTCCAATGGGTTCCACCTACAACATTGTGTTGAAGCATAGAGAAAGAAAGAGAGAGACTGAATATAGAGCAACATTCATAACAGTCGAATATGATTCTGTTATCGCGGACACGTGAGGACCACTATCGTAGATAACCAGTATAATTTTCACCCTAATCTTATCATATCGCCCAAGCACCCAAAACCTGAAACCTGAAAAGGCACAATATCACTCGTATATATGGAAATGTTGTCTTTGCCTTCTCCAGGTCTGGTTTTGTTGAGATATGTGCATATCCACGTCCTGCAACTGTAGTGGCTGTATTGGAATTAGCTTTGGCAATCCCTTGTTCCTCATGTCCACCTGTCAAAGTGTCCTTGGGCAAGAAACTAAACCCCAAATGGCTCCCGATGGTCAGGCCAGTACTTTGCATGGTCGCTCATTGCCATCTGTGTGTGTGTGTGTGCATGTGTGTGTGTGTGTGAATGGGAGAATGAGAGGGAAATTGTAAAGCACTATGGATAAAGCAGCCATTTTTTTTTTATGCAGCCATTTAAGTTAATTAAGTAGTGGAGATACTAACTGAGAGCTGGTTAGCTAATGTAATTGAATGGGTTATAAAAAAAATAACTGCCCTGCTGTTTCTGTGTCCAGAGGCTTGCTGTTTACATGTGCGAAGTTGACCTATCAACTTAACCTTTTAAACCTGCAGCATTAACTAGCTGTTTGCAAACAACACAGCGAATGTTAACATGCGGAATGAAGGAAAATGTGTCTTAAAGTTCACTGTGCTGCCGGCTTCTGGGGCTACAATCTTAAGGTCTGCTGCAAATGTTTTTCAAAAACCCCAGTACTGCTGTTTTCTGTAAAATTGCACAGTAGATATAGTGGAGCAATACATAAAGGCAGGCTTTTTTTGGCTGAATGTAACTTATTCGTCATTTTAACATTATTCATTATAAAGAAGAAGGCTTTTCTCGAATGTATCTACACCCTAAAAAATGTGACCAATGGTAACTTAATAAAATTATGGCAACAAAGTGACAATTAATAAAAATGATTGAATAGATTAATTAAATCTAAACATTATTAAAATGTGTTGGATTTAGTAATAGAGCGCCAAATTATGAGTTATATAGACCAAACATATTTAGTAAATACAAATCAATTTTACAAGGAAAATGAGTTATGTTTACTAAGAATATCATCAAAAGTAATTTACATTTATTGAATATTTGGGTGAAATTGATTTATATTTACTGAATATTTGGGTAAAATTGATTTACATTTATTGAATATTTGGGTGAAACTGATCTACATTTACTGAATATTTGGGTGAAATTGAGTCATATATATTAATTATCTGGGTGAAATTGAGTTGGATTTACTGAATGACATTAAATATATTACATTTAATCTACTCAATAATATTATTTGTCACTTTGTTGCCATAATTTGTCTATGCCTAATTCACTATGCCATCTTGATGTCACAGTAAACTTAAGTTAAGCCAACAGATCATCATACATACAAAGTACTGCAGGTAAACATTTATTTGTGCAAATTTGTTACATTTATCTAAAATTCTTCATGTGCAAATTCCTCAATAAAAACACACAATTTGCAATCCTAGTGTACACAGTTGAAACACTATACACAAACAGCTGCTTGTGCCATGGCAGTGATACCATGGCAGGCTCCTTAAATGAGGATGGTTTATATATTGAACAACCACCTGCAGCACTAAAACTCAGTTGAAGAGGCAAACTACACTTCTCACTGGGATCCTTCAAAAAATAATAAACTCAAGCATTGAACGAGTTGAAATTGTTATGTCACTGTTCGAGTTCGAACAGTGACATAACAATGTTTTTGCAAGGGTCCATTCTATTAAGTAAGCAGTTTGTGCTTGAGGCTGTTTACTTTCGGTGACAGCTTTGCACAGTCCAGCTCCAGAAGGAGTCTCTGGATACCTGGAATGTGTATCGGAGCTCCTTGGAATAGGTAAGGTTGACTGCATACACCAACCCAACCAGCAGCAAGCCCTCGGAATGTTATCCAGAGCAGTCAGAACTTGTATTCCTTCTGAAACGATACCGACATCGTCTGGACCCTCCGCCGTATAGATTTTCATCTTTTGCATGGCAATGTCCTGTGTCATCAGCATCCTGAAATAGCAAGAAGATTGTGTATTACTGATTGTACAGCCAAAAGATAAGGTCCTAATTGAACATCTACCAAATTGCTTCCAACCCTTTGGACAATAAAACCTGTAGCTGTAATAACTGTTGCACATAATGGACATAATGAAATTTCAGAGATGTTTTGCAAAAGGGTTTCGTTAAAAAGCGTATAATCAGTTCACCAACAAATCAAAACATTTCAAGGACGAGAGATAATGATCTGAACTGAGTCACATTTATAATATCTGTACATTTAAAAAAAATCCCAATACATATAAGGTAGAAGAGATGAGAAAGAGATCACTTTCTTAATAATTGAACATGTACTTCAACTTACGTCATACTCAGTGATCAGTGATCAGGTGATCAGTGGATTCCCTAAAGTACGCCATCAAACACCGAATGACGGCATCTCTGGTGATGTGGATGCTTGGGTTGCTTGGAGCCTAAAATGAAAAAAATAAACATTATGAGTAAAGATCATCCACTGATCTAAAACTAGTTGACTTTTATTACTGTTAAAAACCCAAGTCCAGCACAATGAAACACTTCCTATCATTAATTCGATAGAACCAGCTGTGACTCCAGGAAGTCAATCACATAAACTCCCACAAAACTTGCTTTTTGTATAATCAAGACATACCATGTTAGTCAGTGAGCTCTGTGTGGTGATCTTGTAGGCATATTTTGTTAGGACAGAGCCAGACTAGCTGTTATTCCATTTCCAGTTTTACGATAAGGTCATTCAATGTAAAACATAAAATAAATGTATGTGCTTATAATCACATATCAATTGCAAGTTGAGGGTTTTGGTGTCCAATCACCAATATAAAAAAGAATCAGTAATCACCACTTGGTAGTTAGTTATTATGAATGACTTTGAACATTTTAAATTTGAATAATTATGTACTTGTAAAGTGGCAACTGAGTGTATAGAAACTAAAATGTATGCAGTTTTTGAGAGAAAATCAAAGGTAAACATTGCCTCTTGTAGATTTAAGTAATAATCAACTGATATTCCAACTTTTTGATCATAAAATCTCTAAAATGAAATATTTGCAAACATAATACTCAATGAATGACACCTTGAGAAGGATAGCCTTCAACCTCAGCCCCATGGTTCCGCCCTTGGAGTGGAAGAGGTTCAGAAGACTGGGAGTGTATTCATCCAGCATGGACATGAACTTTGTCTCGAGGTGCACCGTTGTGATCGTGTGAAACTCATCTTGGATCTGTAACAAACAGTATACACACATTTAGACAATATATACTGTGTGTGGAATTTGGTATCACAGCATATTGTGTATTGAAGTATGGTACATACCTGTTGATGAATTTCAGTTAAAGATTGTTGATGCACCTGGGAAAAAAGACCTATTAGATTCATACTTTATACAAAGTGATTTACTCTGTTCAGCAGATACACACTGTTGGCAGAATGGCCTCTACATTTAACTGTATTGTGAGACTAAGCAGACGAGGTATAACAACTCTAGCATTGTAACATAATATGTACAAAGGCAGCTCGGTGTAACGTCAACTATCAGCACGAGCGGAGACCACTCATTGAAACTATACTGATAGAGAAAACAGAAACATGGCGATCTGAATCTCCTGCTGCGGCCTCTCAGTACCATGAATTGAAACTGCAACGGTGAACTTGGGATAGTCAGCACACCTGCCAGAGCGTGCACAAAACACAGTAACAGCCTGGAGCTGAATATAACGTCAGGTTAAAAAAAAAGAAAGAAAGAGGAAACTGCACTCTTTGTTAATTTGTTTCACTGACTATTCTCCAGAAATGTACCTTACCATTAACTGCATGGTCTATCCCGACTGCTTTTAATTAACAGCATGTTAGGTTAACATTACTTGACAAAACAAAATGCAGTGATATTAATATAACTTGTATGCCTTATTAATAACATTTGGGAGCAAGAATGTGTGTTCCTACAATTGCATTAACCTTAATGCGCTCTAACTCTAAGTTCTGCTGCATTTTCGCTAGCTAGTTAGGTTAGCTTGTTACGGTGGAGGAGGGGTGGAAACCACGAAACTCGGTCTGAGCTGGTATCTCAAAAAGGCATAACATATTAGGGATAACATTATAAATGAGGAAAGCCATGAAATTGTGGCATTTTCAGTCCTTGCCATGTTTTAACGGCTCAAAGACAACGTAGACCGAAAAACAAACACTAACGTTAGCTTATTTAAGACTTAACCTAAGTTAGCTAAATAAAGTTACAGCACAGTAAAGTTTACATGTTTGTTAACTTTTCAGTAGCGCAAAACAATGTTCAACTGCTGCAACAACTTGGTTATAATTTGTTCGTTAACTAACAATAATTAAACAGGTCTTACCTTTGGGAAAATGGCAGCCCCTTCAACACGTTGCAGAAGATGTCCATGTGGCGCAGAATGCGTGAGGCGGAAGTGGAACTTGATTAAAAACAAAGACCTCCAAATAAGTAAAATTCATTGATTTTCTGCATCTTTGACTTTACTGATGAAATTTAATTAAAGTCTACTCAGTGATTCAAACCTGATTTTATTCACACAAAATTAAGTAAAATGTAATTAATAATTAAACAACATTTCTTGAATTCAGCTCAATGTAATTAAAAACAGTACATAGTCTTTTTTATTATGTAAAAGTTACTATTATTTATTTAGGAGATATTAATTAATGCAAATCCCAGTTTTTACAGTGTACTCACCAGTGAGAGTTTTTTTAAGAGTGACAGTATTTCTCCTCATTGCATTATCCTACCGTAACCTAAATGTGCACATATTTAGCATTTACAGATGCTTCAGTTTACTTATGTCAAAAATAAATTCCATTTATTTCCTCGATAGAAGTATGCCATGCAGCACCAGTATCCCATGGCAAACAGGTCACCTCTGCAAGGGGCCGAAGCACAACGGCGTCTTTACTGCAAATGTTTCAATGCAAGCACGGAGCACAGGAAATGTAGATGAGGAAGCACATACATTTTTAATGACTGAGATTATCGTCTGATGTGACAGTGGCAGATTAACCTAGTATCTAAATTTGATGCTACACCCCAACAGAAGACTTTGCAATGCTTTGGCACATGAAGCAATTCATTTAACTCTTAGCTAATTAAAGTGTTTTATCTTTGTGACATTTATAATGTCCATCCCCTTCTTGGTAAAGGGCAGGAGGACTGATTAGTCCCATTAAATCTATAGTTTGTAATGCTGTTGAAATCCTCAACGATGGAGTAGAAGTGAAATATTAAAGAGTGAATAAAATATTATATCATCTGGAAAAAGAAATCCCTGTCTTTTGATTTGCTGAATCTTTTTCACATTTTCATCTGAAAAGATGAAAAAATCGAAACGTTGTGTAACACCCTGTGTATTCTGTGTATCTTCCCAGTGTTTCCTGATTGTTTATTCCCTTCACCTGAGGCCTGTCTCACGAAACTGGATTTCGGTTTAGCGAGGTAAATTCTGGATTAACCCTGGGTTTTCCGTCTCACGAAACTGGTTCACTTCTTATCGGGGTACGTTGCCCCGGTAACTTACGCTGAACGCCTAACCTGCTCCGGAGCAGGTTAAGTTCCCGGATAAGATCTCAGCGGATCTATAAGACGCCTACTGGCCAATCATTGTCTTGGAAAAACGGCCTGCCCATTTCTACAGAATCTCGTTGAGGAAGGCGCACGGATAGTAAGAGCAGCGCTCCGCAGAGAGCGTCTCTTCATCTGTTGCCTCCTCAGTGGCCTACATGAGAAGTGGCAAAATATTTCTTCCTCTTTAATGCATGATCAGCACCAACAGATTGCTTGTAACTGTATGACAGTTTGAATTTACTGTTACCTTTTAACTTGCCCCCATGTTCTTTTAGCTCCACTGGGGTTGCAACTGAAATGAGATTAAATTGTTAAAACGAAAAGATAATCAAAATAGGCACATACATTTGAGACAGTGATTTAATGTTGCAATCCCAGTAATGTATGCATTGGCGGAGTCGGCGATTTTTTTCCCACGATTCCTTGCGGCTTCTGGCTGCTGAAGCAGTGTTGCTTTTTGCTTGTATTCTTTCTCTATTTTTCGTACATTCTTAAGATTATGGGTTGCTCCTCCGTTGTAAAATACGTTGCTCTCGGCGGCTTCTCCATGGTGCACAATTGGTCTAACAGAGTTAACTCCGCCCCTTTTATGTGCACGAGCACAGATCTAGATGAGACGCTCCTGGGTTCACTTAACGAGTTGATAACCGGCTTCGTGAGACCAATAAGCGAGACCGCGGATATCTGGTTAAGTGCAGCTGGATAACTGAGGGAAACCCCGGGTATGTTAATCCAGCTTTGTGAGACTGGCCTCTGTTCTCGTTCCAGACTCCTCCCCCCTGGTGTGCCTTCCCCCTGTAAGATTGTAAAGCCCCGCCCTCATTGTTTCCACCTATTCCTCGTTGCCTGCCTTCCCCTGTATATTTAGTCTGTGTCTTTCCCTTGTCGGTTGTGCGATTGTCTTCTTTGTAAACCATGTGTGTACATCGCCTTCGAGCTAGTGGCCTGTATCTGAATTTTCAGAAGTGCTGCTATAGGCTTATGCCGCGTTCACACCAGAAGAGTTGCGAAATATTCGCGCGAGTAGATTACATGTAAAGTCAATGCACAGACGTGAATGGTTGCGAAAAAGCGTTCGCGGCCGCTTTTTCGCCCAACGCTGAGTTGCGAAAGCCAATCAGCGTTGAGAAGCTCCGCCCGTCGTCACCGCCGTCCTGCCGTTGCTGAATCAGACGGCTGCTCGTCCGCCTGAAGGAGCGCTGGAAGCGGCTTCATTCAGACACCCGTCCTGGAGGAGTCGGAGCTGTGTGCGACTACGGATAATATTATGAACCCAGACACGGGGCCGTTTGATGTTCCGACGTGTGTGGGACTTCCACAACAAGTATAAAGCAGAACTAGTGGTTATTTCAATGGTGAATGGCGGAAATAGTAACTGTTTTCACGGAGTAAAGCCACAGAGTTAAGCCGCGCCCCCTTTCCGCAGTGAAAAAGTGAATTAACCACATAAAGTCGAGCGAGTAAAGTCTTTTGGTGTGAACGCAGCATTAGACTGCTGGGGGACATTTTAGGATACACTGAGCTCCTCTCTCTTCTCTCGCTCCCCTCTCCTTCTGGATGAATTAATGCCTCTTCAATGCACATTGTTTCTTCCTGAGGGAGTTTTTCCTGATCCGATGTGAGGTCCTGGGACAGGGCTGTCGTATGTATACAGATTGTAAAGCCCTCCGAGTCAAATTTTAATCTGTGATGTTGGGCTATACAAAATAGACTGAATTTAATTGAATATCGGTTTATCCTGTTTTTGTAACTTTGCCTGAAGTAAAGGACTTTGCTTTCTCCTCACCGTGACGCCTGTCGTTTCCTGTGCACCTGAGTGTCTGCCCCACCACACCCGGTCGTGACATGTAGAGGAGGGAATACACACAAAAAATACAAAGCACATTCCTCATTCTACCAAAAGTTGGAAGTCAGAGCCTTTTTAATTGAAGAGCACTATATCCTTTTAAAGGTATTCAACAGGTATGGCAATGTATTATGTAATTGCACCGGTGTTAGACACTTAAATGGGTGGAGCTACAAGCACTTAAAGACAACACACAAAGCCACAGAGACACACACACCAGCCTGTTTTCATTGGTCCTGTTATCAAGCACAGCAGTAATACAGATCTAGGGTTTCGTATGACATACTCTGTTGAAAGCTAATGTTAACACTCTCCAAAGCACCGAAACCCCCCCAACACTCAACAACTTCATTCACCCATGGGTCTCAGCTGCAGTCACGTGAGCGCTGCGCTGGCATGCCTCTTGCACGTGCATTGAGTCAGCAAAAGCTTGTTTCTCTTTTGGAAGAAAATCTCACATTTCACACTTTATAACTCCTGTCATGAATGTTAATTTGGATTTTGCAAGTTGGTGTCTTCTTGCTGTCAGTGCGGGTGATCTGGTATGCTCCCACTTTGAAAAGATGTACGTGTTATGGCAAACTCTACATTGCCATAACAATAATAATATATAATAAAATGTGTGCTAGCCCTATAGTGACGTTTTTGCCTAGTGGGTTAAGGTTAGAAAATGGAAGCATGTGCAACAAAAATGTATATGAAATTGGTAACGAATCTGAATCACTGATAGTTGATACTGTATGATCAAATACTGTATTTATTGTTTTTGATCTGAATACAAAAAAAACTTGTAATTTTCTTCACTCTTTTGTTATTTCCTGCCATGTTAATGCCTTTGTCTTATAAGGCTGTCTGAAACATGCACTGTAAGATTCAATCTGTGGTGTGTGTGTACACACCAACTGCAAAAAGATGATGATCTTGGTGTCGTAGATAATTAATTAAACAGCATGAGAAGTGAGAAGTGTCACTCCACTTATCTCCTCAATAGAATCAGCCAGTCTGGTAAATACTCTTGCCAACATGAAAGCATGAATATCCCCCTTCCCTGCTGTGTGGTCACATCTACAGCTGAAGGGAGTGACTGGTCATGCTGGACAAAGACCCATATTTGGCAATGACGAGCCTATGTACACAAAAGCTTTTTCTGTAGCCCAGCAACTGATCGTGTAAATGCCGCACCAGATGCGGCATTTCAAGTCGGAATGACCTTTGCATCTTTCTTTCGGCGAAGAGGGAGTTGAAGAAAGTTTGCTAAACTAAGAAATTAAAATCAACATCAATATCTTAACTGACTGGACTGTTTATGTAATGATATTCCACATAGCAATCCTAAATTAGATAAAGAAAGAACCTGTTTGAGACCATTCTAATTTACATGTATTTGATCATCGTGAGTTGGCACTAAGGGAGCAGCCATTCTTCTTGGCGTCCACGAGAAAACATCAAAACTGTATTCACGAATCAAAGGAAACATTTTAGCTCCACTGAAATGAAAATAACCAAAAGAACAATCTGATTTTTAACAAGTGCTGAAGTCGGCATACACACAAATGTAAAATGCTGTTCGTCAGCAAACAAGGTCTTTGGAGAAAACATATACTGGCATAAAGTCCAATTTGTCATAACTAAACATGTCAAAATACTGACATGCTGGTTAAATACAGGTCTAAAATATGTCAACATTGGGGTGTGAAATATGGAGTGAACACATCCAGATATAATTCCCATAGTAGCTATAGCAAATATAATGTATCATGTCAATATTTCACCAGTTGCCAAACCAACTCTGTGTGTTCACTAGAGGTGCAATTCTTGAGCTGCCTTTTTGCAGAATCTGTATTATGGAGAATGCTGGCTATTGCACATTTATAATGGCTCAACGCAAATCTGTTTTCTACATCAAATATATTCTGATTTGTGTCATCATGGCTAAGCATTTCCTGTTTTGTCAGGACACATTACTTATCAGTGCAGACACAGTTTACTCCATGGACAGGATTAAACAGACAAACTAGTGGAAATGCAAAAAAAAAAAAGAAAAGGTAAAGTTTATTCTCCACATTCATGTGGTAGATGGAAAGCACTCCGAATACATGTTTGGTCCACTTTTGCCGGGATTAAGGGTCTGAATTAAACATACAGGCATTCCAGCTGAGAAAAGCACCTGGTAAGCTTCGAGGAAAACATCTCATAAGCCTGTGTGCTGCTGGGATAAACAGGTAAAAGCCATTCAGCGACACGCTCCAAACACAGCATCAGAGGCACATCGGAAATAGTCCAGCTGAACAGGAGAGGATTCTGCCACCAAGCCAAGTACTCTGTAGAGAATAGGGCTGGTATGAATAGCTTGGAAACTTCCCTAATCTCCCTGTCAGAGATCCAGTCCAAGCTTGTGAGAAGGAGGCATAGTGCTCATTCCCCGTGAGGCGGATGTGCACTGTGATCGCACAGCTATTGTTTGGTGCAGACATATGTACCGTATATAGATAACGGACGAGACTAAAAGTTGGTAGAGTGGATTGAAATGTTGCAAGTTCAATTCAGCAATATGTATTGTGCCTGTGCATGCTAAAGAGGCGATATAGTTTGATATCGCATTTGCAGGCTTAGTTGCCATACTTAGAAAAACTGAACTGTCATCAACATCGTCCAGCTAACCCCTGTGAAAGGTTATCTGGGGACATCGTTACAGAGCTACAAAAAGATACACAGATCAGTTTGTTGTGCTGGTAATAATAATAAGTATGATAATACGATAATAATGTTCACAATATTTAACTATATGTTTTATTTTCTACTTTGTAATTAATATACATATATTTTTTGGGAGTTTATATTTTAGCTCTGTGTTTCCAAAACTTTTTTTTTTCCCAGTGTTTTACAAATGACAAACCATTGTGACCCAATTACCATTAAACCTTGTATATAAATCCTGAGATGAGCAAATTGTGCATGAATGAGCCATTTCCACATCATCATAGGTAACCAGCCATTTTGAATAGATATACATTTTATAAATCCTAACTTGTTCACAGGGTCTTGCTTTTTGTTCAGGATACATGTATCAGAATATTATTCAGCTTTTTTTTTAAACTAGTCTGGTGTATGTGATGGGAAATGTATCAAAAGAAACAAGATACGCAGATTGTCGGACTCAAATATGATAATCTTACTCTGAGCATGAAATGCGCTCCTCTCCGGTTCGAGGTTCAGTGGGTTAAGTCAGTGCTATTGTTATTATGAGTACTGGCATTCAATGCTTGGCTTCACTGATGGTGTACCTTTTTTTTAATGACAAAGGTCGCTCCTATATATAACTGTCTACATGAAAGACAAAGCATTCTTCCCCGAACAGAAACATGTCCATGTTTGCAAATCCCATTTACTCAAAAGGATAACTAAGACTGCATATGATCAGAGAAAAAAAACACATAAATAATTCAAATGTCTCACCTAAAATGTAATTTGGTTCCAATGCAATTCTTGCCCACTTCTATTTTAAAAGGTTGTAATATAAAACATAGGGCTGAGTATCGCAAATTGACTCCACTCATTTCATATACAGCGCCTCTTTATCATGTTGTAAACTTATTGTGTTTTGATTAATTTCAAATTGCTTGCTTTGCTTCACTAGAGTGTGAAATGCACTTTCCTTTTTGTAGTTTTTCAATTTCTGTCATTGTGAGCAGGAGGAAAGAGTATGGGGCGGGCAGAGAGAATGAACACATGGATGTCTGGTGTAATTAAGAAGCTGAAGTATTGGAACAGGCAGTGCCTTCACCAACTATAATTCATCAAACATGGTCTTAATTAAATTGTTTACACAGATGTGTGCAAGCTGGTTCCTGCAACAGTCAAATTCATTATAACTACGCACTATTATTACTGGACTCAAAAGAAACGTTGTGAGCTGTTGTTCACTGCACTCTATACGGCACAAAGGAATGGAGGAATAAATCCACCAGATTAGCTAATCCAACAAGTGCTATATCTCTCTGGGAGTTGTTATGATGCTGCTCAACTGCAACATATTGATCCCATAAATGTATTTTTTTTTTTTTTAGCAAGATTGAAACACAGAAAACAGGAGCTGGCTCTCCATAGAGGGAGACTTGTTTGATTTGAATGGGGATGTTTCAAGGACAAAAATAATTGTCTGCGCGAGACAAAAGACACATTTTTATACTCGGAGGAGAATCCATACTTTTAGTATTCTGTTCATTACATGAGGGTAATAATTCAACACACAACACAGTCAATGAGGTTCCAGGTGGATAAAAGCGCTTAGAGCTGCTTCCCTTTTTAGCTACTTAACAAAACCCTGAATCTTTAAAGTCTGAGTCACACCCTGTCGGGGCCATAGGAGGAATGTAACCGCTTTCTTTTTTTAGCGCGGACCAGACCAGTGGTCTGCCTGCCCTCATTCCCATTGTTATCTCTGGGATTAGGGGCTTGCTGTCTTTGACCATTCTCTCTTCGCCTGGTCACACAGATATAAACAAACACCCCGAAGACCTCCACAAAAACACAGGCATGGAGGCCCACACTCGCCCACACATTACTTACCCAGTGGAGTTAGAAGGGAATGACTGACTTTAGGTCGGGCTTGGTGGACATAGCTTACATGTTTGTGTTCTTGTGTTCAAAAACATCTCAGAATAGCTACTGTGGGTTGGAGTTTGGACAATAGGTTTTAAGAGGGAGGAAAAAAGTGACATCCTCTTTAAAGATGACTAACACACAGCCATGACACATGCACCTTTTTAAAATATATATTTTTTGGTTTAACAGTTCAACACTGATGAGAGATGTTGCAATTATCTATGCTTTCAGAGTTATCTTTTTCATATTCCACATAGTGGGATATCATTATTTTTGCTGTCATTCACGTTTCGATCGATTTCTGCGCAATTGTATTGTCAAATATATCCATGAGTTATATTTTTCTGAGCTGACTGCAATTTGATTAAAACATAACACTATTTGGTTAATTAATGCCGGGACACTCACATTTTAACCCCCATAAACCTGCCAACTTTCAATCCTGGATTTTGACTTCTTCATCTTATTGCCAGTTATGGAACACAGCAGTGACAAGCAATATTCAACATGATCTTCAGTTTTGACAGGTATCAGCCTGTAGAACTTTTTTTTAAATAATGTTATTGATCGTTTTTCTTATTTACTCTGTCACTCAAGTTGAAGATGTGATCGTACAAATAGCACACGGTGATCAAAAAGGTGTCCTTTTCTGTCTGAAAATCCCAAATCAGACAAATAGAGTACATAGTCAGGAATTAATAACGTGCCAAAGTGTAAGTAAAGCTTTTGAAAATGACAGAAAAACAATAAGGGTTTTTGAAGATCTGAAAAATGTCTGTTTAACATGTGCAGACATCCTATCACAAGGACCAATGAAATTATCACTTTCACTTCAGATGCTGAAAGCAGCAATCGACTGCTTCGATCATTGTAATAGCAGTGTACTGCTTGAAACCTTGTTTGAAAGAAGTTTTGATAGAAAACAGGAAAAATAACAAGACTGTCCCTCCATGACTCATACAGCCAGCGCCTTATCTGTGTACAGCCGACTGACATTTTGACAAAGCCTCTGCTCTAGAGTTTCGGTCGGATGCTCAAGCAACCAAACAGAATTTGCAACGTTTTTTTTTCCTCTGCGATACCTTGATGTCATATTGCCAACGCTGGTCCATTCACCATGTGGTTCCCCTTTGCAGACGTTTAAAGATGCCAACCTTCATCTGGTGTAACCTCGACATCACTATGATTGTGAGAGGTTTTAATGGCTCTTTGCACTAATGTGATATTACATCATACTGGTCTGTAATGGCCATGATAGACATATCATGGTACACTAGTATGTGGCGTTTCAGTAAGAAGAAGCAGTGTCTGGCTCAAGGACACTTCGCTATGCAAACTATGGGGAGAGCAGGTATCAAACCGGTTACCTCGTGGTTTCAGATCGACCACTCTCCCCATGAGCTACGGCCAACCCCAAATTCCAGGACATTCCGTTTGGCCTCTCCTGCAGGTCTCTTTGTTTCTGTCTGACACAAACGTGCACACACCTGCATGCACGTACACACCAAGGGACGACAAATTAGTTGTCAGTTTCACAAGCCATGTGACCTCAAAAACAAAGAGAAGGGAGATAATGATCTTAGGCTAAGGACAACTATACACACACACACACACACACACACACACACACACACACACACACACACACACACACACACACACACACACACACCTTACTACACTGCCCAAGGACTTTGAGCTCTAGATTGATGAATCAAGGGGGGGCTGAAGATAGAGAAATGTGATTATCGCATGACAGCCTTTAGCTTTAGCTGCATGTATAAATTAAGGTTGTTATGATTAAGATTGTGTCACAGAATTTCACATTCTGTATACACCCTCTGTCCCATAAATTAAATGACTGTTTTCTTGGTTAATTTATCATTCACAGAATGGTATTACAGAGCAGTCATCTACATAAAGCCAGGTGACATATTACGTATTTATAAACTAGACACGTAATGGAATTGCTTTTCCTTGCTTTCACTGTGTGACCGTGCAACATATATTGCACTTAGAGCTGAGCAGAGGGACGCACAGACAATGGACAGACTCAAATCACAAAGGATGCAAGCAGTCAAACATTTAAATGCCCAGTACCAGTGGCGGCTGGTGACATTTTTTTGTGGGGGGGCGCAGTTGGGCGGCGCGGTTTAAATAGCACTCCACAATGAGAAGAAAAGAGGTTTGGAGTAGAATATTCTAAAAAACAAAGCTTTATTTCAAGAAAACACAATGCTCAACACTGTCCAATAACAACTATCAACAAACTAACTTTGGGCATGAGAGGTTCAGAGCAGAATGGTTTAAGAAACATTCAATGTGGTGGCCAGAGCAACTTCAGGGAATACATTGACGTAGCATTCAAACTGGGGGCCCTGCAGTAAGGTGGCACTGGTGAGGTGGTCTTTGAAGGCAAAGCGTTCCCTGGTGTGTCCAAGTATGGAGTATGGTGTCACAAACCTACAGATAAATATATAGAGAGAGACAGTAAGATAAGTTGTGGGAAAATATCTACTACAAACAGGCTTCATACTACAGACAAAAAACTATGTTTTGTGTGTCTTGATGGCTCAGCAACATAGACAAAAGGCCAGGAGCCACCTTGATGGCTGTAGCACACACACACACACACACACACACACACACACACACACACACACACACACACACACACACACACACACACACACACACACACACACACGTTGGGGGTTGAATTTGTATTTTAGATAAAGTTATAGCCTGATATGACATCCACCCAAATCTAACAATGTCCAACATGTGTTCTGCTGTGGGAAAGATAAAACATTAAACTCTAACACAGGCATCTGCTGATTTTGACACTCACTTCTGCAGCAATCCTTCAAGCTCATCTTCCTTCACAGCCGGCGCTTCCTCGGCTGCTCAGAGCCACTGCACACTGAGCCTCCAGCTAGCAGCTCCGGTTAGCATGTAGCTTGGTGCATGTAGCTTCACTGCTTTGCTGCTGAATATTTAAATCCGGACGTTCGGGTCCCAACTCTTTCAGCCTCTTCTTGTCAACATCTGATCGTGGATTGAAAGGTGTTTCGCGGAGAGATACCACAGAGTTTTCAGTCGCCATACTAACATAATCAAAGTCTCTGCTAGCTGTGTTGCTCGCGTAGCTACGTGGGAGCTATATGGGGTGTGAGGGAATGATAAAGGTCTCTGATTGGACGAATAGTCCAACCACGTTGCAATAAGAAACGATGTCATTGGCTTGGGCGCAGATTCGTGCGCCCGAAGATTCACGTTTCATCCGCCAATGAGAAGCTGTCCTTGCCGTCACGAGGGTGAAATGTTTGTTAGCTTTCCATAGACACACATTTGGCCGGCGCCCCGAGAGGGGAGGGGCTTTTCTCAGTAATGATGAATGGCGATATATTATATTTAACTTAAGTGGTTGTTGACAGGGGCTTACGGTCTCCCACACACATTTAGCGCGTCAACACGGTATATTTCTTATTTAAATTATTTGATATATAATGTTTTTTGACAGTATATATTATATTTTTTTCTTCTTCTTTTTTTTTTTTCATCGCAAAACTTTAGGAGGGGCGGCCAGGGGCGTCTCTAGGATTTTGACACATCTGGGGCTTAGCCCAGAAGAGTGAAGCAGCGACATTTTTAGACATAGAAACACTCTCCACATACCCTACAGGTACCTGCTCTTCTGGACTGAATTGAATTGAGGCATTTCATGGTTACCAGTTAATACCAAATAGGCTAGCAATTTTCACAAACTTCCCTCAATAGCCCAGGCACAAAAATGCCCCATTCATCATGTTGAACATACCAACAGCAACCATTCAGCAACAGTAAACATTGAGATGTTTAATGAACCATGCATCTTGTCATGTACAGTGTTTACATTGTACATTTAATGCTCTTTACATACTCATATGTATTTATTCTTTACATATTCTTTAACATTATTTAACATAACATACTCTTTAACATAATATTTAGACATAAGATGCTAATAATGCTAATAATGCTCAACCAACACAAACACTTAAAGTAGTGGTTCTCAAACTTTTTCTGTAAATAACATTTTGTGATTCCATCTGTGCTTTTATAAATAACAGAATAAAGAAAATTGCAATCACTTAAAGTTTCAAGTAAATCAGATTGCTCCATCAGAATTTTTTTTTTATGTTTTAATTGCAATCACTTAGATCAATGAACAGGAAGTTGTATCTGTGCAAAAAAAAAATACTAATATTTAGTTACTACTAAATAGCTCATTGTGGAAAACAATAAGCTATTTATTTTGTTGCCAAACAAAACAGAATGAGTGCAGCTATGTGAGCATCAGGTTGCATCAGTATTAGTGGAGCAGTGAGCTGCTTTCCTCTACACATCTTTATAAAACAGGGTTGTAGATTTGATACAATTCATGTTCAACGTTGAGATCTGTTTTCGGTTTTGAGACACGCAGCAGCAGAAAGGACGTCAGGGAGACTTCTGGCAAAACGCCAAAAAATAAGCGAGCGAGTCGCGCATGCGCAAGCGTAACCTGTTAACGGCGTAACCATTTACCCGAAAGTACAGACATTTCTCCATGTATTTATTAATGACTTAGTTTTATGTCCGTGTACTTTGTACTTTTGTAATATGTGAAGCCAGCAGCTCATTGTTGGTAGAAGACAAGAGCACTTTGTCTCTTTCACCTGGAGCAGGAGAGCTGCTCCGGTGTGAGGAGAACTCCGGTTGCTCCTCACAGGAGAGCTGCTGTTGCCATCTTCACCCTGGGAGCGTTTAAAACGCAGATATAGCGATCTGCTTTTCACGCGACATATTTTTCGACGCTCTCTGTCCGCTGTTGTGTGCTCAGTGCTCACCTGTGTGTGCGCGCGCACGTGTCTGTGCGCATCGCAGAGCAGAGGAGAAGTGTTAACGCGACCATTTAGAGACAGAAATGACGGATAAGATCAATAAAATACGTCCGTTTAGTTTGTTTAATAACAGAACAAGGTGTAGACCTGTTCTATAGGAAAGAGAAACTTAAATGACGACTTGTATAATAGGGGGGCGCACACTGCAAGTGCGCCTGCTGCCTGACGCCGCTGTTTTGGGTGAATGACGTATTTTTTTTTTTTTTTGAAAATTAATATTCGGGGCTAATTAAAAAACATCCGGGGCTTTAGCCCCGGATGTTTTAGCCTAGGGACGCCACTGGGGGCGGCGCCCTAGCGCCCTCTATTGACGCACCGCCACTGCCCAGTACTTTAGCTTAAATGTAGATTGTGTAAATTATAAATAATGCAATAAGCATGTAACTAAATTGAACATCTATTTTATAATATAGGAATAATCTAAATTGAAAATGCCCTGATCACTGTAATTAGGGACCTTCAGCAGATGGCTGTAGATTGTCTTATAATTGATACTGTCACCGAATGTATTTTTTAACATTCAAGGGCTTAACTGGTTGACCTTTCCAGCACATCAGTCTTAAATACAACATTAATTAAGAGTCCCTTTACGATCTGTTAGAGCTTGCCCCGTTCCTAAATATGGTGTAACACTCTAAGCTACTCAGTAATAGTTGTAGAATGCAAGCTGTCATTTATCTAGGAAATAAGCAATTGCTAAAATGGCTCAACGTATCATTGAGAACAAATACTATCCAATAAGGTTGGCAGACCTTAATGTACTTTATTATACAATATTGCATAATGACAAGTCCCAAACTGTGCTGATTCATCATGAAACCCCTGACATAAAATGATTAACTATTTGTGAATTCAAAAAAGCATTGTTCCAGAAAGCAACGATTCCCAGACTTTCAGCCGTTAGTGAGCAAATCTATTTGTGTCCCCCTCCCTCATGGGCTGATGTATTGTGCGGTGATCCCTTTGTCCATCAGAGGGACAGAACATTTTCGGCCTAATGCAACTGGACCCTCACTAATGACAGCGGCTAGCCCTATTGGCTAGATGACAGCAGCTGAGAACAATACTTAATGTTGACATCACTTGCTATGGGAATCTATTTCAGGTTTCTTCCTTTTATAGTGTGCTGTTGGAAATTGCTATGTTGCTCCTGAGACAATGCACATATAAAAGCTGCGGTAGAGGTGGTGGCCCTCTGTGCTTGGGGATCCCTTCCAATCTCTTCAGACTCTTGCTTGTTTTTCAGCCAGTACAAGCTCACCTCTGAATCCCTTAGCATGGCACCAAAGAAGATTGAACCAAAGAAACCTGAGCCCAAAAAGCCTGAGCCTAAGAAAGATGCGGCTCCAGCTGCTAAGCCAGCTTCAGCTCCACAGCCACTGCCTGAGCCGGCCAAGGAGCCGGCATTCGATCCCAAGAGCATCACCCTTGAGTTCACTTCTGACCAGATAGAGGAGTTCAAGGAGGCCTTCACCTTGTTCGACCGCACACCGACTGGAGAAATGAAGATCACATATGGCCAGTGCGGAGACGTGATGCGAGCTCTGGGCCAGAACCCGACCAATGCAGATGTGCTCAAAGTGCTCGGCAAACCGCGGCCAGAGGACATGAGCACTAAAACGGTGGATTTTGAGACCTTCTTGCCAATGCTGCAACATATCTCCCGTGCAAAAGATCAAGGCAACTTTGAGGATTTTGTGGAGGGGCTCAGAGTTTTTGACAAGGAAGGCAACGGCACCATCATGGGAGCGGAGCTGCGTCATGTGCTGGCGACACTGGGAGAGAGGATGACGGAAGACGAGGTGGACAGGCTGATGTCCGGTCAGGAGGATGCCAACGGGTGCATCAACTATGCTTCCTTTGTAAAGCATATCCTCTCCGGGTGAAAGTGACATTTAGCTATAAAGACTGAACCTCTGTTTCCTCTACTTTCTGGATCCTTGCTAAACATTTGTCCATGTAGAGGTGAGCATGTCACTTAACCTGTGACATTATTTCTCTGTCAAGAGCAGCATTCAATGTTCAGTGAAAAAAATGTCGGCCGCAAGATCTATGATTAGTTATTTTTAATAAACACGGTGACGTATAATGAAATGCCAGTGAGATAAAATGGACATCCAAAAGAGAAAACTTCATTAATAAAGGAAATATAATTATAAACTGCCTCACAAATGTCATTTCAGTCTCCCCAACATTCACATTTGAAGTGGAAATGATGATTCATGGAGGATTGCTGATAAAAGAGCTCATTTTATGTCAACTTTTCATATCAACTGTGTTAATGTGATTAGGGGAAACTATTGCTGGGAGACGAAAAACAAAAAGGATTTAGCTGCATCTGAAAATAGAACAGATTTGATTCTATTCTACTTTACACAAAGAGTGTTTGAATGAGCATGCTTGTCATAGTGCTTGAGGGGCAGCTGCTGTGGATCAAGATATACTCCCACATGCTGGACACACACACACACACACACACACACACACAGGGACACACACACACACATCACACACATGCACGCCCTGATCCAGTTCCTTTGACAACAACAAGACAGGTGCTCCAAGGATAAAACCCCACCTCTGTTAGAGCGGCTGACAGAGCCATTTGTGTTGGCTTTAAGCTACAATGTTAAACTAGTGGCATCACATTCAGTTGAACAGTGTATAAATAATATGTTGAATTCTTAAGAGTTCATTTGTTTTCACGGTTTAACAGAGGAAAGTGCACTGCACGTTGTTTGCAAGTCCTCATCTATAAGAATGTGGCAACCTTAGAACAGTTTATCACTTAAACAGATCAGTGCATCAACTTAATGTCTAATTAACTTCAACAAGAGTGGATTGGATACACTTACACTATATAAAAAGCTTTTAAAGCTGCATTAGGCAAATGTTGCCCACCATGGTGCAAAAGGACCTCTTATTAGATTGCGCCATGTTCAGCTTCCTTCAGAAGTCAATTGTCCTCTTTGGCTCGCCATCGTTTTGCACTGAGTGGGAAGCACACATCTGGGTTGTGCCAGTTCATATGATGGTGAGAGCTGTTGAAATCCAGCCACATGGACCAGTGAACTGAGAGCGGTTGAACGCTTGAAAAGAGCAGAGTGCTTTCATTCACGGGGTAGTTGACAGTACTGGAAGCCCACATCATCAGAAGTATCTTATTCAATGTCAAAATCAGACAAAGAGCTGTAAAAGAATAAAAGAAAAAATCAAAAATCAAAATATTGTATGAGTCGCTTGGAAATGTTAAATTGAAAAGCAACTGGGAGACAGCATATAACCCTGATCACAACGAGGCGCGTCACTACGGGTGCAGCTGCTTCAAAAAACACTTGGCGAAGCCGACAAAGCAGCGTGGCGAGTCTGAGGAGCGAGGCCGCGTACCCAACGGGACAATCAAAAGTGATTAACGGGGAAAGAACACAATTTCGGCGGACGTCAAGCTCTTGCTGTTATAATAATTATGGGGTGGCCTTGAATGGCGTAGGTCATCGTGATTCGATGCCGTTAATAACAACCTTTTGTCTGCATTTGCCATTGTCCCACTGTTCCTACACATGAAGGAACAGGAAGGAAGTGTTGAAGGATTAAAGCCAGACTCTTGCTTGATGTCGTGTTGTGCCACCTGGGCCAGGTGGCACGTTAAGGAGCGTTGTGACTCCGCACCTTGCACGGAGAAACTGTGAATAGTTTAATTTTAATGCGTCTGGAAAACCACTAGAAAAAAAGGTAAAACTCGGCAAGACAGGATTGCATGCCAGGTGCTCTGTGTGATAGGAAAATAATGGTTCTGCTGCTGACCGGGGCTAAACTCTTTCTGAAATCTTGCATTTCACAATTCAAACAGTTCTCAGCAGACCTGTCTGTGGTGGAATACCATACAATACGACTCAATCATGCAGCAGATCCATTTTGTGTCAGGAGAGCATTGAGTTCACCTGGTAGAACTTTTCCTATTTTGATGACTTATTTTATTTCTTTCACATCAGATGTTTGAATCCCATTTATTGATTTATAAAAATTTCAATTTTGAGAACGAAGAAATACCCTATTACCCTAACTATTGTTCTTTTATAATGTATAATATGCAGCAGTGGAAATGGAAGACATGATATGAACCTTACAGGATTGATAACAATTGGAGTAGAACATTTGCATTTGAACGCACAAGGTGAGAAACAAAAAGGAACTTACATTATTAGCTGTTAAAAACTAAGCAACAGCAAAAAAAAGAAGACATCTCTACTCTGAGGTATTAGTTTGGGCCCGATGTAATCCATCTGATTAATTTGGGTCATTGATTTGGAGCAATGAATCATTACACTTCAAATAAACCATTTTTTTCAGATTGGCACAGTAAAGGTCTTTGTGTACTTTTGTTTAGATAATACAATTTACTCAAACTCATAAATCAGACCATCTGTAATTTATAGATTCTGCTCTCCACCTCTTTGTCTACTTCTGACCATGTCTGATTTTCACCATGCTTATTAAAGCTCAAAGGCTGCAAACATTATATTGAAAATACACCTGCAAACCTCACAGTGGATTGTGGAGACATAATCAAAAACAGCCTGAACTCCATCAAACCGCCAGACCTCAACTATTGCCAAAGTGCTAAACTATGAATCTACACTATTTTATAATTTTCTACTGTATAGTCCTACACCTTTGATGGATAATTTTGTTTATCTTAATTTCATCTAATTCCATTTGATACTGTGTGATGGCTAAGATGGACACGTTTGAGAAAGGGTTTGAGAGAGCCATAACGTATTTGAAAAATTACAATTAAATCAAGTCTTATTATTACAATTACTATCTAAGCATTTTCAGTACTTAGCATCTGCACTTGAACTGCCTACCGGCATTCTATATATCCATTTAATATCTAAATGCTCTTGTTTTCACCCTATTCATTTCACTTGTTGCTGGTTTTATGAAACTGCTGAAATGAAGCAGTCTCGTCAATGATCATTTATTCCCCGACTGCAGATTACAGTGGGTCCGCATGTAACCAGTGTGTGCTTGAATGAGAAAACATCCTGTGACTTTGAGCACCCTCGCTTGTCAGCTCAGCCTGCAGCGAGGCTCAGTGTTGTTATCTAAGCCGAGAACAGTACGGACCCGCCAGTGCCTCTACCTGGTTCTCGTAATTCCCAACAGCAGCACACAGGAGTCAAACTGGAGTGTCAAACTGTAATTACTCTGCCACCAGGGTGTTCCTCACTCGGCAAACAAACCACACCATATATGGAAATTAAAATACTAGGGCTAACAGAAATATTTCGGGGGGAATCAAACATAACATTCGAGAAATGTCTAAATATCAGATGTGGTTGTATACATAATCTTTTACTTTGTATTTTGTACTGTAAGTCAGCATTAAAATACCTTGTATAGTATACATGTTGTATAAATATGCATGTGCACAATGTGTGGTATTACATTTATATGAAACTGCCGGAGTAAATTATTCCCTCTGTAGATTACAGGAAAGTAGTTCTTGTTGACCAATTAAAAAAAAAATGAATGAAAAAGATGTATGTATATAATGTGTGCCATAAAAGCCTGACAGCGTAGTATTGATCATGCATTTTACCATGAAGGAACAACGTGAAGTAGTGACTTGCAGTCACATGAAGTAGCTAAGTTTTTTTTTTCAATTTCCAGTAGAATAAAATGATAAGATGGAGGGGTAAAGATGTTTACAACATCCTGAAGCCCCAGTTTGCATGAACCATTTTGGACAACAATTGGATCGGAACATGTGATAGCACTTTGAATACATGTTGAAGCTATTTTTGACTCGCTGTAGAAGGTGTAAAAAGATGCAGCTAAATAGGCAGAAGTGGCACTTACTCAATGCAGCTGTCAAGTACATGCAAAGGAGGTTCTAAGTGCACTGGGCAGCTAGCTCCATATACCCGGTTGAGAGCCAGCCAGTAATTTAGACCCATCGTGATTAATCAGCAGCTGTTAAGCTTTAAAGTCCTTTGTCAAATATGTGGGGCTCTTGGCTGAGGGGATCCAGCAGCATATGAGTTTTAATTTTCCTTGTGAGAGCATTTTCTGTTTAAAAGGTGGACCCAACATGTTAAATGTTTTGTGTCAAAGAGGTGTTGCCATTACTGTGATTTTCATTGCTCTGGTCTCTGTTCTGTTGTTTTAGATTGTGTTATGTATTAAAATGTCAGACATGCAAACTGCTCTCTGCATGGCTCTGGCAGCACAGGTGGCAGCATAAACCACCATAACGCACACGGAAATATCAAGTGGCAGTATGTTGACCATTTAAAGTGGCAATTTCTCATATTTTGCCAAGGGGGCAACAGGCGGTGTTTGGTGCCAAGCAGTTATTGGTGTAGCAATCACTGTGCCTTATTTTTGGTGTCAAATTGTTTGATGAATACTGAGTTGTCACTTAACTGCAAATAGTGAAATTTGTCGTCTCTTTTTTTTCATGCAAAATTCTGGAAACAGGCACGGTTTCTGCAAAGACTTCTAATGTCCAGTTTAACACTGTTTAGCTCGGCAGTTACAAATTAGCATGAGAGTAATGACAAAGATGAATGGCAACCTTGGTTATAAAACAAGCGGGAGTCACAAAAGGTGTGCCAAGGTCAAGATCAGTCAGCATCGTTTGTTGGCAGCCAATCATTTTTCACAGAGAGCAACAAATTCACCAGTCTGTATTACGAATAGATGAAGTCATTTCATTTACGAACAAGTCTAACCGGGTTTTGAATTACAAGAGCAGGTCTCATTGATGGATAAGGCCTGGTCTTGTGTGAACAGAATGTATACATATATGATGGAGTCACATCCAACCTATTAGCTCCAAACCCTATCAACTCTCTAACACTGTCCAATACATGATGAACCGGCTAAGTCTGCTGAGGAGGCGAGAATCACTTTAATGTAGGCACGTCATACCAGCCACACAGTGATTACATCATCTCTGAGATCCAATTGAGCCAATTGTCTAAAACTCTTTATTCACAGACTTCCAGGTCACACATGACACACATTTAATACAAAAACAAGTTAAGACTGATATGTATGTCTTCACTTGCAAGCGAAAGCAGTTATAAATAAATATATTTCATGTTTTTTTTTTTATGTTAGTGCCATCAACTAATTCCCTGGACGGTTCCCTTGAGATAGATGAACAAAATAGTAGCCCTACAACTACGTAAAACTAAATCATGTTGCAGATTTCTGAAACGTTCGTGTACCATTATCATGGAGATCAGCAGCGCCTGAAGTGTAGATGCTCTCATTGTGATGCGCAACACCACCAAGCTTGTTAGCACTAATGACATTAAAGTGCATGTGTCCTGTTGACTGATGACAGTTAAGTAATCACACGGATGCGTTGCTTAACATAAATTACAGCTAAGATATGTAATGCACCATGTCTTTAGTTAAGGCTGATTTTGTGCATGAATTAAAGTTGTGTTCTCTCTTGAAGCTTTTGAGCTCTTAAAACTAAACAATTAGGTGGATTAATCAAACACTTGGTATTATCTTGGGACAAGTGCATGCAGAATCAAGGTGTTAAGCACATCAATTAAACATTTCATTATTATTTGTTGCAATTTGCCATTTTTTTAAATCATAAAATGCAGAATATATATGGTGTGCCAGTTGTAGAGAGGGGATGATAGATGTGTTCCGTTCACACAAATGTATTAGTTTTGATGGGACCAGTCAAAATATTCACCATAGTTACAATCTGAAATCTGAAAAACTGTGCAAAGAACACAGATTTGAAAGTTTTGAAAATCTAGTTTTATTTTGTCCAAGTTTTAGAATTATAACAAACACATTGTTTGAATACTTGCAGAACGAGAAGTTACAAAACAGATGATTGACAGTCGATCCAATATGTGGCTCTTTGATAAGGCTTTTATACAATGTCCTTAAGAGCTTGCGGCAGGAAAAGCAAAGCCTCTGTATAATAAATGGCCTCCATCCTCACAGCTGCTTTCATTACCGTTCATTCAACATGGTGTCCAGCGGTCAATATTTCTTCACCTTGTGCAGCACAGATGCCAGATTAGAAGCAGCTCCAAGGGTAATCATGAGAAGTGTCTGAACTCACTTGTCAGGTGCAATCATGTGAGTCTAGAACATTGTATCTGTCAAAAATGAATAATTAGGAAAGATAAAAGGAGCTGTATTTAACAACAATATTCTGAACATCTGTATAGCAACAAACAACTATTTGTTAAGTAAATGTCTGATCAAATAATTAAGTCTCTCTGCCTCTGTGTGTTGTTATTATTCATCCCCAGGGGGAAATGTGTTTGTAGAAGCAGCAAGCAAAGTTACAGAGTAAACTTAAAAATATTAAGTATGAAAAATACTTCATATTGTAATATACAATACAATGAAATATTACATTTAAGAAAATTAAATAATGAATAAAATGCAAAGTATATACAGTGTATAAAGTATATACAATGAAATAGAAGTATAAACAGTGAAATCAAATAGGTATTAAATTAACTAACTAAATGACAAAAGCGGTGTTAGGGTTATTTATATTGATTAAATTGACGGAGGATATTTTAGAGCATGTTAGAGCATATTAGAGCATGCTACTGCATGTGAACGTGCCCCACTGGTTAGCTCACAGCTGCTGTTCTGCACTGCTCTTATACGGCGTTTACAGCTGATAATGCAGTGCCAACTGACAGGGTTGTCTTCGTGGAAGTGAAGCACCCACCCTCTGATTCCCCTCAGATAAACATTGTTAGCTCTGTTAGTACTTTCGCTGTAGTTTACACTGTTAGTGCTGTTAGTTCCATTAGCTGTGAGACGCCGGCCATGTTGAGAGCTGTTGAGAGGCAATAAAAATGCTCTCAATATCGGATCCTGCAAGTTTAAGCAAGCCGTCTTAAATATGATATGTAATATGATATATGAATAGGATTGTATATGGTTGGATAAACCCATTAGGATTCTGTTTGACAACTGAGTGAAAATGTATCCTCAGAGAGTGCTGTAGAATTCCTTTTTCCTTTTTCAACTGAAAATGAAGATAACATGTTATTGGATTACACAATATTCTCTGAAAGTCAGATAAATTCCCTTATTGAATTTGTATGTAATTATTGATAAACACCCTGTCCCTCCACAGGGTACAAAATACTAGACCAGATGCAAAACATCTGCAAAAATGTAATGTTTTGATTGTTAAATGTGTAGATTTAACCCTATAAAAACCCTGGAACTAATTTTGGCTCTAGACCTTTTTTTCTTTTTCCCTGTGTTTGAGTCGTCGTAGGAACCCCAATTTAATTCCAATACTTGTGTTTATTGTATGTATTTGTTCAGCAAAGTCTTGGGAAAATAATGTATATCTGCAAAAAAAAAAAAAAAAACACTTTCAGAAGATATTTTGATTATAACCGTGAACATCCAGCACGATATGAGCAAGCTTTCCCAAAAATGCCTCCTTGAGCGGTCACCAAGTTTTTCAAACTGTATTATGGTGCCCTAACAACAGCCCACATACTAATAAGACATCTTTTTGGAAAGATTAGGGCCTAAAGAAAAACTGTGTCGTTCGGTTCAAAAATGGAGTTTACGTAAGTATTTAAACTTAACGGTTATTTTAATGATGTTTTACACCAGATGTATCTTCTCACAAGGTTTGCGGTATTGTAGCAATTTAAATGAAGTTAAACAACGATGTGGTTCCGGAGATAATATGTTGTCGTTTTTTTGTCTGATAATAGGTGCAGGGGGATTTTCACACACTGTTTTTAAAGGTTACACAGTTGTCTACACTTAGACATGTTTCAAAATCCACTTTGTAAACACTTAATTGACTTGTTGCTAGGTCCCGCCCCTTAAATTATGACTGGCCAATCAGAATGTGGCATGAGCCAGCTCCGACCAGGGTCTGACAACTAGTTGTAGATGTTTCTAGGTACAAACCTGGGCTTCCTAGTGGCTCTGACAACTTGACGGAGTAGCAGCTGGGGGCAGGGCTTAATAAAGGATCAATTGACCTACATATTGATCCCATGCATACACTGTTATTAACTTACATTTTGCTTATAGGGATTAAGTTTGATTTCAACCAGCAATTAGTGAAACATGCATAATTGTATAACAACGCTTAGGCTGCAGGGGCGGTTTTCTTCCTCTGTGCTTCATGAATAGCATGGTATTTTGGAATTCTCTGATTTCCCGAATGGTTTCTGTAAAAAAAATGTCTTAATTAGAGTGGCTTCTTGCATTGTAGGATGTTGAGAGGCAACAGAGAACATAATCACCAACCTCATGTGTTGTATTAAAAGTTCTGAAGTTAACTCTTGAGATAAAGCTAGCATGGAAACAACTTAGGCTTTTACTTGTTCATTCTTGCCATTTAGTCTTTATGTATAAAGGTACCTACTGTACCTGCCATCTGGTGGGCAGCAGCCCACAGACATTTAGTCTAATTCCACACGATATAACTACAACTAAAAACGCTGAATAACATTTTTTTTCCATGACATTACAGACTATACTATACAAGCCCACAGCAAGAATATACTATCTCTCGAATGCCTCATAGGTACATCAAGCCTTCAAACAGAGCAAGCACTAAGCTCTGTTTCACCTTTAAAAAAATCCTTCATTTGACATTTATTACTCTGGCTGGCCTATAAATAAACATAATTTCTAGTGGGGACAAAGTTTTTCTGCTAGTTACATGGCTGCCCTTAGGGAAGGTGAGCCCTTGCCTAAACCCTCTGAGATATCTCCTTTGCCACCCTCAGCAGCATGAGGCTATTATTTTTCTGTAGTCCGTGCTCCTCGACGAGGAGTCAAGCTGACAGTCATGCTGGAACTTAAAACTTCAGCAACTCCTATCAGAAGAAAACAAGCAAAATACAAATACGACTTGTAATGCCGTGTTCACACCAAAACAGTTGTGAATATTCGCAACGCCACTTCGCCTATATCGCGCCGCCCAGCAAAAAACTCGCTCTAGTGGTTAATTCGTTTTTCGCAACCATCGCTGGGGAAAGGGGGCGGGGCTTATCTCCATGTCAGTGAAAACATTTACTATTTCCGCCATTTACCATTGAAATAACCACTAGTTCTGCTTTATACTTGTTGAGAAAGTCCCACACACGTCGGAACATCAAACGCCCCCGTGTCTGGGTTCATAATATTATCCGTAGTCGCACACAGCTCCGACTCCTCCGGGACGAGTGTCTGAATGAAGCCGCTTCCAGCGCTCCTTCAGCGGACCCGCAGTTTGATTCAGTGACGGCAGAACGGCGGTGATGCCGGGCGGAGCTTCTCAACGCTGATTGGCTTTCGCAACTCCGCGTCGGGCGAATTGAATTATTGGCGATGAATTATTTCATCGCCAGCGAAAAAGCGAAAAAGCGAAAAAGCGGAGTTGCGAATATTCGCAACGCCATTTCGCCAGTATCGCGCCGCCCGGCGCAACCTAACGCGGCTGTGCATTGACTTAACATGTAATCTGGACGCGCGAATATTTCGCAACTCTTTTGGTGTGAACACGGCATAAGTCTGAAGTTCTTCTATCAAAATATTGATTCAAATTTAGCTTTTACTGGTTTACTGTTTTCGATCAATGATACAAATATCCAATTGCATGCTGGAGAGAGCCACATGTTATAAAATACCTGGTTGGATTCTCTCATCCTGGTCTCATCCTTTTAACAATTAGTACATAGCAGCTTTTGTAGAAAATCTTACACATTCAGAAGAAAGTTTTTAATGTAACATTCACACAAAACTAACTTCAGACGATATAATGTGTCTTACAGCACAAATTAAACCTTCATTAGGCCATTACTGAGGTGAATGTAAGTATGAAGAGTTATTCAATTTTAGCATAATCACCAAACTGTAATTGCTTTCCCCTCCAGTGTATTGGTATACAAATTATAATATTGTCATCCACATGTCACTTAGAAGTTAAAAGAGAAGTCTCTGGTCATTAGTGAGCTTTTCAAAAAACATACTTTGACCTACTGTAACAATGACGCACTGTAAACAATAATGTAAAGATGGATTTTGCCTCTCCAGAGGCCATCATACATGTTAATATGAATTTAATAAGAATACATCTGGGTAGAAATGTAAATTGGCTGCCTCTTGGCAAGTCATGGTGATTGGACCGATTTGTTTTCCTATTTGATTTCAATTGAACCAAACCACCATGAATCAACATAAATCAACACAAATATCAGTTCTCATACTGCCAAGTTGTTAGACCTTTCATGAAAAATCTGAATGTCTGTGTTGGGGCTGCATAGAAAAACACCCTGCTGCTAAAACAACAACTTTGTAGTCTTCAAAGTAGAACGTACACACATAAAATGTATTAAAAAAGTCACACAACCAGGGAAACACGTTGAAGCGATGTGTCCTTAACCTCCATGTCAGTCATAGGGAATTAAGTCATTTAGCTGTACGTCATATTAAAGTCTTGCAGTTCTAGAGGGAAACACTTAATGTAAATCTATGTCCTGAGGTCTAATCCGAATTGAGTGTTCTAGACAGTGTTTTCCTTATTTTTTGCCGTAACTGAGAAACTATTGTAGGGATTACAGACACAGCCTCTAGCCAAAGCATCTAAGTAGCACTAAGAGGAAACACTTTCTTACATTTCTCATTAAATGTTGCAAATTGACTTAGCTTCAAGTCTGCTTTGAGTTGCCTGGTAAAGCTGACTGTCTGATACTTTTCTTTCTTCTTTCTTTTGCCTCACGGGTGAAGATTATTGCCTCGTACTCCTGACCCCAAACCCCTACCTGTGTTAGACAATTTAAGAAACTAAATCAAATGAAAAAGAAACAAATTAATTCTCCCAGGGAAGAAAATTAATCAATCTGTTGAAGTAGTTAGGCTTCATTACCGCAAACAGGATGCAGATTTTCAGAATTCATTTCTTTTGATCAGTAAGCTTTCTGAAAAAAATACATAACATATCAGCATATGTCATAGCCACAAGGGTATTACAAAACTTTCAACTGTTGAGTTTGCCTTGCCAAACAGTGACTTTTGTGATGAAGCGATTTAGCTGAGAAATAGCCTTTAAACATATTCGCTGTGGAAAGACACACAAGGTGGATTAAGTGAGAAGTGAATGACAGCAGCCGTTGCAGAGTGGATGGAAGACAGATGTTGCCAAATGGAAAACCATTTCAAGTACAAGCCTGAGGGACTCGGAATTGGGTTCACCTCTGTGACGTAGTTATAAGAAGTTGCAATGGAAGATACTCTTTTTATAGAAGATATGCATGATATATTGTTTTAAAAACATTGGGTCTTCATCTTCAGAACTGTCTTATTTTTTGAAGTTTTCTGATTAATAAATTGCACAAATATAATCTTTGTAAACATAAGAGCAAGTGGTTTTCAAAAGAGCCAAGATTGGCTTGACTAAGATGGCTGCTGACTCCTCCCTAAGGCTTCTCTTCAGCTTGCTTAGATAAATCTATGGATACCTCATAGAGCTCCGAGCGGCCTGACATTCTCCGTGTATCTATCTGTATAGCAATGAACTCTTCGGTCATATATGAATATTGATCAATATCCATTGTGTTTATTGCTATGTCAATGCTTTTGGGAGAAGTGGGTTATTTATAACTTTTTTATATGGAATTTATTTTAGTTTTTAAGCCAAACTTCCAGTTAACAGTCTTGATATAAACAGTAAACATGGCCAACAGATGGAGAATGCCAGAGTATAGCTTTATAAATTGTATCATAAACTGTGTATTTTCATTCAGTCCCAGTTGCAGTTAAGTAGGAGAAGACGTTGAATCATTACCATTTGATCTTGGTTATGATGGTGATATTGCATTTTAAATGTAATATGCCTTATATACTAGGCACTGATAAAACTCTCATGCTTTCCTTTATGCATCTCCATTTACTCTGGGATGGCAATATAAATAGGATGAATTACAATAGATTAATATCCGTTGTCTTCTCACCTTTTAAAAGGAGACTTTACATATGCATATAGTCCTTATAGTTGGAGAGCTAACCCTATTTTATTTTAGGTTATTTTAGTTTTTTTTGTTTGTTTGTTTTTCTTCTGAGGGATAGGGTTGGGCCTAACAGGTTAATTAGATTTGTACTGATTAACCACCAAGCAAGGCCTCACACAATGGAGACCAAAGTTTGATTTATTGGGAAATCGGTTTGCAATTATGGCCCACAAATACACTGGTTTCTGCACCAGCATCAGTATGGAAGCCCATTTGTCTTAAACACTCCACTGTGATCAAAATGTCTTCAAAGGGCCCATGTACAAAAGTGTAATTAATATTTTATTTTTAAGTTTTTAAGTTTTATTGGAACGAGTCTGCCACAGGAGATTGCATTCACCACTTGGCTTCATCAAAGTAAAATGTCAAATGTTATTAATGTTGTCTCCTATTCTAAACAATAATGTGTTTATATTTACATAATTATATGCTTTGGTTTTGCATCATTATCTGAAAATAATGTCATGATTGCATAATGTAAATCTTGTCTCCCCTAACTGGATTTTAAAGCAGACCCATTCAAGCACCCCATTTGAAATGTCACATTTGAAGGTATATGTCTGGATGGAAAATTTAATATAATTACAAAAAAAGTAATGTTTTCTTGGTCATTACAGTCATAAGATTGATACTAATGGCAAAAATGAGCTGTATTCACTTTTAAAATAGCACAGTGAAATGTAGAAAAAGTAATGCTTTGTGACTCCACTGTAGGTCATTGTGTGTACTCCATCTTCTGAGAAGGCCAAAGTATTATCAAAGGGTCATTTTATTCCAAATGTCAAGTGCAAATACAAGCGAAGCTGACATTGCTAGTGAGATCCCATCTGCTCAAAGTGCAAGTGAAATTGTGGTTAATGGAGTCGCATGTCCTTCGACTCCAGTGTGAGAAGCTCTAATGCACAATCCACATAATGGCGTCCGTACTTTAATGGTTTAGTGGTGTGACAGCATGTTATTTTCTGATAACCAAGAGAGTCTTTATGTCAGTGAAGTTCTGGGTGGATACAGTATAGTAGAAATACTATATACTGTATAGTAGATAATAGTAGGCCTATATAGATAATACAGAGCGTAATGTCTGCTGCTATATCTGATTGGATATGGCTATAAGGGCAGTGAAGGGACTTCCAGTTGTTCACAGTAACATTGTAAATCACTCTTTATTTCTTATACAGATGCATTCAGAGAAATGGAGCCCTTGAAAGGAATCAATATAGTTTATAGTAAACTATAGTTGATTTGTGATGTAGAAAGTTTACCGTGCAAATGGTATCAGAGTAAGGGCGATCTAATCGTACTGCCGGTTAACCAAAGTAAAGGCTCACCATAGCTTGTAGAATTGAGCACAAGAGACCATTCAGTTTATTGACTGACAGCTAGAAGTCGTGTAATTCTTCAAAGGCTTCCAACAATGGAACCAACCCATTCTTTACCTTTCCACCACAAGTGATGAGGTGTGCTTGACTTATCTCCCTGGCAATTTATTAAGCACTCAACTAAGTGAAAGAGAGACTTTTAAATAGCAGCCAGCTTTATTGATGCTGACGCTCACAGATCCAATCATTGCATTTGCATGCTACGAGTTAGAAACATAATGTCACATTTAAAAACTAAACTAGTGAACCTTTGTCCTGGTGGGCAGGGTGGCTGTCTCCCCATAGTTTGCATGTCGAAGTGTCCTTGAGCGAGACACTCAATGGGTGCTTCACAGCAGCCCACTGCTCCTAAATTGCTAAGAATGGCTTAAATGCAGAGGCCAAATTTCATATATGTATGTACAAATATGTAGTTAAGTTTAAATTAGCTGCCACATGGCACACACATTTTGCTGTTTGGTGTGATGTAGATATAATGTGTAATTGGACATGTGGTGTATAAGGATGATGTATAAGGATCTTACCTTTTACTGGATTAAATCCCTACAGCCATTTGCAGATAGAAGGCCTGCTCCTCCTCCCCTAGACTGCTGCAATATAACCTGCCGTTTTCCAATTTATGTCGTGCAAATAATCAGAAGTCTTTGGAGGTGGACTTTCAAGGGACACATTGGACACGCATAGTTCAGTGTGTATGGCCCCTGTCTGTGTCCAATGTGACCATGTGACCACAGAAAATCAACACGTTATTTCTTGTCACTACGCCACTGAGCTCAGGACCACCCGTTTCCCACCTATCTTCTCCCCAGGTTCTTATCCAAAAATAACAGGTAATTTGATCTTCAATAGCTGTGTTTTTCAAAAGTAATGTTTATAGTAATTGTGATAAAGGCAGAGCAAGAGCAGTACAAAGTCTGTATACAATTTCACAACAAGAAAATATTTGAGTATAATTCTGAGGACCTTGTTTCTAAGTTAAATATGTGATTAAACTGCATTTTTGTGCTTTTCAACTACACACACTTGCACATTACATTAGCATTTATCAAAATATCCCCTACCGTATTCGAGGGATAATTTTACATTTGCTTTTGTGCTGAGGGTTAGATGACAAGATCACACAAGCAGCAGCCAGAGGAGACTCCAGGACCTCACTGGCCAGGAAATGGACCAGCACATAATTTGCAGTAAATTCACAACCATTTTTTTGTTTACTGATTTTAGTACTGACTGAGCAAACACAATGAAAGGGGTTAGTTTATGGTACTAACAGTGCAAACAACAGCAGCGGTGCTGACAGAGTGTTTACCTGAGAAGAAAGCGGAGGTAGGCTCTAAGATTTTGCGACGGCAGCTGTAACCGCTGTATGAGAGCACTGCAGAGTGGCAGCTCAATATCAAACTGGTGGGGAGAGAACTGCTTCTTACCTGATATGTGATCTTTGATCATGTATTCTCTCTCTAATTCCAAACCATTACCACTGCACCCTCTCTTATGCTGTGTGCTGTTTGCCATGATTCACAACAATGTCATACAGGCCACACATTCAACATGTTTGAACATTGTAAGAGCATTTAAAGAAGATCATAATAAATAGAAGTTGGTAGAATATATTATGTATGAAATCTATAAATGTTTAAAAAAAGAAGGTTCCATAATTTGTTATGGGATGAAACTAATTCATTTTGGAATCAGTTCAATCCCCTTGCTTGCAGGCACAACTGCCCATTAGTCCCACATTACCAGCAAAATGTGTATCCATCTATTTGTGCAAGGCAGAAAACAAACATAGTCAATTATGGCTGACCTCGTACTAAACTAAGGCCTCCCAATTTAACTGTGGATAACCTTACTTTTTGGCATTGCCTGTCAATTACAGACCCCAAATATGCCCCAATCAGCTACATTGTGGCTGTCACTGTCCTTGGCAAGAGGGCAAAAAATAACCATTAAATGTGTTTTTTTTTGCAACATGGGTTATTTGTGTAGCTCTGACCATCATTCCTACAGGCTATTTTGATATTTCACTAACCATCTTAAGAAGTGGGATCAGCCTGTACAAGATTGATAGAAGAAAATCCAGGAAGGCAGGTAACCCGAATACAATTCTGATTTAACAGTTTGGACAACGACCCTAACATCTACGAGAGAAAGAAATGCTGCAATGCAGGTTTGAGAATGCATAAAAGAGAGATTGCCTCTAGATTCCCACTGGCTTTACCTTTCCACGTCTCAAATCAATATTGTCTATCTAGTGAGAGCTTTTGATATATGAGGAGTCAATGCAGTTTCCTCCTCTCCACTAACTGAGGTGCTTGCTCTTTTATCAAAACAAAACCTCAACGCTCATTATAACCAACCTTTCCAAAAGATTGTTTTTAGTAACTTCAGTGAAAATGAGAAGCGCTAATGGAAACAGTATCTCATTGGAGTTAGCAAAGAAATCCAAGGCCATTCCAATTTGACACTAACAGTTGTGTTTACTATGATGTCTTAATCACCACAGGGAGGTGGATGACTCCACATTGAGGGCTGGACACGATGTTCCTAACCCTGACTGCTTCCAATATGTATAGGTCAGAAGCTGTGCTAATTTAATTAATAAATAAACATTTTATTGATTTTAAATAATTTGTTAGTGGATGGGTATTGACCAAAGAGTCTCTCTGTCTCTTGAGTAATAAAACACGTACACTATTAAATGATGCAAAGAGGCTTCACTAAGTGTTACACTATCCTCAGAGTCAATGGATAAACATTGTTCATCAAACAGCGCTGACAGTAAATAACAAGCAGACAAATGAAAATACATTTCAATGTCGGTTATACAACATTATTGGTTATATATTATAATAAAATGATATATATATAACATTTGTATGTATTATAATATTCTAAAAATGGAATATATGAGTATATAGTGGGGTATATAAAATGAGTCGGAATTTATTAGCTGTGAGGAGGGACAACTTAGTGAAATACAGCATGTCCAACGTAAAAGGCAAGCAATAATTCAGATGCAAATTGCACAGTAGTCTTTTTGAAAAGTAGTCGAAATCAACTATACTATGAAGAAGAACTTTGCTCTTGAAACCCCCGCATGCAGCAGCATAGGTGTGGAGGTGGACAGCAGCACTGAAAAGCACAATAAAGGCGTCAGTGGCATACAGGAGCCAGGCTTAAATGCTGCAGTGAATTACACTCAACACCTAAACAGAAAAAATAACATATTGGCTATAATGTTGTATGTTCATTTTACACAGCAAAAAAAAATATCAGTTGCTGCTTTACTTTTAAAAGATGGAATGGGTTACTCAGTATTGCCAATCATATAACGGATGTATTAGAAGCCCTCCAGCTTCTTCGTCGTGAACTGGTCTTGAGTGCATATTAGATTTTTTTCACTGGTATTAGTTTGGGATGTACTGCCGCTGGCTGCTCGCTCATCTGTACCATCGACTGTGCGGTAAAATTGTATAACATTTATCAAGAATGACAGAAGTTATCTTTTTTAGCGCTGGTGTTGCACGAGATTCGGTGCGTACTTTGGATTGTTCAGCTTTACATATTGTACGAAACCAACAGAATTCTACAACTTTTCTTTGTCCTCCTTCTGTATGACTGTTACATTTAACCAAATGACAAAAAGCATGTCAGCATATAATTAACATGGTCCCATGCAACACAAAGATGATAGTATTAGCTGAAAGGTTTCTCAGGGTTTCTTTGTGGTCTACCGAAGGAAACCTGCAGAAATATGTTTGACCAATTAAATCCTTTTTTTCAATTGATGTCAGAAACAATATCTACATCATTCTGTAATGATTATCCATAGGAGAGTGTGTATCATCAACGGGCCTTTGGAATAATTGGCATTGGTCTTCAGGGTAACAAACTGTTTGACTAAAGGGCTATTTGTTGTTCCAATGGGACATTTGTTGGTGTGTTGGCTGTTTCATGACAATGGTCGTTAGGGTTAGTGTGTATTGTGTAGTTAACATTATCCCCACAGGCCCTTTTTAGGAGGAAGCTCATTGGGCCTCAGTGACAAACATGGAACACAGAAACGGGGATAGTTTGCAACTGGTGTGCATAATCGTAATTTTGAAATTTGTTATGCAGATTGTCTATATTGCGTCAACACATTTCCACACGTGAGAAACAGCTTTAATTACATTTTTATGAGAAATTTGAACAAAATCTGATATATTTGAGAAAGAGGCACTGTCAAACACTATATCAATTTAATTCAATGGAAAAATATTTTGTCGTCGTGAGATGACAAGATAGTTCAGGTAATAGGCATAGAGTATGTATGCATATACGAACACACACACTCACACGCACACACACACAAATCTAAGGGAATTCATGAAGGCCAATAAAAAACCCTTTTTTGCCATTGGCCTGTTCTCTGAGCAGGATCTCTTTGAATGTGCACCTTATCTGTCATGGAGAGACATATCTAACTACCTCCCTATTACTCTGCCATTATACGCTGCCACTCTGTGGCATTTTCACAAAACCTTTGCCTCAGTGAGAAAACACGATGGCCTCCAATTGAAAGCATGTTAAAAAGGTCATACATCCAAATAAATGCCAACAATGCCAGAGTATTTCTCTCCGTATAGAAACACTCAACCAAAACAGAGGCTTGGTGCACACAGGGAGAGTGTAGTGGAAAAAAGACTTGATGAAATGTGAGTCTGCCCTTTAATTAAATAGCGCAGGATAGATTTTTTTTGGGCCACAGATGAATAGAACTGTAGAAGAAACTAAGCTTCATTATGACATGGCATGGTGTCCTATGTGATGTGGCTTTTAGAGGGTAATTAAATGTAAAACTGTATCTACAAAGTTCAAAACCTTTGTTAAAAAATGCTGTTTATTGTGTGTTTTTCTTAGAATATGTCAACCACTATCAGTTTCCAACAAGATATGTTCCACATTTTACTCGTGAGCTTTCATAACAATTGTCAGTGAGGAATGGAGCACAGCTTGTATGTGTGATAGTTATGCTGTTGAGAGCAGAGGCAGCACATTTGACTTCAACCCCAAGCTGACAGCCTAACTTCCTGCGGATATATTCAGTCTGACTTTTTCCAAGGTTATAGAGACATTCATCAGTGCTGAGTTCTTGCTAAACACAATAGAAGAAGAAGAAGGAGAAGGAGAAGAAGAAGACTAAGAAGAATGAGGTCACTTTCTTAAAGCACAGGTCACTGACTGAGCTTTACATCTTATAAACCAAGTGCTGTTTTAGTGGGGAGACAATGCTGTCATACGAAGTAATATTTGATTAATCTAGTCCTCCAAAAGCATTCGACTATCATTCATTACAGTGAATCTCTGTTAAATCAGCCATGGACATGTTATTTCCCTGTGGGATTATTGGCTGGCTTGAAGGATCTGTGTAAGAAATTCAATTAGACATGTATATTATTTCATTTATTCGTTTTTTTTCTCACTCTCAGTGACTGCCTGTTGGGCAGAGGGCATGAAATAACATTTGAACTATTGAGTATTTACAATTCACAATGCATTTCTTTGGGGAGGTAGTAGGAGTGTTTGATCTAAACCAAAGTAAACACTGCACATGGTGCGCTCTGCAGGGCTGTGTCTTCAACCTATATAGCCTTTGTTATGAGGCAACAACTCCACTGAGAGTATATACTGAGATAGGAAACACGTGTATTTTAATGAATGCATTTTATACCCCGACAGAAAACAATATTGCAATACACAGCTGAAAATATCATGAGGTTTTTTCATGCACATGAAGTTGCCAAACATGTACTGCAGCAGCCTCTTTTACAATTATGTACCCAGTATGAGGTACGGGCCAAGTAAATGAAGCATGGGATGCAGCATTTCAAGAATCAAAACCATGGTGCTGGTTAAAACCAGGAATTAATTTGGATAAAGTCCTGTTGCTTTCCCCGACATTTTAACATCCATAATGGTGGCTTTTTGTCAACATAATGAAGAAGTAAATGGTGTGGGGTAATAAATGACTTTGTTAAATGAAATGGAAAATGAAAGGTTGATGTAGTATCAGCCTTTTTTGCATTTTCATTGTATTGTGCTGCCATGCTCAACCCCCACATCAGTGTCACACAGGCAGACCTGGGTGTAGACTGCATGGTAAACACGAAGCGGAGGTCTGAATACAACAAGTCATATTCTTGGTGACCATAACCAAACTTTTCAGTCATGAATGTATCAGGAAAGCTGGATGTACCAAGGTAGAGTAGATTTGGAGATTTATCCATTGGCCAACCTGGTACTGCAACACCAAAATGTCATGTTCCATCACAAGGAACTATTAATTAACACAGCTCCAAAGTGAATGTATTATTATTCTTCAAATGCACATATCACTACAAATCTAATTATATTGTTTACATTAAGGTTAATTCCACGCCTGGTTGCCAAACAATGAAAGCACCCAATGCAAAATATCCAGTGTCTTTTTCAGCATTCCAGGCTTCAGTAGAGCTATCATAGGGCAAAAAGCTCTCCAGAGCCTCTATAAAAAAAACTACCCTCAAGCTCCCGAGTTACAGTACAATACAGAAATATCTTCATCCTACACACTGGGCAGCAGCTTGAATTGATTGATTAATTGCTTTGCTGATCTCGTTGGTCTCCTTGATATTAGAAGAAAGTAATAAATGTTCATGTCTCCAGGTAGTTTGGAGAGCCAGGCAAGGACCAAATTGCTTACAGAGTGGACAAGGAAGATTCCTCATTCCGCGATGAGCCGCTTGGCCATTTATAATGTTGAGTATACGATGACCCCCAGCAGGTACAGAGTCCAGACATTCATAACTTCTTTGTCAAGACACCTACAATGTTGGATAATGTGTGTCCAGTTGAAAAAGTGTAATTTACATGTGCTCCGGGGAACTGCATGGCAACATTCTTGTAATTAATCCAGGATGATGAACAATCAACAATCGACCAAAACAATTGCACATACCTTGGTTCCACTGACAATCTCACAATTGTTTTCCATTTTGTGTAAACCATTGTCTTTGGTACTCATTATGCATTCACTGGGCACCCCAGTTTAATTGCACTCATCAGAAGTGCTTTGGTCAGCAAAAGAGATTACTCACTTTGACCGAATGAGTTTCATATAAAAGCCTCGCCATTGTCTTACACAGCTCTATCAAGTATACTGTATGTGTTGTTGCATTGATGAGTTACTGACACGTTGTAGCCTGAACATATTAAATGCACTACATATATTGTTTTTTTTTGGTTTTGTCATGTATTTCTTTTGCAGCAAATTAGCTTCAATTGAGGTTTATCACAACAATTACAAGTTTGCAAGCAGCAAATAACGTTAACAAAGTATTGCCGAGTGGTTTGTTTGATTGTTATTACCAAATTATATAAATTCTAAGCTGGTTCTCATTGTGGAATCAATAACTTGGTTGACATAGTTGTGTCATCTGCATCCTGCATTTGAGCTATGTGTGAAATGTACTATGTATTGATTTTTTTTTTATCAAGGACAAGTGAACATCAATAATATATTCTGGGTTTCAAATAACGAGACATACAAAAAATGAGAAGCATATGTCATCTGTGTCGCCATGTGTCTTCCCGTGCTTCATAATTGGCGTGTCCTCCTCTTTGGAATCTGCCTGTCTTTTGCCCAGTGCTTGTGGTTGAGGAGAAACCGCTGCTGCGTCCTTGGGGGAGTCACACTGGGCCGGAGGATTAATGTGATGTTTAGGTCTAAGCGCATCGTCCATCATCCTGTACTACATCCAGGATTCAGCAGCAGTTCCTCTTTCCTCTGATGCGCATCCCTGTGGGTGGGTCCTTTAGCTTCCAAAAATGAATAAAAAGACATTCTATTATTCTAAGGTACTGTAGACTTCAGCTGTCATAAAAAAAAAAAAACGACATTGTGATTACATTTCTTTGAGATTTTCTCACTCTCCTTTTACTATTTGGTTCAGTTTTTCCCTCAAGGTTTTTCTTTCATTCTAGGCGTAAATTATGTGGCCAATTATAATCAGAGGTGATTTGGCTCGTGAATTTCTTCATGATACATTTTAATATATTTCCTGTTTTATGAGCAGTGTAGTTATTCTTAGCTGTTGCAGCTGTGTAGACCAGAGGTCCATTTCACAAATGATTGTCTCTGTGTTATCACATTTTGTCTTAAGCGTTACACAGTGTACATTATTTGCTAAAAACCTTTGTGTTGCTATGATCCTCCACACTTGTGCTGAGGTTATTATTTGTGCTTTCATCTTTCATAAAAAGTATCAGTATTTTTTTTTACATCCTGGCCTTGCTATATCTTGTATTATCTTTTTAAAAGCTATGAGGCACACACAATATCAAGTGGCATCACCATTTCTGCTACTATACACACAGTAAATAATTAACAAGAATAAACCCTTTTTTAGCCAGCATGTTTGGTTTACTGTTATTGTGTCCATGCAGTCTAAAATCAAACCAGCAAAGTGGCCACATCAAAGCTTTTATTTTCAGTTCATCAGAACAGGATGGGAAGGGAAATCCACATGCACTCTATGTCTAGTTGTTTAGTGATGCAAATTACAATAGCACAGAAGTAGTATGTTCACATTGGCAAGCTTGTGTGTGTCCAGTCTGTTGTTCAGCTGAATAAATCCTCAACCTCTTGGCATAGACGGCTCTTCCTAGTTTGGGATCGTGGGAGGTTCAGGGTGTTCTTACATGGCTGGTAAGATAATGGTATAGCAAGAGGGAGGACACCTGCTCAGATTTCCCTCCGGCCCCCAAATCAATCACTTAATCAGCCCCTGCATACAGCATGATGTTGCTGGGTTGTGGCTACTTTGGCAGCCCAGCTAAAATGCATGATGACAAATGTAGCATGTTTGCTTTGACTTATATTGGGAAACCTGAACAAAAAACTGATGGTTCTGTGTTTCCATGGCATTTGCAAGTATCACTTCAAAACTGGCTTCCACAGTTTCCAGCTCTTCTGCTCAAAATCCTACTTTATGCCTCAAATAAAAGGTGCCGAGGCAGATTCCAAGACACGCTGTTTTAGGTAGTGGGTGAGTTCCCGCTAATCCGCAAGAGAAGAAAGTGAGTTGACAGGGTGTGCATGACACATCACAGACAGGGGAATAGTGTCATCTGACTCCAAGGGCACTGTCCCTTTACCCCCTCACAGTATGTGCACTGGCTGTTTCGCTGAAATTGGAAGTGACAGCTCTGTGAGATACAGTCAGCTGTTAACATTATTCACTGGCCCTTTGTCACAAACGTGACCCCTTTGTCTTGACGTAAACTTAGCATAATGCTAACCCGAGTGAGTGGTAACACAAATATGTGAGTAAATATAGTTATGTCCTTTCAAATGTTGGGACAGCACATGAGCCGCTTGGACACATGAAAATAAGGGCCGACGTTGATGTTGGGAGATTGTTGGTAAATCAGCCTCCTAAAAATGTTGGTATGCTACTGCGTCTGTCACATAGCCAACATTGCCCATAGCAACATTGTGTTTACAGATGATGTTGTACTGTGCAATTTTTGGCATGAAACACGACCCACAATTCTGCCCTCTGTTACCACCTCAGATACACAAGTGCAACGTTTTATTTTTGTGTGACAGTTATCCAAATGTGTTTTCTGATAGCGCTGCCAACTGCTCAACTACAAGGAATGCCAAGATATGTTTCTTTAAAAAAGGAGAACAATCCAACACGAGGGTATTTAAATACTGCAGTCAGAGACAGTTAGCGTGTGCGTTGATGCACACACTATTTAATCTCATTCACCTAAGTGAATCGATTACACTTTATTTCGTGGAGCTATGGGAGGAGGAAATCACACTTCTGTAGATTATTGCATCCAAAGTGTCTTCATGGGCTACTTCACACAACAGGAATCAGCCGTGTAATTAATGTACATGCTGTCCAAGAATGATTATGTTATTGCTCCTTCTAATGAAATTAAAATAGACCCATATTTTACTTGTCTCCTACATACAGTGCAGTCCAGAGGTGTTAGGAGAGTGGTACATTACTGTGTTGTCTTGTGGCCACACAAACACATCATTCCAGCCATTCTCTAAACTGTTCATGCTCTTGAGGCTTGCAGGGGGGCTTCCCAGCACACACGGCTAACTCATGCAGACAGACACACATCACACATTAACACACATACACATTAACACTTGTGACCAAATTAGAGTTGTCTTCAACTGCAGGAGGAAACCCAGGCTCAAATGAATGAACTCCACATAGGTGTGTGGTAAAATAATCCTTTATATTGTAAATTAGGAGTTTCACATTTAGAGGGACTGTCGTCACTTGGAAATTCAAAGCGTTGGCCATTTGTTCGAATGCTTCAAACCAGAAAATCAACCTTGTGTGGTTGTGCAAATTTGAAGTAACTTGAAGTTGCTATTTAGATAGAAAGGCCCTTGCACCTTTTCCAGCACACACAATCACACATGCACACTGTAAACAAATACACTCACCTGTCAGGTACTCAGTAGGTATTGAATATGATGAGCATGATGAAAAAAGAGAGCTATATTTACAGCCCTCCATATGATGAACATGATGAAAAAAGAGAGCTATATTTACAGCCCTCTACGAATTTATTGTCTTTATATTGTGACAAATTAAGAGTGCATATTTAATAGGGTGCTTTGATAACCCAGAAGCTGTCTTTCCATCACAGTCGTTATTCCTTTTTTTTGCTTCTTCTTTTACAAACGCACATCTGCATTACCACCACATATTGTTTCTAGCATACAGCAACATTCGAAGATAGGAACTAATTATGTATGTGCACTGTCCAATTTGACATTTTAGTGACATGAACATATGCAAGTGCGTTACAACACACACACAAATATGAGATATATAATGCGTCTTATTTATTTACACTCTTCTGAATTAGAGTCCACACACGCCCACACACAGCCACACAACTTTCCCCCAGCCTAACGTTGTGCATGAATAACACCTAGCTCTCCTCGCAGAATCCCATCTGGCAGCTTAGAAGCCAAGTGACCCTCTTAATATGGAACAGGTCAGCGTTTTTGTGATTACTGCCATTAGATTGTGCAACACCAATTTAAAGTCTTTTCATCATCTGAAGCAAAAGAAAAAAAGAAGAAAAATGGGGGAACCCCAGGAGCGAGTGAGAGTGAAAGGGAATGGGGAATTAAAGGGGAATATTACAGGCAGGGTTAAATAATAGAAGAGAGGAATGTGACTGAAAGTAAATGAAAAGTGAGTGACATAAAGCTTGAAAACAACTGCTTGAGTGGTTGGTAGGTGTGGGAAGTATGGAGAAATGGGTGGCAGCATTCGCCATGTTCATAAGTGCAGAGTGACAGAGTTAATTATAGCCATCCGGATGTTCTTTTGTTCAAAGGGAGAAGACAAAGCCAAGAAAAGGGAGAAAATACTCAGCAGGTGGAAACAGCTGTGCGAAAATCCCTCGGGCACAGCAGCACATTCGTTAGCACACGTGACTCTTCTTATTAGCTGAATTCTTTTTTTTTTGTTGCATAAGAACTGTAACACTATGTCCTTGTCACTTCAACAACTTTCATGATTTTCCCTTTCTCTCAAACTGCACCTCTGCTTAACTTTGCTTAACTTTGCTTTCTTTAAGCAATTCCACCCACTTCCTGTTCCCTTCCGTACCACATCACTATTTTATTGCAGCTGCATGTGTCACGCAGTACTTAACCGCTGTCACTGAGCGCATGACAGCAGTTAAACAGGGTCAAGCCTCTGCCAAAAATACAAGGTGATAGACATTCAGATGATTCTGTTGTGTTTCCACCTACAGCTAATGCAGAATAAAGTGAATAATCAAAGTGAAAAATAAATGAAAAAGCATGAAAAATGAATGCTCTAATGGGGAGAACACAGTTATTGAAAGGGGCGCACAGATATTGTTCGACAATTCACAAGGTGTTAATATCAATCATATTGGTTTTCATGCTGGGTTCATGAACTTGCTTAAGTGTTGGAGGAATCTTTTCAAGAGGAATCAGTAAGCCCACTCACGTCCTGGTGGGAACATTTTAATGAGAGTAAAGTAAATAGTGTATGTTGGCATATCTTTTGTATTCAAAGTGTAATTTAAGGTCAGAAAAAGTCGGGAGCGGAAAGAAAAATATTAATGCAAACTACAATCATGAATCCATGAAGAAAGAGAGCCGGGTGCTGGAAGGATAACACCAAAGCGGCAAATAAAGTCGAGGCAGAGAATGAGCAGAGTGTGACAGACTAAATAGGTCGCTCAATTGTTGTTGTTGGCAAAATGCAAGCTCAGCTGATGCATCCCCTGATTTACGACTTAGGACCCAGCTATAGATATCCAAACAAAAGACTTTGCCTCATTTCTGCCTGTCAAGTCCTTTATTGAATCGGAGCAATTTCATTACAATATGTGTAGATTTTGATTTAACGTAACCATTAAAGCTGTGTCTGGTATTGCATATTAAAAATATCTGAACATTATGATACCACCATAGTTAAATAACGTCTGAAACATGCTAACTCATTGGTGCTAGCATCACATGAGAGGTACTTCTCCGTACATCATTCAAGAAGCCATTTGCTGCGTAGACATTTTTGTATATTATTGTGTGTTCCTTGCTGTATTAAAAACATACTGCGAACCCATTACGATGTGCAATGTATCCGTTACTTGCCCTGCTTTAGTATCTTCATTGTTCTTCTTATGCACATTGAATGCAAATGCTGCTAATTTTGCGGGCCTATAATAGCATGACTAAAAAAGCAGAATTGCAGAATTGTTGAAACATATTACCATAGAAAGTGACTCCTATCGAAGATGTAATAGACTATTCCTGAGTAGAATTGAATGCCAGTTAATAACAATGTATGGGAACATTTCTAACTCCAGGTCTCCTCCCCCGATCAATAGATTTTTCTTTCGTTCCATTGCTCATAGCAGAAATGTCCACTCCATCTCAATTGTCAGAGGCAGCTGGATCCACTTATAGGTTCTTCTCAGGTAATTGCAATGCAAATGAGGTTCTCCAAAGACAAAGTAGCCACCCTGAAAGAGAGGCCATGTCCTCCGTTGGCTGTCTGTCTAGTGGTTTGTCCAAGGAAAGGCAGAAGACATAAGTCACCACTTTGATTAATAAAACATGACTGAGAAATCCTGATGATCTGCAGGGGAGACAGCTTTGATCTCCGTCTAACTGTTGAGAAACACCAGCGGTCTGTGCTCGCCATTCTAAATGACCTGCTGCAAACAGAGCAGTGCTCTGATTCACATATGAGGAGAGGAATAGTAGCTTGTGGCTTGCTGTGGTTTGCTATGTTTTATCATTTCAAATACTTACGTAAAGACATGTCTGTATGTGTCAGGTTTGGGATTCAGTCATCAAGATTAATTACTATCTCATATTGAAGGTGTGTAAGTACAAGTAGTAACATAATCAAATAAAAATCCTTTAATTTCTGAGGTTGACATTTATTTGTATCTGCCTAAAGAAACACATTTTATGTTGTTTCGTTGCATGACTAAATATTGCAAAGCGCAGGGGAACATTTTCCTTGTGGAGATGCGCTTAAACACGCACAGTTTCTCCTCTTTGAGAACAGAATAAGTAACAATACATGACCTCTCAGCCCTGGAAATAAGCAGTCTCATTTAGTCTGTTACATTATAATCATAGGGGCTCCAACTGGGATAACACAGTGAAATCATTCATGTTAATTTGTGCATACACAAGGTGCAACTGAGCAAGTAGCCATGCATTTTAATGAAGCTGACACTGAACTCTTGGGTGGCAGTGTGTTCAAGAGTGGGAAATATGTTGGTCTTTGGCACTGGAGCCTTACTTGGCCCTGTGAAGGGTACACAAATTGTAGAGCATGTCTGGAGAGAATTAATGTGTGCACTTTCTTACTGCTACTGGATTTAATACTGCGGTGATTAATGCAGTCCTAATTAGCCATAACTTAACCCTACATTTTGCATCTTCGAAAAACTGTATAAATTGAGGTTATTCATATTTGCAGGCATAAACTGAAATGCTGAAATCCTATTTATAGATACTGTGCAACAGCATAAGATACACCAAAGCACTGAGTTTATTTTCATAATTTTCGAAATAACATTGAATCATGCAACATTATCCAACAAATATTATCTTATACAAGGTTTGATAAGCAGGGACCTAACCTGCTAAGATTGGGCATGCAACATAAATACCTTGGGAGTTTGAAACCTTTGAACACCTCATGAAAGGCTGATCTGATGATTTGTGGCAGTGGTCCACAGAATTGTCGCTTATTTCTATAGCTCATTAACACTAAACTGATGAAGTGTAAGGCAATTAATAAAAGGTCACACCTGTCAGTTCCAAGAACCTCCCACTGAATGTGTGGCACCAAGCCCAAAAACCTTCAGAAAAGTCTATGGAGCAGGGTCCCCCCAGGATTTGCTTGTGACCAAATGGATTAGATACAGTACTCAAAAGATTTTCGAAAAATCAGGGTTTGGGGTCACAAGCCAGAAAGTGTTGCGAAACCCTGGACCATGCATGAAGTAGTGCCATTATTTAAGACTTTAATACACTGCAGACATTCAATTTTAAGTCAATCATAGCCGGTCCTCCTATGAAGGTCTTTTTGTGGTCAATTAATATTTTGTGCACTGATGATGGCATGACGAACAGTGGGCACCACCCAGTATTCACCTCAGAATAATAATACCAAAACTGATATATGCTTTCAATTATATAGCATCATGTTTTTTGGGGCTTTGTTGAAAAGAAGGTGAATGTTCTATTCAACTCAGTAACACATGGAGGACAAATTGTAAGTCAGATAACAAACTGACTGGCCTTAACATAATCAAGTTTAAAGTACCAAATAAGCAAATCGTGGTGGAAGTAAACATCTTGTTCAATATATTCCAGTATATTCCAAGATATCCCCATAGGACATATTCAAAGTGAAATGAGATCATTAATCAAACCAGGGCATCAAGCCCACATGTTTCCCATGGAATCCTCTATGAATGTAATTTCTGTCTGAGCTGGCTTGAAGGTCTTTTCGTTTTGACCTGTGATAATGATGCCCACCGCTGGGCCAGAAAATGCTGAAAAACATTTGTTAGTTGCCTCATGTCGACAAGTTTTATCCAAACTCCACAAGTTGTGTGAGGCCAATCTATTCTCCCTATCCGGAAATTGTTGAGGAGAACAATTACTTTGCTGTGTTGTTTTTTAGCCATTTAAATGCAATAAAAGGAGCGCTGGTTCTATAATGCTGTGGCAACATTCAGGAAAACATGTTCAGCATCATTAATTATTTCCTTTTGGACCCACTGTGGATTGATTTTGGTACACACAATTGGATTATACTGCAGAAGCTGTACAATGGCATTTTACAGTAATCTCTGTTGTTTTGGGGTGTCTCTCGTATGCAGCTTGCTGGCACAGAGCTGTATTCCCTTACTCTGTTATATTATGTGGAAATACTCTTAACATGTGACATTGCGTTTGAACTATTCCTTTTAACAGTCACAAATAGTAACTACAACACTTCTATTGGCAACACTTCAAAATTCAGGTTTAAAAACTAAACATTAACGAAAACCCCGGCCACAATAACAATAATATTCTCTCTGTCCTTTTATTCACCCCGTAGGGTATGTGCATTGCAACATTGGTGTACAGCGAGAAGGTGCTTGTAAGTAAAAACGTTTTTAATTTGAAAGACTTTGAAAGTTATGTGCTGCAGCAAACAGAGAATGATTCATTCGGTTCACAAGGTTCATTGTGAAGTACTTGCAGATGGCCGAAGAAAATAAATGAGATGTGTAGGAGGAATATTTCTGTATTTCCGTGCTCTGCCATAAACACAATTATATGTCTAACCCCTGACAGCAGGTTGAGAGACAGAGATTGCAATAGAGTTAGCATATATCCTACTCTTCCCCAATATCCAGCGTGTGTGTCACTGTATGAGTTTGCAGGCGGTTACAGTAAAACAAAGCTGTAAACTGTTTAGTATTTCCATAAGCATATCCGGCGCGGTGGCAAGACAAACACAAACTTTGAAAGGATTCAATAATCTTATCTAACAGACAGTTTTAACAGCACACAAGAAGAGACACACTGTTTGTGTTGGCATTGATTGTTGCCCATTAAGCCTGCGGATGCACCGGCTCTGCTGAGGAACTAATTACGGTGGATGCCATCCAAGATGAACCGAAGCACATCCCTGGACTGAAACACCAGTGTTTGTGCAGTGATGTCCCTTGATAGAGAAAAAGAAAATAACTGCAAACAAAGAAGAATAGTCCACATAAATAACTTTTTGATGAAACACTTTAATGCCAAGCTCTGTCAAAGGTTTTTCTCTTCAACAATCATGAGATTGCCAACAATGGTCGTAAAATAGAATTCAACGGAATTCAACCGCACTGATTTATTAGTACTAATAATATTATATATGCTGAAGGCACATGTCTTTCTCTTAGGCAATCTCACTAAAATAGAGAAACCTGCATTAATCTGTTGACCAATAACGTCCATCCAAGAGGAATGGTTTGTATAATAAAAGTTTGCAGAATTAAAAATTACACTTTTTCTTTTTCTTTAAGCCTCAAGGAGGAGCAAATATGCAATATCAGGCTTGCCTCATTCAGCGTTAGCTCCCGCGACAAATGGCTTTAATGCCTCACTGTCGGAGAAGCGGGGAAAGTATGACGAGTTCTGGTGACCGTCTGAGTTCCACAGGGATTAACCACCTGTGAGGGTGAGACTTTACAGAAAGAGGAACACATCCAGTCATGAACAGGTGGCTCTTGCTGCCGGCAGTTTCAGCTGGGCAGAAATAAGTGATTTTATCAGCTGGACTGCAGGGAGGAGCCTTTTTGTATTGTGGGTATTTGGGGACTCTTTTTTTTGTCATTGATATGGCAAAGTAGCACAACCTACAGCATCTGCAACATCAGTTTAGCAATGCCCTTTTAATTATGACTATGCAGGCGTTGTTATATTTCAGCACAAATAAAAAAAGAAAAATTGGAGACAAATGAAACTTAGCGTCTAACAGTAATGTTAGACGCTAAGTTCGACAACATGAAGGAAAGTGAACTGATCTCTTAGGTAAATTAAAGGTACCCTGAGGACTTTTCATTGTAATCAAACAGATGTTGAATACAAGTACTAACTAGCTCGTGTGTCTGAACAGGCACGTTTGTCCTGTTGTTGCCTACGATATTTAAATTAGTTTGCACTGTTCTCCATTTTTAATCTCCCATTGCTAATTGGAATGGAGCATTACCACCACCAGTAGTCAATGCGCATCAGCAGAAACCCATAGCTTTGTGCAATGCATACAGTGTATGTCCTCCATAACTCTGTATAGGCCACCGTGCACTGGAAGATAATGAAAGCAGTCTGCTATACCATGGGATGTTATTGAATTGCATTATTAAATGTACCACATGATTGTAAGCTAAACATTTTTTATGTATGGATCTTGGTTTGTTCATGCGTGTGCACGTGCAATTATCTGTGTGTGTGTGTGTGTGTGTGTGTGTGTGTGTGTGTGTGTGTGTGTGTGTGTGTGTTAGGTTAATGAGAAAAATAACCTGCAAAGAGAGTTATCTCCAATCCCCATCTAAATTTATTTAATTGCCTCTTTGGTTATTAAAAATGTGTTTTCAGACTGTATGATTTATAGTCATATGGTGGGGCAGGAAATGGTAAATTCATTGCCGTGTGTTGCACTAGCTAAGGCGCCACCTGCTCGACAGCATGTCCAAGGGGAATCACTGCAATCTATTACAAGCTCTCTCCAGAGCACAGCTTGTTTTGTCGCCCTATGCCCAGTGGGTAATTTGGAACCCAGCCCACTGTTTTCTGCAACATCCAGGACACTTATACACCTAAAGATCCAAAATGCCGAATCATACTTTAAGTAAAATGTAGCTAGTGGAATGTGCTTTGCTACACAGAAATATGCGTATTGGCAAAACATACAAGGTTATGGTGGAGAAGCAATATTGTCACAATAGTCTAAACGTGGTTTTGTAATATGGGCTTGTGAATGGTGATTAAGGGCTGCTGGTCCAATCCCCTGCACTGATAGTAATATTAAACATAGTCCCCAAATATGTGTGTTACATTTCATGAAGAATAGTGAATTTTTCTTCAAGTAAAGGGTTGGAATGTTTTTTTAACATACTCTTTATTTGTTTGTTGGTTTGTTTATCATCTTTACTGTACATGTATTTTTAAATCATCTTTTACTGTTGCACCATGTTTATTGTCACGCTCCAAACGCCAAGCCAAATTCCTTGTATGTGTAACATACTTGGCAATACAACCCTGTCTGATTCTGATTCGGATGGTGGAATCTATCCACAACAACTGTGCTCTTACTTGTTATGCAGGCTACCGCTCAGACAATAAGCATATCATCAGGAGCGATTTAGTCAGCAAAAAGCCAAGCACTAATACACTGCATACAATGCACTGTGAGCTCCATTACCAAAAGTGGCTGGTGGGATAAATGTACCTTTTTGTGTTTTTTTTGTGATTTTATTGCTGTATAATATTGTATGTATTTATTGTTGTTCGACTTTATGTTATGTTTTGACATAATGTGTGTGTTCTCACTTTACAGAATGTACAACCAAAGTCTCTAACGCCTCAGCTTTCTTTTTTACTCAATAACCGACTTATTCACTATTTTTTTCTGATCTGTTTGCATCGACATAGTTCAATCAAAAGTCCATATACACATTTGCTGTGCCTGCAAGCACAAATACACCTTTAAAAAAAAAAAGATATACTCTTTCGCGCAACAAGTTACTATTACTTCTCAAAGCAATCTGCTTTATTGTTTTATTAAAAAAAAAGGGAATTTGTGCTGTAATTCAATGAGTGGAGGAATATAGTGAACACAGCAGGTGTGGATGTTACTTAATAAAAGTCACCCAGAAACAACCAGGCCTACAAAGAGAAAAAGCAGCTCCTCTCTGTCCATCTGTATTCTTTGCCCACCTACCGGACACTGATGCTTCTGTCCCAGACTGATGGAGCTGTGTGTCAACATGGCAGTAGAGAGTTGCTGAGACAAAGTCAGCTGTCATGTTGACCAGTTATTTTCTTTATATGGAATGATGTAGTACTCCCCATGCTGTTGTCGCGCAACATTTTACTGGATATAAAAGGCCAGATTCTCCCATTTTGTGCCACCAGCTTTTCATCGGCCAAATTAATTTGAACACATGGAAACACATCAGGCTAGTTTAAGTCTAACTGTGCTTGTGTTTCTCGCTACACAGACCACTATTATTCATCCCTCTCTGCAGTGCTCATTATCTTTATCTCGCTATTGTTCTGGCTTTGACATTTTGTTTACGCATGACATCTATTCTTCAATCGCAGGGGGCCGATAATTTCCACATTAGAGAGAGGTGAAACCATTAACTATCATCATATGTCTTCAGAGAGGGGAAGTTGTATCAGCACAATGCTCGTGCACAGGTAACAGAGGTATTGGGGCATCAGGGCAGTTTTTAGCCTCTTAAGAGAAAGTGCCATTTAAGCCTACCTTGGCAAAGTGCCTTCATTTGCTGGTCCTTTCACACCCACTCTGCCTTGTGCTCCTCTAACGCAGACAATATACTCCCAATATGGCCAACACAGGTTGGTGCCCGGTTGGAGCGCTGATTTGCTGAGCCAGTGGCAGCCGCCACAGCTGAGAGCGATCCCGTGAGACGCCTGTAAAGTCAAGCAAAAAAAGTGCTCCCAAATAAACCAGAGACTGCGATTAATGTTCAGCACCCTTTCCGCCCCACCGCCGCATCAGGGTTGCAACTACATGGTCCACATTAGCAGCTGAGCAGCCGGTACTTATACTGACACATCAGCACTAAAGGCGCAGTACGCATCTGAGGCAGGCTGCAGCTTTTCACAGCAGGTTGTGGCGGAGTAGCCGGATTAACCTTTTTGATATATCGGTAGTCCAATTCAGTTGTGCTGAAAACATTGTGTCGGCTCAGAGTCCATGCTACAGAGGACAAAGGAGGAAAATTGATACAGATAATATATTTATTTTACATCTATAGAGAACTTATGAGAACATAGGTTTTGTTTGGTAAAGGTATACTGTGCTCACAGCAGGAGTATTTGTTGTCTTGTCTGGGATTTTTTGACTTGAGAGCGGTGTCTGGGCACTGCTCTCTGTTCCTCTCAGCCGGCTGTACAGCTGAACAATATGATAACAGTCTGGTAAAAGACTTGTTTTCTGACATCTCTTTGTTGACTGAACGGATTCTACAGATCTTCAGATATTGCTGGGAGATTTACAAACCCGACACAGCAAGCTTACTGAAACTTGCCCTGGCAATGTTAAGAAAATAACTCTTGTGCAATTCGTATCTCTAACGAAGCCCATTCCATTATTGCCACCCAACCCAGTCTAAACTTAATGCGGTTTTAATTTTCAGCAGCTTCCGTGCTATAAGAATCACTTAAATCTGAAGCCTACAATTTGATTTGGTAACACATTTAAGCTATATCCCCCTCTATTCCTCTTAATTAATAAAGGCCTCCTCGCAGACTTTTTGGCACACCATAAAAGGTGAAACATTCCTTTTTAGGCTTAAGTGAGCCTAAATGGCTTACCTTTTGCTTTATTCTCTGAAATAAAAAAGACCTGTGTGGTCATAAAAGCATGGGGAATATAGCAAAAACAATCAATGAGTCAGATACCGACAAATTAAAAGAAATAAATGCTTTATAAATGGAGCAATGTAATGAATGCAGATAATTAAATGCAGCCCACGAAGGGTTACTTAATTACTAGTTTATTCAGAGTATGGAAATAATGTAAATCAATCAATGATGACCTTTGCAGTCACCAGTTGTTAGACAGCAGCATCCACCACCATCATCAAAACACCAAATAAAGGAATGACTTGCGGATGAAGAATGGTGCACTGTCCCTCCTACAGCTCCTGAGATTGATATCTATGCTAAGCAGCCTTAACGGTGTTCTGGTTCTTGACTGGGAACATGAATGTGTTTTTTCATGCTCTTGGGGCAATGTTGATATTGCCTGTCCACCAGTTGTGTCATGGTCCCCAGATTATAACACTTTACTGACTTTCATGATCCTCTTATATTTCCTCTAGCGCCACCTTGAGGTTGACGTTGTTTTATCAATTTGGCTGTAGCCCTTTAGCAGCACCTCACACTTACGCCCCCACTCCTTTGACTATAGTTAGGGCTGGGCTTAAGTTGACGGGACATGGTAGGCATGAGGTGCTACAGGCCCTTCTCTGTATTTTGGTGAAATTTCTTAAATTTATGTAAGCAATTGCCATGGACATTTTAACCAACATTCATAGTTTACAGACTATATATCCTAATGACTTTAATGAACCAGATTATTCCTCTAGCACCAGCATGAGGTTGAAAATTGTGGTTTACAGCATGTTCACATATACTAACATGCACTAAAAGCACGCCGACCGATCAACAAAAGCAAGAAGAAGCTTGGATAACAACACAGAGGTCATTACTCCACGTTATCTTTACATTACAAATAGTGGCTGCTGCTATATTAATGCTCAGCATTTTAAACACAACTTCTTTACAGAAAAATAATAAGAAGAAAACACATTTGGAGGCTCCTACATGCCTTTGGGTATACACCAAGGCTGATTTTTTTTTCATCAAGCAATGGCTTATTTATGGCCACTCTTCCGTAAAACCCAGATCTGTGGCGTGTACGGCTTAAATTTGTCCTATGGACAGACACTCCAGCCTCCGCTGTGAAGCTTTCCAGCTCCTTGAGAGCAATCGTTGGTCTCTTTGAGGATTCGTCCTCTGTTGGAAGGTTTCTTGCAGTGCCATATTCTTTCCATTTTGTAATAATAGATTTAATGGTGGCCCGTCGGATCATGTTCCAGATCATGTGACACTTAGACAGTGCACAGGTTGACTTTTCATTATGTGACTTCTGAGGGCACCAGATGGTATTTAGGGGCTTCATAGCAAAGTGGCTGAATACATATGCACCCACGATTTTATATTACTTATACCTACTATATCTGTCATGTCTCAAATTACATACTTGTACAATGCACATAATATGTTGCTACCATATATATTATTAGTATAAATGGTTTGACCATTAGTAGAATATAAGGACTCTATGTGGTTTGGATCTCCAGAGTCTGCTGAGAGCATGCAGGCTGCACTTTTCAAAGGTTTTTTGTACATTTACATGAACAGTTAAAATAGAGTTGAATCAATTATTCAACTGAACTGAATTTGAATTACCAAGAAGTATGGTCTCACACCAGCAACTTGATATAATTCCCTCACTATCGTGTCTCAGGTCCATGAAATACGACTTGGTAACCCACAAGGGACCTTTTTTTTTATTCAATAGGTTTTGTCTCACTAACAGCCTTCCCTACTGCTGTATGTTACACCTAATTAACTTGTCTCAAATTCATATTGCCTTATGACTACTGTACCACCATATCTCCTTTTAGAAAGATTAACTGTGAAGAAAATGAGGAATAAGTTACAAATGTCCTGGAGCTTGTCTTCGAAGAATGCAAGTTGTCATCTGAAACATGACTTTTTTTTTTTTATCAAGGTAGCTTACTTCCCTCATTCTTTTGATGTGTCATACTCGCTGTAATTGATTCCACTCACTTCTGTCATGCTTTTGCCTGCAATTTGCACTGCAATATGCCACCCTGAACCTTTTGAACCCATAGCATAATGGAAAAGCTGTAGAGCCTATGAAGCGTGAATTATCACCTGGTCTTGCACACAATGCTGCTGGCACAAGAACAGAGACGCTCAGCATGTCCTCCGCAGTAAGAGAATTACATTTTTGATGAAGTTAGAGAGAGGGGCTATTGTTGCTTGACTATGTAAGCTCCAGACGCTTGGAGAAGTAACTCATTAGATCATTCTTCCTGTAGTCTTATGGGTGTCTCTCTAATTCTCTGTTTCCCGCTGTGAAAATTTAAAGCTGAAATGTAATCGACGCGTATTTGCTTTTTCAAATGGAAAATATTAATGTTTATAATGAATGGTTTTCTATTATAAGTCTAGCTTCAAGCATTTGACTTACTAAAAATGTCAATGTAGCACTGGACATAAAAAAAAAAGATTATCAGAGCCGTTACTAATTAATATGTTTATTTTTCTCCTTTAAAATGTGACTAGTGAGCTAAGATGGAAGCAATAATGTGTTCCCTTTCTACTAATTACATCTAGGGCCATTTATCATTCGTTAAGGCTTCAGCGTTTTGTTTATGCTGATGCTGCCTTTCACGAATACAAAACTTCTTGACGGCAAAAGAAGAAAAAAAATGTTTGCTGCTGTGAAAAAGTCTTTGAAATGCATAGCGCTTATATAAATAAATTTGGTTGTGTTTATTCTGTCAGTCTCTTGATTACTTGGATTCAGTGATATTTTCAAGATGAAACAAGTCACAAATGTGGCTTGACAAGCAAGGAGTCATTATGTATGAGAAGAAAATGTGTTCATATTATGTTCTCTCTTCCTCTTTACATAAATGAGGGTGTGCCCTCCCCCGCAGGTATTTTTAAGAGCATTGGATAACTTTGCATGCAATCCACCATTCTACTAACAAAGAAACCCAACAACTTTCTGGTGACTTATTTTTCTAAATGTCAATAATAAACAGGACTTCTTAACTTGTATTTGATATTTTAATTAAGCATGCTGCAGTGCTCAATGTGAGTATACAGCGATGTCTTTGATGCAGACGGCGAGATCAAGCCGCTGTACCTTCTCCCACTCTCGTGTCATTTTGACTGTTGATCAAGAACGCAAAAGCCTCCACTGACATCTGTTTAAATGTATAAAGGACTTTTCTAAGCCAGAAACAAGTACAGCCTAGAGGAGAGAAGCGACAAAAGATAAAACAAAGTGACTGTGTTCTTTGCACTAATAGTATACACGATAACCCAAAATGTTTTTCAAAGTCAGCTCGGGGCTAAAAAGTCATTTGTTTAATGGTTTCTTCCCAGCAGGAAGCCAGCACTCTATTTAAAAAAAAAAGTGATACTGATGGGAGGGCCACACCTTCAGAACACCCAGAACACTGCACCGTAGTGTATCCCCAAACGGCCTCAGCAAAAGAGCATTTGCTCGATTCGCACACCCCATAGGTGAGGACATTAAAACGGGATGACTTTCTAAAAGATTGCATGGTGAGCTAGGTGAGTACAATGAAAGAGGGCAAAAGAGAGGAGCGTGAAAGAGAATGAAGAACAGGCCGTAAAGACTGAAAGAAAGAGGGTGAAAGAAAGAGAGGCCTGAGCCCCACTGTATATCAGCTTGAATCAAAGGCCTCGGTGCCACTTTTGTTTATATCCTTTCATCCCTTTGTCTGTGGACCGCTGTTGTTGCCGTCAGTGGTCACTGGAGCCTTTTCACTGGGACTTGCTCGGCGTGGTGCAGTCGAGGTCCCATCGGCAGAGATGTGACTGAAAGGCTCTCTGCAGACCTCTGCTACCACCTAGAGGTCTCAGCAGTAGTGGCGTCACGTCACATTTCAGCCCGTCAGAGAAACCAATCACCATCACGTAATTGGATAGATTGAGACGTTGGGTCATTGATTTGAAAGATGTGGCAAGTCCTCTTTGTTAAAGCTACGCAATGCATTTGACCACTAATCTTAAAATCTGTATTTTTGTTTTATTGAGCACGTTTGAAAAAAACTTGTTTGCGGCAGGACGTGGCTTTTGCATTTTTCGAACCCATCCATCAAAGCCACCTGGGTGAGACAGAAAGTGTGGAGGCTTCAGACAGATAAGGTTCCAGTTTAAAAGCTGTCAGCCAGGAGAGGATTTCTAGAAGCACCTCTACATTTGAGCCTCCAATACCTTCACTTAAAAAAAGAAAAAATCCACACACTATTGCCCCCTTTGAATTTGCATAACAGTCCCAGATAGGCAAGTATGTGATATAACTACTTCATAGGACTTATTCTTACCTGGAGAGACCAGGACGAGAGGGGGGAATCAGTTTCTTTGATTTGACTGCTTTAAAATCATCCAACTTCTTCTGCTTTGGGTAAACGCTCACAGCGCTGCAGCGTGGTTTTCTAGAGTTGCGGACTACCTCAAAGGCGACAGCTTGTCTGATAGCAGGGTGATGCATTAAGCACGGTGCAGAGCACCAAGGGAACAAGCCACGAGATCTGCACCGTCACGTTCCATACCTCAGGTACATATTCATACGTTTTATGATGACTCCTCTAAAAATACATCACCGGTTCACTCATGACAAAGTTATAATGGGGAGCACACAAGGTTGTTAAGTGCTAAAAAAAAAAAAGTGTGTGGACACCCTGGAGGCAGGACAGAGCAGAGACTAAACTCAATTTCATCTTGGATATCACCTCTCTCTCCCTCTATGATGAGCTGATGCTGCTTTGAGCAACTTGAGCCTCACCTCCTTGAAAAGGTGCAAAATGGAGTGTTTTAGTCACTCTTTTGTGCTGATGGCCATCAAAGTGTGCAGTGCGTCATAGCAACATTGTCCCCGCCTTTGCAGTTCGGGATGCTGGCTAAGCTGGACACCTGAACTGACACATCCGCAATGTCATTTGTTTACACACTAATACATGCAATATACTAATCCCACAGGGCACTACTAGCAATTCATATCCAAAGTGTATGCATTTACATTTAAGTGTATTTTTTTGTTATTCCCTTCACTTTCTGTTTCCTGTTATTTTCAAAATCACAACGTGCGTAGCAATAAACACAAAACACAATTCATCCCCAAAAAATATGTATGAGTTCTGAGAGACCTTTGCAACATTCATTTGCAGTTCTCATTATGTTTTAGCTTTTGTCTAAATTGTTTCTAGCCGAGGCTTTTCTGAAGAATCTGCCAAGCATCCTGCTCCACATACAGATAAATGTTCTGCATGTGGGAAGACAGTTTGCACTAGATAGCATATACAAAGCTACCTTTGTAACTGTTTAACAAGATCAAACATTACTTCCTCTTGTAGCTTCGGCAACAAGACATTTTAGGGCGAACTTTACAATGTAAACAGACCTGTGTGCTCTCCTTGGCTTAGATGTAATTGAAGATGTCAACACAAATCATGCTAGATAAACCTTTAAAATAATTACAAAGAGCTTCAGAGCCTTTAAGCCCTTTAGATTCAGAGACAGGGAATTGGGCCTGACCACTGGAGTCAGGGATTTAGAGACCCTCAATTCACAGAGCTGCCAACACACGTAGCATAAGAGCAAAGCTTTGTACGCACAGAAAAGTCTGTCCTTTGAAATGTGTGTATTGGGTCATGCGTTTGAATCATGCATTTGAATCTTGAGTATTCTAACTTTATAGTCACACCAGTATTCACATGATAAAAGCTTATAGGCTGATTCTCCAGTCTACACACACTGTGGTAGTGTCTTTTTTTCTTTTTTCATTCTGGCAGCTGGGAGACGTTGCTCCCATGGCTCAAATAATGTCCCAGAATAGTGTAAAAATCTTTGGAACAGCTGTGGCTGAAGATAAAACCGTAATCAGGTGAAGGGGAGCTCGGTAATATAATAACCTGAAGCCAGAGAGTCACCGAAGATGCACAGATAGACACAAAGGAGCACTACTTGATCATCTTAGTTCAGGGGCTTACTTACCTAACTATCATGGCCCACTCAGAAGTGGATCGACATGATTGGAGCACTTAATGAAAAACCCCTTCTTGTTGCTTAGTGCTCAGAGATAGAGGGAAAAGATAGAACGACAGGGGAGAAGCAGTCAGGATGAATACCTTAACCCCATTCGCCCGAGTCCCCTGAGCCCCCCCCCACCCCCCCCCACCCCCACCCGATTTTTCGATAATGAGGAAGTGCTTTTTATTTTTACTCAAACGCTCCACAGGTCCGATTTAATAAATTTAAACGGCTAAAGTACTCTAAACCCTTTTGAGAAGAGAAACGATGGAGGTGTGTAAAGTATTGACGTCGCGATCAGCGAGAACGCAACGGCTATTTTTCTTCGATCTCTTCCTCGGTGTTTCGAGGTACTACAGTTTCATCGTTCCTCAAACGCATCTGAAAGCGCGTCAGATGACACAAGCGGAAGCAGACGGTCATTTCAAGTGGTCGTTCATTATCGTGCGACGAAGATTTATGTAAAAATGGCTCATTTCTTTATTTCTGAACCGAAGAACATGAATTTTGGACTGGAAAGGCTTGAAAACATGTCATTGCTTCTGTTTATTGTGATTATTATTGCACATTTGGATGATTTAGGTCTTAATCTTTCTAAAGAGGTGCAGTATTACTCTGGGACATGATGGGAAGTCACCAAAAATACAATTCAAAAAACTTGGGGAGCGACCGAGGACTAATTTTTTGATCAGATTCTTGACTTTTGATCAAATTAATGCAGAAATATTTTTTTTATTTTTAAAGGCAAGGAGTTGCTGATTCTTTAGAGATCAAGGACAATAGGGGCTGGTATTCATATCAAGGTCATATGAGCTGTAGAACAGCTGTAGAAGCCCTCGGGTACCCCTATTGGGGGACCCGCGGGCAAATCGTGACGTAGACGGCGGAGGAGATGGCTAAAAACTGTCATGTACCTGCCAACAAATGTTGCATGTTCCACTGAATTTAATGACAATGTGAATTATAAGAGCCAATAAATAGCACATTAAAGACACCATGGTGTTATTGGCGCCCCTGTTTAGTTCTCTTGTAAACACACATTACATTTACGGCAGTGGTGACTGTGGCTCAGTGGTGAGCGGGGTCGTCCTTCAATCAGAGGATCGGTGGTTCCGTCCCCGGCTCTGCTAAGCCCATGTCGATGTGTCCTTGGGCAAGACACTTAACCCCAAAATTGTGTGGGAATGTTAAATGGCCCTGATGGTAAGGTGGCCCCTTGCATGGTAGCTCCTCCCATCAGTGTATGAATGGGGGTGAATGATGACAAGGAGTGCTTTGAGTGGTCGGAAGACTAGAACATTTTACTACATTCATTGTTACTGTGTCTGACAAACATGCCAAATACATTCAATTCTCAGACCCTCGTAAATATGTTCTTCATCCTGATTGTCCAGCTTGCAGTCATATTTTCAATGCTTTTGTTGACGCATTGTTAAGTTCCTTTCTGTGTTATATACTCCAACTGTCAATTGATAAATTAGCATGGCACCAATAGCAGAAAAATATAGCACATGCAAAGTGCATCCTGGAGGGCCTCCATATTGCAAACAAAATGAGGACCCATTTGTGAAAAGGTTTGCTCTCTAGTGCTACTAGTGGTAAAAAAAACTAGCTTTAATGTCAATTTAATTATAATGCAGCAACAATCTGTGGTGTGATACTGTAAGCAATGTATATTGCAATTGTCCAGTAATGATTCATATCATCCTAAAACTAATTGACAAAGTGATGGATCTAAAATGGTCATAGGTTCAATATTATTTCACCCATTTTAAAGGAAGTATTTACGCCTACTCGTGCATTGTGGGGGTCCCCATTAAAAGTTGACTATTTTCCAATACTTTTGATGTTTTTTTAATTGTATAACCATAAGATATGGAAGCCAAAAGCAAATGCAATTTGTAAGTATGTAGTTTGGATGACCCCGTGCCATCTCCTCTTTTAACCCTCCTTTCTGGCCCTTTCTCAAGGATCTCAGTCATCCTCATTGTATTCCAGCTCCCAGTCTATAATCTTGTCAGAAGCCATTGTTCCTGTCCAGATCCACCTAGCCACCCTTATGTTCTGGCCATTCTGCCTACCTTTTCTTTCCTCAGTTAACTTGTACTTGTTTGTAGACCTGCTGCCTGTCCCTGACTTGCCCCAGTGGACTTGTTTGTCTGAGACGTGCTCATGAATATGAACACAACTTCACATCAAACCCAGTGAGACTGAAAAGCCTCCACACTTAAATCTATATCCTATAAAGGGAGTACTTGAGACATAATTGCTAATCAAATTTCTCTTTTTATAACAGCAAGTTTTGATTCATTTGAGATATCTCTATTTTAAAATCCCTTAAGACTCATACACAATGAACGTGATGAAAGAGCAGTTAGAGGTGCGTTTTATTGCACAGCTTATTTCATCTTCACGCTCTAAAAAGAAGCATGGCTGTTGATGAAAAGATTCAGCGATTGAATCTGTCGTGTCTGTCACTAGAGAGTCTTTATCCATTTGGCCACTTTGACGTACAATTTTTGCTTGATGTTTTCCAGAAAAAAACATTCTGTATATGGCAAAATAGGTTCACTGTAACCTTCAGAAGCGTGTCACTATTTATAGAGTGCTTAGACATATAACCAATATGAGACAGATACAACAATATGAATGTTTCACACTGTCTGTAGGGATAGTAGAACATTTGAATACCAAAGAAATTACAAAATGACCTCAAAATAAGTTTTTTTTGGGTGGTTAATTTGTTCCCTTCTTGATTTCAGTTAATTTAATACCTGTGGCCATCGTACACCAGCAGGAATATTATATGCATTGCTTTGCAAGCTTCTAATTTGACGTATTCTCTGCGTGTTATTATGCACAAACAGCATGTGTACCTTGATTAATTAGTTAACTAAGTTGAGTAAGTAAAGTACCTCTCCCTGCCTGAGAGTCCTTTAAATGCACCCCATGGCACATCATCAGCAGGTGTTCTTCACAGATATTCAAAGCGGACCAGAGGAAACAGACTCAGAGAGAATAATAGTTTTATTGAAGGTCTGATGTGTGTTTGCTCTCCATGTCCATGAGCTCCCTCTCTGTAGGAACGACGACGGACATTTTTTCCTTTAGCAGCTTACATGACAACGCCATGCAGGAGTTGACTGATTCGGATTCAGCACTTGCATTGACTTACATTGAAAGGTTTTATGTTGTTGAGCAGTGAGACCAAAATACACCCCGATAACATACTCAAATATATACTATTTGTCTTATATTTATATACTACAGGCCTTAGAATGTCAAACATGATATCTGGACTGTGTGGTCTCAGACTATGTGTGCATGTGTCAGTTTGTGGTAAAAGCCCAACAGTTTTAAATTACACTCTTCATGAATAATCAGGCTGTCAATCAATCCCTCATTCTCCAGACTCATGAGCCCACCCAACTCCTTCCTCCATTATTCACACAGAAAAAAACTCCTTGAGAATACAGTGTTGAGGTGAAATTGATAGTACATTAGCAGGCCATGAAAGGTATTTGATTATTAAATAAAGGAACAGACGTATGTTGCTAGATAAGCACATATGCTTTTATTTATAGACCAATGTGGTATAGCAGCCATTTCATTTTCATTGTCCACAATAAATCATAAAACTGCCAAATATAAATAATCATAAACATTCAGAGAACATTTATACTTCCTTTATTGTATTACAATGGGTAAATTATAGATCCTGTATATTTAGGGCTGTCGCAATATCCACCGTTTTGCAATACAAGCCAACTGCAGGCGATGGCGAGCAACCTGCACTCCACAGAGACCGGCGGGTCCGTCCTCGCTCCCTCCATGCTTCACCCTTCCATTCATCCGGAGCAATTACTTTACCTCGTGCTGACACTTTTACTACTACTACAACTAGACGCAATTCTACGACGCATTCAACAAGTTTGTTTGAAGGCGGTCATCCTTGTCATTTTGAAAGCAACGATAAAACCTTTCTTATATAGCAATATAATCAGGATAAATGAAGAAATGTGGCGAAAAAAAGGCAATAATTCGGCATACAGCGCTGTTTAGCACATCATTATCGTCGCAGCAGAAATTCCTTCACCGCACCAGCCAGACTTGTAGTAAAACTGGGAGTAAGTGAACCTTCACCTCATCACATCTCTTTTAATCCCCATCTAGAAATATATTTAGTAACGTTTCGATCATGCATTATACAAACAGCCACATAATCAAACCAATCAACTTGATACAAAATCGCATGATAATTAAGTTAGATAAAATAAAGAATCAGACATAAAATTCCACAGCAAATGTACAATTATCTTAATAAAAGTACATCATTATACATAGTTTTCTCCGAACCAAATAGGGATTAGTCTCCAGATGAGAACTACTTGAACACAGTCGACCCACCGAATACTTTGTCCAACCTTCCGATCACTGTGACTACAATCTCTCCTCGTGCTATGAAGGGAGGTGAGTTAAATGCAGGTTTACAAAAGTACATTAGTTTGCCAAACGTTTGACACGCAGTAACTGAGATTTAAGACGGTAGCAGTCAGAGGGTTGCCCATTAAAGTTGACTCAGGCTGGCTGTCGTGGCAGGGACAGTAGGTTCATAACTTACACCACAGGGCTGGTCGCACGCTGTGGCTCTATCCCAAGCTCTACTAATAACGCAGACTGGAGTGCACTACAGTGACAGCCAGGTACACGCTTTCTATGTTTCACAGGGCCTGTGGCATGCTGGGTTTTAATTAAAGGAGCACTTGAATTGAAAGCAAATTCTGACTGCTTGACTGCTTACATAAAACATACTGCTTACATAAAAAATAAAATAAAATGGGAGTTGTCAATAACACCAAATATCTTAACTTACAATTCTCACCACAATGCACATATTTGTTTAAGGACAGCTGGAAGTCTACATGGTGTTGAACGTAAACACTTTTGGTTAGTTTAGAAGAGGAAGCTATGGAAGCCCATTTCTGACAACAATACTATACCTCACACAGGCACCATTATTTTGGGGCAGGTTCTTGAACTGTTTACTCTGCGTTAGTTACCAGGCAGACTCTCGCATTGCTGCAGGAAAGGTGTGCGGTGGGTCCGGTCTGGTCCAAGCAGACGACACGGTGGTTCGAGATCCACTGCATGGAGGCGAGCCGAGGGCGGTGGAGAGCTGACCACCACGTCTGAGGGGAGGCGAAGGTGGAGAGAGCAAAGCAGCGCTGCAGGTTTAGTTGACGCGGTAATGTCATGGGTCACAGAGTACAGTTTCCTGTTACTGTAAATGTTGAGTTCCTGGGTTGAGTTGAGCTGTGAATGATCATTTGAATATGTTAGGTCTGCCAGTTTGTGTGGCTAAAACACATTTTTGGCTAAAAATGTGACGTTTTTAAGTGTAATACCACACAACAATATCTGATCTGATTATTTGTACCTCCCTTTGACTTCCGTGGAGAGCTACACATAGGCTCAGAGAAAATGAAACACATTTATTTGACAATAATAACCAAAATGAGCCTCTCTAAGATGAAACTGAGGTGGTTCCTTCAGGGCTCTGCCAACATGCTCTGATGATATTAGGTCCATCTTTCGTCAAGGATCAAACAGTGACCCACCACTTCATCAAATACTCTGAGCTGGACATTCATAAAACATGCTCTTCCCAACTAGCTCTTGGCATAGACTCAGATGTAATAAATCACATACTGTATATTTTATGACCTAACTGGTCCGGGGTTGTATTGGGGGTTGTATTAAGACAGTTGCCTTAGATACTGATGATAGGATTTCTGCATCTTTAATCATGTATTTAATCTTGTATTACTGACCATCAGCACACTGCCTTTATGATATAAATTGAATATCCATTTCATCCTTTAAACCTTATAAAATGATGTATTTCCCAAAGAATCTCACATGAGATCAAAAGATACAGTGGCATGTATTGCTTTGACTTAATATCGTTAAAATGTGCTCATTTTCAAATCATTTTCCCATGGATTATATTCTAAATGTTAACTGCCCAACCATACTTGCAAGCCCCTTATCTTTCAAATGGTGCGTGCGTGGATGTTCTCTCTCTCACTCACACACACACACACACACACACACACACACATACATACCTACACACACCTACACACAACTTCCACAAATGAACAACTTTCCCTTTTACAGCCTTCTTGTTATCGCCAGTAAACTGCCCCCTTGTTATTGCCTCCATGTATTTCCAATTATTTTATATGTGAAAGAGGGCAAAGGGACAAATGGAGTGGAGACGAGAGAGAGAGAGAGAAAGAGTGTGGCAAGCCAAGACGATTTGTAATGCCATGGGCAGGTTATAAGGAAGATAAATAGCGTGACACCTTAATGGAGCCATACAGTTATCCTTTATGAATAAAGTGAGATTGCTTCATAAAAGGTAGCGTCCATGATTAATGATATAACTGAACCACTTGCATCGATCCTGGACATAAAAGGACTCTCCAGTATTTACAGCTGTTAATGTTACAACGAATGGCATTATAAAAGTTGGACGTACTGAAGTCCAATAAAATGCTACAGACTTGGGAATTACACTGAGCCTCTGTTGGCCTTTGCTATTACTCCGTTCTTATAGTCTTCAGCTGAGGAGACAATGATGACAGCTCAAAAATACAAAGTATATTGGAAGACATAATGCCCTAGATAGGCACCGTCGTGCAGATTCATGTGGATTTACCAGCATAGTTGGCCAAGATGGACGACAATTTCAAGAACATTATTTCAACCACGATATAAACGTGCCTAGCAAAGTTCGATAAGAGCGCTACATACATGCAACTTGTAAGTACAGGCCATTGGTGGAAAGGCTATGAAGAGATCACAAATGTATGCATGATGTATACAGATTTCACATTGATCAAATAACTTCTCCTCACACAAAGCACAAAAAGGAAACAAATATGACCAGAAAGGCTGCATCTGCAGTTTTGCCCACACTTGACTCTTATCCCTCCTCACTGAATCCCTTTATACATTATACATGATATGATTCAAAAATAGTTTACTGAAACCCTCCCCGGACAGGGGTAGAATCAAATTTGTGTGAATGTTTTCTTTTAGTCGCACAACATCTGATTGAACTGAATTCAGAAGTGAGTTTCTCTCCACGTGTGCACTGTGGAAAAATAAAAAAAGACTTAAACAGATGCAATCGGCTCTGCCTGCATTCCTACTGATGAAACCAGGAGCAGTTTCCAGGGTTTTTGAAGGCTTGATATTATCCCCTCAAAGCCATGCCACGTTGGCAGCTGCGTCATGGTGTGCAGTACAAACAAAAGAACTCCCTTCTTGAAGTTGTATGAGCAGACATATCGAAATTGTGAGTAAAAAGCTAAATTAGACAGATGTTGAAAACGGTCTTAATTTTTCACATCTGGTGTTGGAAATCAATCGCCACAACCAAAAACATGCAGCTGGTGGAAGTAAAGAGCACGTAAATAGCAGTTATGATATAACGTCAGAAGAAAGAGAGCTGATCAAATTATGAACACTGAGTAACCGCTTTGCTTTAATAGGACATTTTTGGATTCATTGTGCCGATTAGGAGAGTTAGCTCATGCTGATCAGCTGACGGCGGGCACAACTCTGCCAGAACTAATCCATACCTTGATGTTGACGAGTCCCACATGAGGAGAAGCCTGAGGCGGTGACGAGAAACCAGGAGCGCTCACTCGCACCGACTTCACCAAATATGCATACTTCACCGGCATGCCTTTACAGGCATATCAATCTCTCCGGCTTTACAAAGATGTTTGTGTTATTTTTTATATATTCTCTCGTTGAGACGAAATACAACCTCACTGCTGATTGTATTTAGCCTGTTAACTATCCCACGATGAACTCAAATGAAACTAGTAATCAAAGTCTTTCAATATATTTCCGATTCAAAATTATATCATTTTGGTTATATGTTTTCAGATATCATTTTGTGCCACTAAGCCACTCCATCAGTTTACTGTACATTGGTTGTAAACTTCTAAAGCACCAGTTCTCTTTTTCCAGATGGTCCAATACATAAGAGTGATATGTATGACCATGATGCACTTTGTTTGTTCCAAGATCTGAGTCACACGTGTTACATTTCATGTTCTATTCTTGGTGTCTTTATATTCAGTGAGATACAGTGCTAAAAATAAATACAGAGTTCCTTGAACTATCAACTGTGTTCTCATCCACAGGCCCTGATGCTCCTTCAAACTGAATTGAATACATCTGTTTCCCCACACATCTACCTAATCTCCTTCTCAGGTTGCTTCTATGTTAGTAGTTTGGTTCATTTGGTGCTAATCAAGGGGGAAAACAATCATTATACATTTTTGCATTTTAGTTATGATGCAGTTCCAGTTCAAACTGACTTTTTGTTTGTTCTTTAACCAAACCAAACAGGTTAGGTGTGAAACTACCTTAATAATTATCTTTTCACACCAACCATCTATTTTAAAATGGATGATTTGACACATATGCATGGTTGCTTTTACAGTAGCCTCATTAATTGTTAAAAAAAGAAGAAGAAAATAGCTCTATGTCTCCTTTAGGATATTTTAAGCTTGGCTTTTGCATCTTTAACCTGTTGCCATCTTTATAAGTTACTGGAGCAAGAAAATCCAAAATTAGTTAACAATGTGGAGCCTTTGTGAAACTTGCACCTAGCAACCACAACACCTTGTCTTAAAGCAATCTTCTATTGGTGGAGCAACTGCAGTTTGAATCATGTCCAGTGGCTGCAACGCGCTGCAATGGCGGTTTCCAATTGAGTCGGCCACGCCACATGCTCTCAAATGTTCTTGTTCTTGCTTTAAGTCGAGATAATGACCACCGTTCTTGTTTCTGCATCTTGCAGGTTGATGAGACTTAATGTTTCATTAAGACACTCTTCATTTTGCAAAGTGTCAGTACCTCTTGTGATGATGACCAATGAGAGGAAATGTGGCTCAGATCAATGGTCTGCTGGATGGCCTGTTGAACCTGGATCAATAGCTGCTGGCTGAGTGAGGACTTGCTCTCTGATTTGGTGTTTCTCACTGTCAGACACTTGCTCATAAGCTGCAGTCACTCTTTCAGCTTTCCACCCCCGCACTACACACACACACACACACACACACACACACACACACACACACACACACACACACACACACACAGACACAAATACACTTCACTCTATCTCTTGCTCTCTCCAGGCTAAATAGTTTGCTGGCAGTCCCCGGTGCAACAAGGTTAAGTCATCCTTTTGACAGAGATGGAAAGGGTTATTATCTGACGCTGCTCTGGATTCATGCTGTGCGAGACAAAAGTGCATTTGGATCAATACACATATAAGTGCTGTGGCTGAAGCCTGGTCTAGTACATCATACGTACTAATATAAATCTGACTCACGATCAAAAGGTCAAAGAAGCCGACACATTCATTGTCATTTTTTCTTCATTCTTTTTTCATCTATAATCTTGATTAGCTTTCAAAATGCAGTTGGACCTGTTGGAATAGGTTGGACATCTATAAAAATGAATTAAACAAAATGGCTTCAGGGTAAACAGGGTGTAAAAAAAAAAAACGAACCCTTCTCGTGCTGTTGTAGATTATTTATTAAGGGTTTCAAGTTTCCAATTTTTACCTCATGCCCTGAACAGCACTCAGTAACAACACACTTATGCTCGTGTCCAATTATGTTTTGAAAACGAAATTATCTATCATTTGGAAACCACTGTCATTCTTGCAAGAAATTCCAATAAAAAGATACTACAAATTTAATTGGCTAATGGAGTTGCTAGTGACAGAGAGAGGAAAAGAAATAATTGCATTTGAATTGCAGATTATTACTACTAAATCCTAAGCTTCTAAGGCATAGGAAGGAACAAACATCAGCATTTTACCCTGGGAAGAAGAAGAAAAAAACAGCAAGGACAGCAAGATGGCTGCCTGCTGCAACACAATAAACAGCTGACACTATAGGTTGCCATGTGCTGATGTACTCCCACTGCTATGTCTTGTGAGGTAAATCTCTCACAGAAAGTCCTGCTCTCTAGAAAAGGCATACATAATCCCAGCTTCCAAAAGAGTGAAGGAGGTTAAATTTAATGATATCAGGCCACTGGCTTGTAACAGCTTGCAAAGACCTTTACCCTGTAATTTGCATTTCTGCTGTAAAGATGATGCTTTGCCTTCACATGGGGTCCGTGAACACCTGGAGAGAACAAGTAGTGTCATCAGAAAACGCAGAGCTGTAAACTCAGAACTACTTCATAAATCTTGAATGTCAAAGCTCAGTTAAATGGATTCTGGGAACTAACTGACTTTAGTTTTTTTTTACTTAAAGTAGCAGTGTGTCTGATTTGGTGGCATCTAACAGTGTGGTTGCAGACTGCAACCAATCGAATATCCCTTCGCTCAATCTTTCCATCCCAAGACTGCAGTAATGTGACTACAAAACTGTGCCTTTGTACTCGTTGGCTCACGTTAGTGCAGTTCACAAGCGTGCCAGAGAACTACAGTAGACTTCAAGTAACATAAAGATGTGGAAGGCTTTCACTTCAGCCAGCGTTTGGTGAATCCGCTCTGGGATACTGTAGAAACATGGCAGTGCAACATGGCAGACTCTGTGAGGAGGACCCGTTCCCTATGAAGATGTGAAAGGCTCATTCCAATAAAAAGGGTTTGTGGTAAATTGTAGCAGATTTTGATGATTAGCGGAGTAATATTGTGAGTCGCAGGAATTATGTATATTTTATTCCCAATGAATCCCCAAACAATCTCCACACTGCTTCTTTAAATGGTAAATGACTTTAGATGGAATCGCCACCAACACAGAGCTCCACTAATGGTGTTTTCAGCGCTCTTGTTTATCTTGTATACAAGGGGCGTAAAACACAACCAGGAAATGAGCCATATGCAGGAAATCCTCCAGTGAAATAGTACTTGTCAGTTGTATGTTGAGCCTGTGATGAGAGTACAAATCAAAAAATTGTCATCTTCAGTAAAAGAAAGCTGAAGATGACAATTGATGTGATTAACTTTTGAGAGGAAGGGAAAGAGAATGCCTTCGCCATTTCACAACACATAATGTAAGCAGTACACAGAACAGAGTATAAATACCACACGCTGTGTATAAATACTCAATGCAGTTTGTTAGCAGGTAACAGACTACACAGAGGAAATATCTCCATTCTGACAGTGATGATAACTGTGTCTTTATTCGCATAAGTAGTCATTTAACACCATTAAATCAACTGAAAACATTATATGATCATTTGTATCAACATAATAAGTGGATTTGTATTGGACTGTGAGCTAAAAACTGTCCAGAACAGGAAACAAATCCGTTACACTGATCATGTGTAAGACACAAGCTCCGCCAAACGTCTCTCCAGCTGTTAAAGCCGACTGACCGCTGATCCAGCTGTGATCAGCGGGCGCCGTCATCACAAACAGACGTCGCTTCACGTGACGCTTCAGAGGAAAGGGCGTCTCATATTTCCTCGTTTCCTCTCTCCTCGCATGGTTTCCTTGAGACGCAAGGAAAAGAGGCAAAAGTGAGGGAAACAGGGATGCAATTAAGATACTTGGGATGCACCCTATGAGTCTACAGCTACCCCAGTCGCTCTGTGTGTCTGCACTTAAAGCTAAATGATAACAACAGGTTATGAACACGGTTAATTCAATTCAATTTATTTTGTATCGCCCAAAATCACGAATTTGTCTCAGAGGGCTTTACGATCTGTACACATACGACATCCTCTGTCCCAGGACCCTCCTATCGGTGGAGGGAAAAACTCCCCACAAAAAAAATATAACAGGGAGAAAAAAAGAAGAAGAAACCTTCGGGAGAGAACAGAGGAGGATCTTGTACAGAATGAACAACATAACAGAGTTACTTAACATGCTGATGTTTATCAGGAATACTGTTGATTATCATGTCCACCATCTTATTTCAGCATCTTAGCATGCACACATTTGCTACGTGTCTAAATTTGTATTATTTAATCCTAAAAAGAAGGTAAACATGTGTCCTCAAATTGTATGTCAATCCACTTGATTGTTGCCATATAACTAAAACCCTCAAAACTAAACTAAATCCCCACAGTAGAGGTAGAGCAGGAGGATCATGAAAGTCAGTAGGGTCTGCAGGGAACCATGTACAATCCATTTCTAAGTTGTTGATATTTTTCAGCCGGGGCCAGGCACTGCCTGACTTGCTTTCCCGAGAGTAAATGAAAATGAAGCGAAATGAAAAAATACAATCCAGGTACCATGTCCATGAGAAGCTAAGGACTTTGTATGTCTTCGGTGAGATACTTTTAATATTTTATAAAGGTTTTCTTTGTGCTGTTTGGACAGGTTTAAGTCTGGACACTCAGATCACTGTGCAGTGTAACATTTCAACACAAAGGCAGTCTGGGATGTCAGGTGATCGGCTTATGGTTTCCAAATGTCAAGCAGTCTGTGATACAATTCTGAGATGATCAATGTATCTTTCGTTGGCCTTTCCAGAGAAGTTATGAGTTGTGTATATACTCTACAATATGGTTATCCTGGTTTGTGTCTTGTTTTTGTATGCACTGGTTCTTATATTGTTGAGATAACACTCATGGAGTGCTGTTTTTTCGCCCACATTATTATTTTCTAATGCATCTATTATTGAGACCGACATGTAAAGAAAGTGCACATTCTGTGCCCTTGCTTCAGACTCGAATCCCATCTGTGAAACCCTCTTCACTATGACCCATTGTGAATGTCTCTGTATGCTCTGAGCTCTTCGCCTCTCCCTGCCCTCAGCGCCATGAACACACTCGATGCAACCTGAACCTTGTATTCACCCTTTTTGATATTCCGAGGACAACACTCGTTTGGACGCAATCTACAACCAAGAGAGCTCTTGATTTGAACCGTACAGTATCGATCTTTGAGTCCTCTTGGCATGAAAACGTAATTTTCTATCCTGCACCTTTTGGTGCTGTGGTTACATTCATAGCACTCCATCCCCAAGTGAGACCTTGTGATTCACCCCTGCGGACTCCTTTGTTAATTCATCTGTGAGTTTAATATGAGATTTCTGTTTCCTGTTGAGCTTTCCCCGAGCCGGTAAAAAGCTAAGCCAATGTTCTGTTACAGTCTGGTTGTGAATTGTGTACGACAACCATGAAATAGCATCATATGGGTCACTTTTGTGACCTTTACTCAAAAGCACTGGCCATTGTACCATCAAGCTCTAGACCCTTGATACAGAAAATATTATATTTAGAGAGCCTTCTACACAAATATAATGCCGTTTGACACAAACAGCGGCATAGCACACGCGACACATACAACAGGAAACACACAAATTCCCAAACTACAACCAAAATCTCCATTACTGACATTACCGCAACATCAAATGACAACACTCAGGAATAAAACATTCTTTCAATCACGCACATCCGCTGGCTTTTAAAGAAGAAAAGCGCATGGTTCTCTCGCCACTCAGAGAGCGCATTGATGTGCAAATATTTCTTCACAAACTCTCGTGCTCTTAGCTGAACGGAGAAGAAGTCCACTTTCCATTAAGTAAATAGATAAATACAGTAGAAGTAGCGGCATTTCACTTGGGGACGAACTTGCTGTGGTCCAATGTTCCCTCATTCTTTTCATAGTGATTCAGAATTGGCCAGGGAGGCACAATTTCAAAAGAGAGTCACTCCCCACTGAACCTATCTCTTGACGCTTTGATTGTTAGCTATTCTAGCCATGTATGATGTATTGTAGTGGCTATAAAAAAAAAACATGACTTCATGTTATATTCATGGTTTCTCCACTTTCATAAGATAAGGGGGTGTCATTGTTACACCAACACTAAGTTAGCAAAGCTTCAGTGTGAACGTTTCACCTACAGCTTTTGCAAGCTACCACACCTTTGAGACCGGAACTGCATGTTGATCTTGGTAGAATAATGTGTTTGAAGAAGGCAGACAAGATGAAGTGTTACCTCTTAGGATGTCAAACCAGGCCAAGCACAATTACTGAAAGTGGATGGGATCCCTCAAATATGTTTGGAAAAAGAAAGCCTTTGCATTGGTGGTTGCAATATCTGATATCTAACAGTTTTGAACACTTGCAGCAACATTCATGTATCAGCATGAATACCTGCGTAAAGCAAAGAAAAGCATGATTTGCTGGAGATGGAATTTCTAGTGAGGTCAGGGGAAACACAGCAAGTAGCTCCCTGGAATGACTTGCATGCTATTTTGTGGTGCTGTACCTGTCTGATAGCTTGTGCTGATATATTTGCTCTGACATTTACGATACCTTCACTGTATTCCCTAATTATGGAACAATCTCAGCATGAAATCCGATTTAGCGGTTCAAATGAAGCTGCCTGAAGTCATTTGGTTCTGGTCAAGACTTATCTCCTCTGGTGGGTTTATTCATTTGTTTTGCTATATTTTCTTCCTTTGTCAACCTTCACTGTATATGCTCCATAGATTTTTCACCACTTGAGTCTCAGAGTGAAGTGATAGGTTTAATCACAGAACAACATTGCCCCCTGTTGGTTGCAAATGAGAAAATCCTTTAAATCATATGTATGCTGAAACCAACAGGCTGTTGCTACAGCTGATCACTGACCATGTCTACATATTGTAATGTTGGTATCACACTATTACCATTGCATCTAAAATAAGTACAAAACAGGTAAAATGACACACCCACTATGTACAAACTTAGTACATTATTGGGGTTATAAAGTGGGTTGGCACCTTGCCCTCCAGATGTTTCAGTGAATTACAGACACCACAAGGATGCATGATAGTAGATTGCTCTTTCATGGACATGGCTATTCACTATGTCATCATTGTATCTAACTGCCTGCTTCTGCTGCTGGTGGACAGACTTGGAGGAAACAAATACCTCAGTTACATATTCCAGAATGATGTTGGAACCATCTGGTACAGTTGTGTGCTTTTGTTTTTTTCCTATTTTTGTGATTCTATCTTTTGCTTTTTGTAATTAATTTGTAGTTTTCATGTTTTGGTGACTGTGCCAATAAACAGGTTTATTTGATTTTAGTTGGTGTAACAACTATCAAAAATACCCGGACCTCACCACTGTCAACTCTTAACTGGTTCTAAAAAAATTTTACCCAAAAGTCCTCTGATGAATTATGGATGATGACTCTACAAGAAGCCCAGTAAGGGATCTTGAAAGCCGAGGGTGGGGGATCATAATTACAGAAAATATTGTGCCAGCTAGAAAGAGACGTTATAGACATTTAGCAGCTAATACAGGTTTATTAATGATATCACATGGTGAGCGGACAAGTCCTAATAATGGAGCAAAAACATTTTTTTTTTATTTTCTTTGTCCCGTGTTTTCAATTTTTTTTTTTTTTTTTTTTTTTCGATTTTTGTGTTTTAATCCATTTGTTTTTACTCTTTATTCACTGCCTTTTTATCCCAAATTGAATTTGCCAGATCACTATGTACTAGTCCTTGTTGCTGCTATCTCCCTACATTGATCTTGGGAGTGTTTACACCATCAATTGTCTCAGCAGCTGCTATTAACCTTCATAAGGGGGACATGTGAGGAGGTTCGCCAGATGCTTAGAATGCAATACTTTAATAAGGTACTGCTGAAAAGGTTAAGCTGAAGTTGCTATTGCTATGTAGTGTAACTCACTGTTGTTGATGACATTTGGCAACAGAATACAAAATGGAAAGTAAAATTAAATTTGCAAATGCACAGTGCTCATAATGAATATTGACTGTCTATGCCAGGGTTCTTTCCCACAACCCCTTTTTATTAACCGATATTAAAACGCACAGTGTCGTTGAAGAAACCATATTAACACTATTTAACTCTGTACGTGTTGTAATTTTGTCATTGTGTCATGATGTGCCCATACAAATTGGCAAAACTTGTGTCTGCCTTGTTTTCTGGCAAACAACATTTTCCTTTCAAGCAGTGTGGCGCTCTGAACATGTGGCATGCACGATATCTTATTTGCAGTTTTGATGGGTTTGTTGTCACTCGGATTTCAGTTCATATTAATGTCCTGGTGATATCTGTAACTAACGCTGAACAACTGTGGCCAGCAGCACATCAAGTGTTTGATTTAATACATAATCCATATGAGATAATCCACCTGGATAGATGGTTTCAAGGTTGGTGGGTGGTCACTCTTACATGCCTGCAGCTCCTCAATCAGTGTCAGTTGCTGCAGAAATATATATATATATATATACATGGATATAGTTGTGTTGCTATAGCTATGGAAGCAGTACTGTACATGAGCTAATGTATGGCACAGTTAATGGTGCAGTATCCTGTGTTAATTGCAAAATATTGATTCATTATGCAGGTGTTGATTGAGCCGTCCTCCCATTTGGGATGTTTATTAGTCACAAGATGACTGCACCACAGTCAACATTTCAATTAATTTAGTGCCTGCTATTTGCAGCCACGTGATCATAGCTCAACGTGTTCTTACTTATTTCAGGATTCAGGCCAGTACATATATTTAAAATGAAGTCAGTGTGTAGACAGCATATTCAAGGTTTGAGGGGTTTTGTATGTGTGCACGTGGTATGCACTAAACAATTATCTTATACAAATAATATTACATAAAAACCTAAAGCACAGTCACACTCATATACAGTATTGTAGATATAGTCTCTTTCGTAGGCTCTCAACCTTTATCAAAAACAGACAGACATTATGCACTGCTCTGGCAAACCACGACCAACGTCTTCATCAAATTGGATATATTGGGGTTTGTATGCAAATTGTACATAATAAATTGTTAAAGTAGGGTAGATGTTGCATATTGCTGCTCGTATTTCTCTCGAACATATATCTGACTTCAATAAAATGTATTTATTAAATTAATTTAACAAATACTTTATTTTAATAAGCACAAGACACGTGCTTAGAATAATTAGAATGATACTACTCTACTGTTTATGAATAAACGCTGATAGTTGGAGTTTGTTCTTGACTCTTGAACAGGTTTGTAGCAACCTTGTATGTCTTGCATCTTAATTATCTTTCTGTTTGACTGCTCTCTGTATCTGAGAGGACATATTTGTAATGCAGATGTTCCATTGTTTATTCTGTTTAGTCAGATAAGCTCATGAGAAGAGGATGAGTATCCAGCCCCTGGCAAAACTATAACTTATTACTCTATCATTAGCTCAAAATCCAATAGAAAGGAAGGAAAATATACTTGTGATTATGCACAAATTAAACTGCCAATAATAGTATCCAAAACCAAACCAAACAGGCTTCGGTGCATGCAATTAGTCAACGACAGACAGACAACAGTGTCTTGACATCTTACATTCATATGCTTTGGATTGTACTTGTGAATAGATTGGGCTAACTCATTCTTAACATGACACCAAACCAGTCCAAACGGCGGCTTAATGTTAAGATGCAGAACTAAAAAGGAGATATTCTCCTCTACCATATCCAATCATGTCGCACTGAAGCTGTGATCCAAAAAAAGAAAGAAACTTCCAGGCACATATTTAGTCACAGCATTAATTATCAGTCTCTCTAATTGCATTCTGTTTCCATCTAATTAGTTTGAAGGCACCGATTTTACAGCAGTCAATGTGTGGGAGGGTCATGTCAGGAGCTGCAAATTAGGTCTGGGGTCTTGCTGATGAGCCAGGGGCATTGGAGTAGATACCAGAGTGCACCATGACCAGATGAAAGAGATACAGTAGCGCTCTAATCATTTCTGCTGCAACATTACTAACTCAGGTCCACCCCCTCCTTTTCTTTTGAAATCCTGTGCAGTACTTTGTTTCTGTATCAGGTCAAGAGGTCCATATACGCTGGCACTGAAGGCATGACATGTTTGGTTGATTGCTGAGCTCAGTTTGCAGTAAAATGTGCTTCTCAGAGGATGTGCTTCTGCAGCAGGATAATCATTTTAACTGGTGACCCTTTTCCTCTCTCGTTGGAATATTTGTAACTGAAAGGTTAAACATCACATATGAGAGGGTGGCATGGGAATGTGATATATAAAAGAGCTAGAAATTGTGATTTCCATGAACAAAATGTGTATTTGTTTGTATCTGAAACTGAAATATAGCAACACTGGTTTGGTACAATATTCTGCTAAAATGGCATATTTTTTTTTGTTTTTAAAATGTTTAACTCATGGCTATTTTTCTTTTTAATTGCTCAAAAGATCTCCTCATAGCCCAATTATCAGACTACTGATTTCAAGAAAACCAAGATTCACATACAATATTCATATACAATCCATCCCTAATTTGTGATGAAGTCTAGTGTATTATAAGATTAAACTTTAGTTGTATAACATATTCAAATATGAATCTACACAGGCATTGCTTATAAAGTAAACGATCATACAACAGGGTAAAACTACTGTACTTTTTTTTTATTTGGTTGATTCAAACATAAACGTATTCCTTCCTTGAGCGTGGATCTTCCAGACCAGTTCAGAGTCCCAGCAACAAATCCCCGTTCGCCTTTAGTTAAAGCTCCCCTCCAGACATGTTTTAAAGTCTTTAAAAAAATACTTTGCTACTATTAATATTTAGTTAAACATGGTTTTGAAGAAACACACCTTTTTATGGACTTGCGTATCACTGCTCTCAGTAGCTTGAGCAATGTGCATCAAAATTGTGCCAGGCTCGTAATTTGCAGCAATAATTTTGGACTCTTGTCTATTTTCTCCTTTCGGGGAAACATTGGAGAGCTTCAGCCATACATGGGTTATTATATATTATTATATTAGGGCCACACTCAAAATATTCAGAGCCTAACCCGAGGCAAAAGGACTTGGTGCTACCGATGAGTGACAGGATGCTAAGTGTAGTTAGCATCTGTTGTTTTGTTACGTTGTTGCTTGTAATAGATAGTGTCTGACAGCATTGCTAGTTGTAAAACACACAATAGTATCACGTAAGATTTTTGGTAGAAATCAGAAGGAAGACTAAATTGCACAGCAGCTGGATTCACATAATGGCTCAAGATCATGCGAGAATTGTAGGATCACATCACATGAAAAAACATCTCGTCAGGCTTCCGGTAATGTGTTTGTGTTTGGTCTGGTAAGCGCGCGCCTCCTGTGAGGAGCTAATGGCTAATGGCAGCTATGGCCGTGGTTTAGGTGTGTGTCAGAAAACATAGAGAGGCTCCTGAAGCAGTTAGCTTCAGGAGCAATTGCATTATACAACTAATGCAATAGCATTAGTTGTAAAATAGCTGGGGAGTATTTCTTCATTGAAAGATTGATTCAGTATGTTTTGACATTTGCGTAATAGATCGTAATTGGATTTCATACATGTTACGTACCAAATCTAGCTTGCCCGGGGTACGTTTAAATCTCGGATTTTAAGGAAGTGCAAAGACGTTTCACCCTTCAGTAGAGGAATTTGTTGGAGAGAATTTATAATGAGAGTCTCTAAATCCACTGGAGGCCAAAACAGGGAGGCAAGAATTGATCTTTTATAATCTCTGTTCTTTGTTCTAGTTCAGAGTCTGGCTTCATCTTTCTGTATCAAGCTGTAAGTTAACGCATAGCTGCAGTTTACAATTCAGGGAACAAAACAGATGTGGCTGAAAGTAAGAGAAGCATAGCATAACATATGTTTTGAAATACCTTTCAGCTAACTACTCATTTGACTTGACAGATCATCCAGTTTTCAGTACAGCTTGAAAATATATATCAAAGTCTGATTATTAATTTCACAAGCACAATAAAAGGTAATTGACAGAAAAGTTAATACTGGAGGAAGTGGAAGCACATAGATACAGATAGCTGAGAGAAGTTGTTTACGATCTATAAATTACCCAGAGCGGCACTGAAATTAGATTTGACAAACCATTATGTGTTACATTTATTTATATTCATTGAATAACGTTCACAGATTTTGCAACGTCCTGCACGTTTTTTTTTGTTTTGCAATTATAATTTATTTTATTTTATAAAAGCATATATCAACAAGCTCTGATCTGATAAAAAAATTATAATTATAAACTATTTGGTTGAGAAAAAAAATTACATTTTAATTAAACTCTCAGAAAACTCTCTCAGTAGGGTCCAAGAGCACCAGTTTAAATGCTGTAATGAAACATGCCTGGGGGTGTGGAATATATTGCACTGCTCATAATACCGGTGACAGATGAATTGGTGAGGAACGTAGGAAGGAGAGCTAAACATAACTGCATGGAGCAAGGCCAGAGTTATGAGAGTAAGGCCATACTTCTGACCTTGCCTGACTGTCCCACCCACCCCGTCCGTCACCAGCGGGACTAACGGATGGACGAGTCAGTGGGCCAGAATGTGGACAGTAAACAGAGTTGACAGCTGACCTGGCAGCTCTCGATGGGGATGATGTAAGGTGATATGAGCAGGGGGGTGGGGTCATCCAGAGGTAGGTTTTCTAACACTTGGAGTCCCTCAGATGGCCACAGACTTGTCAATGAGGTGGGACATGGTCCTGAATGACAACAGGCCATGGCTCCAGTGTAGCACGAGACATGAATCAGCTCTATGGTTCCACTGCAGCAGGCCGTAAATACCACTGGATACAGAATCAGAATCAGAAACCGTTTATTTGCCAGGAATGTTTACACAAACGAGGAATCTTTCTAGGCGGAAGGTGCATACATTAGACATGAGACGTTAGACGAGACAAACAACAATCAACAATCAACGACAACAACAGACTGGTCTCTTGCTGTCTTCACTAGAAACATGTTGACAATTTCAGTTGAAGGTTCAGACAGAAACTCAAGAAGCGTCAACTGCACCGATTCACATCTGTTATCACTCTCTATGTCAATGCGCTACCACATCTAACTGCTGTTTACTGGCCACTACAGCAAAAAGAACTACAACACACTCACATGCTTTATCGGATCCCGGGGCTTGGATTTGACCTTACCAGCTATTTACAATGAACACACACACACACACACACACACACACACACACACACACACACACACACACACACACACACGCACACACACACACACACACACACACACACACACACACACACACACACCAAGAGAATGAATTAAACATAACATAACATTTAGATGTTACTGTGTTTATTTTGCAGAGGATTTCTTCTTGATGTGCTTTTGACATGTGCTTTTTAGGCCACAGAGTTCATAAAATCTAAATGTTCTAGCCTGAAAGTTTTTGAACTCTTTTGTGAGACAAAACTTACTTATGGGTTCTCCTCTTCTCATAAACCAACTCGTGCTTTAGTCTCCCATTCTGTGTCAGTTTTGTTCTGCCTTAGTTAAAGAGCTGTCTCAGTGTTACAGTGAAATAAATAGTAAATGAATGTGTCCTCTACGAAGGACAAGAACAAAACCACATGCATTTCCGTGAACAAAATGCTGATGCTGCTATAAAATAAAAAATAAACTCTCTAATCCAACTTTTCCTGTTCACTCAGTGAAAGGAACCCGGAGATTAAACTGAAACACTCATAATTACATCCCAACATACTTATCTTTCTTGATTTCATAAAATGTACTAGTGCTGATGGAAGCCATTTGGAAGAACCATGAAATCTGTCAAGGTCCAACCCCCACATGTGTTACATCACTCCACAAATTAGGGGAACCGATTTAAAGTCTCTGTACTTTGAATTAAAAATACTTATCACTATCCCGCTGTACACATTTGTTGGAATGTGTGCTCAGCACCCACTAAACCAATTTGTTCGGGGTCGTTACTGTGTGCTTATGTGTGTTTTGTGGGTGTGTGTTTGTCTGTTTGTCCTGCAGGTGTAACCCAGTTTCTAATTGAGGAGCTCTTTGTTTACACCTGCAGAACTGGGGCAGTCTCCAGATAACTTAAACTAATCAATTAACAAAGATTGCACAGGACAACACTGCCAGTGCAGCACACAGCTCTCAAGACCAACTCGTGAAAAAAAAAGCTGCAAGAACAAGTTAATATGTGGCTTTGGGAATGTCATGATTTCATGACATAGTATTTTTTTCTTTAGTCCATCTATTAATTCATCTTTATTACTTGAGTGATGTCCTGATTTTTCCTCTAGCGCCAACATGAGATTTATATTTGTAATCCCTTAAGATTTCATCTCTCTGCCTCAAAATTTAAATTTGTCCAATACTTTAAGAAACTGTACGTTGTGTATAGTGCTTATGAGCAATATAATAATAAACATGGTAAGAATTTCACCTGCTCAGAATCAGCTTCTTAGCATTTTATCATCTGACATTAGCATTTAGCTCAAAGTAGCACTGTGTCTAATTACCGTCTCACAGAGCAGAATGGCTATCGACATTTAGTCTTGTTAATATTTGGATCAATGTTAAAGAAAAAAAAACTTAATCTGCATTAACTAATGACTGAATAAGAATTGTAAAAAAAACAAACAGGTTAAGTCCAGTCATATACAATTGCACTATGTGATCTGTCTGCAAAGCTCATGCTGACTGCCCACATTAATACATATATCCCACTTTAAACTCCCGTGGCACCCATGGGATCTCAATCCACTTGCAACCTTAGAACCTGTATCTATAGTAGATATTGAAACTCTGATGGTGTTGCTTGCAAAAAATGCATATATCATTAAGCCGTTTGTGCCCCACACCCACTCATTTATGTACATTTATAGACCGATCTGTATAGAAAACAACCGTTTTCTACATCTGGCCTTTGCACAGGTTCACTTGAAACATTTTAGCTTACTGCATATTTTCTTAAATAATAGATGAAGGAGTGAAATGTACAGTACATTTTCTATTTTAATTCGAACATTGCGTCTCTTTTCTTATTTAGACGATCATACTAGAACCTTAAGACGAGAGCTTGGCACACAGCCATACTACCAAGTATAGTATTAACACCTAACTTAAAGGAAAGACCATTTGTTGACATTAAACAACACTCTCCCAGTCTGGCTGAAGGAAGTGCGGAGGGAAAATGTCAGGGCCTTCGCTCATAATGCCACAGAAATCTGTTTAACCATCTCAGGTGCAGTGAACATTAGCTTGTTGTCTATCAAATTCAATTTTAAGAGAGTCAGAGGCTGCTACAGCATTCAGGTCGAAGCAATTTCCTGAGCAATAAATCTCACATCACCAACCACAGCTCTCCATCAGCAAATAACAATGCAATTTTCCTTTCCATAGCCTTGTTTAAGTTGCTACTTGCAGCTCTCGGCCACCTTGCCCAACACACCGACATCAATCAATCCTATCTGATGTCTTGTTACTGTTTTCCCATTAAAGGCAGACAGTGTTCAATGAAATCTATCAGCAAAAGAGGTCATGTCTGCGAAACAACGGCATATGCTCTGTGGACCCTCACTAGATCTATCCACAGTGTCAGCACTTTTCACGAGGAGGACATCGAAGCATGTCAGATTTGCCCTTTAGGCTAATCTTTGTAGCCAACTATTCTATCAGGAAATCATTATGACAGACTAAAATGTCAAATTAACTCAGAAGGGAAAGGGAGAAAGTTGGCCAAATGCAAATTACTGAAGGGGTGGTGGGTGTGGTAGTGACTAAGATGAGGTCACTTTGACGATAAAGTATGGATTAAACACTGGAGCCACAGAACTCCAGGGATAAACAGAGATTTAAGGATACCAATTAGCTTCTAACTCCATACTTTAATCACTCACAAGATACATAATATAGCTGCAAACACAAGTTAACAAAACTGATTACTTTTAACCAGCCAGTTAGAAAAGAGTTGTCTATGATTGAAAGACAGATACATCTGCAAAAAGTGCATCATGGGTCCTGTGTCATAATTGTTTGTGAATATGCTTAATTCAACATGTAAGTCTTTTGTGGAAGGATGCAATACAGTTACAAAGGGTTGCAAATGGAAATCCAGGTATCATTGAATGTGATGCATTCACTGACAGGAACCATATAATGGTAATTTTGTGCGGTGGTTCCAGAGAGCAACATGGATGTGTGTTTTGTGCATTTGTAGTAGTGATTATGACAGTAGTGTGTGTTCCACATTAAAAAAAATACAATTTGGCCTTGGCTATGTGATATTCATATGCGTGTCTTTTCGAGAGAAACAAACAGAGACTGTGTTTGAATGTCAGCACCACGGAGAGAGACCAGGTTTGCAAGCACATACACATGAGGCTCCTCTCATTTGTTTTCATTCATTGCATGTTAGTTTACCCTACTTTCCTACTTTCATCTTGTCCTTGTGTCTTAGTTACTACCACTTAAGAATTCACAAGGAGATGCAAGGAAAAGATGGCAAGACACCGGAACAGAGGTAGCACGTCCTTGCCTCTCCAGCGTTGTGAGCAAAGTTGGTGACTTATGACAGTTGCATAGCTTGGTCAGCTGTCAACTGGTATTCTGGGGCATCTTTTGACGGCCACAGATTATGGGATGCGCTGCCCAAAAGGGGGCAATGTTCACTGTTGCACAGTTATTTTTTGGATGTGTCTCGGTATGACTCAACCAAACACATAAAAGCCACCGCATATTGTCCCTTAAATAAACTCTTTGACAACCAGGGATGATTTGAAAAACATTTGAGGTTTGAATATTTCAAAACCATGGCGAGAGAGACACACACAGAGAGATACTGTTTCAATACCCACACCTGCAGTCCAGTATTTGCAAGTTAAATTAAGTGCGGACTTGTATGATTATTATTATTATTTCTGGTGATTGCTATTGTGTTGTGGATTTAAAAGACACATTGGAACTCACTTCATTCATGAGGATCACGCCGTCGCTCAGGCAAGCATTGCCATCATTAAGTTGTTTTATTCATCATTGCCTTTTCAAAAATCACTAAAGGTTACAACTGTCAATGTCATGGCCCTGACAGTTTTGCATTACACAAATTGTATTCACACCAAAGCAACATGTCAAGAAACTTGATGGCCTTCAAGGTGCATTATGCACCTTGAAGGCTCGTATTATACGAGATTGGGAGCATTTTGATTGGCTCTTAACGGCTCTTAACATGGCGACGTAACTCACAGCCAACGGTGTTACCAGTGCAAACAATGACTAAAGTGCTGTTAGAGCTAACAGTGTTTACCGGAGAGGGAAAAGGTGGGCGGGTGATACGCTTCCGCGACAACAACATAAGTCGAGATGACGTTATCAACTGTAACCGCAATATGAGAGCAGTGCAGAGTGGCGGCCGCGATCTAGCGAGTGGGCCACGCTCACATGCACTAAAAGCTTAAGCCGCTGGCCAGGCTAATGTCAACAAAGAACAGAGAAGCTTAAATAACAACACACGCAGAGGAAGAGCGACTTCATACTCTTCTCAAGTAGACATCAGTCCATTATATCTTTACATCTACAAGAGTATAGATATAGTAGTATATTTATCAGTTGGAAAGCCTGTTAAAAGGTCTGTTACCACCAACACTGTTGCAACAGATCATAATGAACAATGGGATATACTTTGACTCCAATAGCTCGGACTATATTCACACCAGCACTAGGGTAAGTGTGCATCAAGTAGGGGTTGAGTGTTTTGGACGCTGCCCGTTTTACACAGGCCAAGGAGAGTGAATGAGCCTCACTGACAGATTGACTGACCAACACACCGATTTGACAACTTGTAAGTCCCTCTAAGTAACTACATTCTTAAAAAGAAGGCTTGTGACAAAAAATTTTTTGGCAGACATTAGCTAATGTCAGCAAATATGCAGTCCTTCCTACTCACTGTGACTCGGACTAAGGTGTCTTAAGTTATTCGGAGAGAGCAGGCACCTTCAGTCGACCACACAGCAGCAAAAGGGACTTGTGTAAATGAATGCATGAGCATCAGTATCAATGGTATACATGTAATCTGCATGCTTTACTAGTTCAAGTCATTGTGTATTACCAATGAGCTGCACTCATGATCTGGGAAAAGTGTGCTCCTTAGTCTTTTAAAAAAAAAAGGAACATGCATTTGCCTACTTACCAGTTGGCATGTGCACATAAGTGCTCAAGATTACAAGTGTGGGTACTGACACAGCGCCTGTGAGTGAATACTTCACCACTAGAGTGTGTTTGAATATTTCAGCACCATGGAGAGAGACAAAGAGAACGGTTGGTGCTGTGGCCTTTTTCCATATTAATTGTAAGACATTTGGAGTAAGCAGTATGATAAATAATAAGTAAACCCAAAGATTTCACTATGTATATATTTGTATGATTGTTTTGTTTGTTTGTGTGTGTGTTGATGGACTTCTTGTTCCACATACAACACACAAAGGATAAGTTGGGGCAGCTCACAGCTGGGGGGGAAATAAAACAAGTTGTTCTTGTGGTAAGACAGCTTCAGTAAGATGTTAGAAAGCTGATGAATGATCAAATATGATAAAACAAATGTATTTATCTTGTTCAAGTTTAATTGACATCTGTGTTCTATAATCACTTATGCAGCCGTCACTGGTAGTACAGCACCAAAGGAGACTGCATTAGATTCTGAGGGACTAATTACAAGACATACTATGAATACATCAGTGTATTTTATGGTATTAGAACACAGTGTGAGTTTACATGTTTATCTCATTGACTCTCTCGCGAAGAGTGACGCAAATATTCAAATGTATTCTAAAGTTTAGGTGAGCCAGAAAATTACAAACATTAAATAGATTGACTTTTTAGTTTTTTAAAGAAGACAAAACTCAGTTTTAATTTCTTGATATGCTTCTCATTCCTATTTATTTACTTTCATGATGAACTTTTGCTATTGCAAACCATTTCTATTGAATCAGGAAAAGTATGCTCTTAATTGAATATTAAAAACACACACACGCGTATAAAGAAATCTACATAGATGTGAAAATAAAATTAAACTGCTCTGTATTTTGGACCTTGAACTCCTGCCTCAACTAACAGCTTCCTCACGAGCCATTACATTTAGAATCAAACTTTCAAAGTGACAAAAATGTCCAAAAGCTGGTATGAAGCAATGACATTCAAGTGACCATTTTTATGTTGACTTTCTGGTCTTTGGCAATGCTGAGGCTTTGTAAACAGCCTGCCGCCTAACATATGTTTGTAAATATGTTGAACTTTTTAAGCATTAAGTGAATAATAACGTAGGCACTACGCCTTTAATTAACTATTTGTTTAAGCGGTATATTGAGTTTCAAAATGATCTGTTACTTATTTATAAGAATAAATGCAGCTTTTATTGCAATCGGTTGTTTATTTTTACTGTGTAGAACCCTTGTGATTTTGCTATGAAAGTTCCTCAATTGCATGTCTGGTGCAGTTAACCGTGGTGATATATTTCAGGGAGGGATGAATGTACTTTCCTCTAAACTGGGATCTTTCAGGTGAAACGATGCAGTTTAGTTGAAGTAGTCGACTAGAATGTAACTTATATATTTGCACCAGCTGGATAAGATTTGTTGTAAAAGATGAGATGAGATAGCAGTAGGTGTATGGATGAGTGAAAATCCTTTGCTGCTCAGTCTTTTATGGTATGGTAAATTGAGGACATGATGCCTCAGTTATAAAATGAAGAGAAAGGGCTACTGTTTGTAGCGTACTGTGTATTATGAATCAATATTTAAAGACAGTGTACTGTGGTAAACATCATTCCTTGTGTTTTATTATTGAAATGTAGTCAGTGCCTTAGGCTGTTATTTGGTATTGGCTTAAACTGGTTTAAACAAAAATAACAAAAACACATTTGATATACCAAATATCAAATATTTACTTTGGGTGAGATTGTTTTGTCAACTGCTTTTTGCCAATTCAAGAATGCACTTTGAACCTGTCCTTTGGAGACAATATGGATGAGAACTCCTTAAAATGTTAAACAATCTGAACATGCACTGAAGGCTATGTGCTACAATCAAACGCTTCAGCGCAACTAAATTAGACTTTCAGGTGATATTGTTTCGATCCTGTCAGTTTGCAAGGTCAAGAATGAACTTTGAACCTCAACTTTGGAGTCAATGCGGATGAAAAGCGCTCAAAAAGTGTCTACATCTTCCGTCGCAAACTAAAAACACATCTTTTCCGACTATACCTTGAATAAAGAAAGTAGCACTTTAGTAGCACTTAAATGGCACTTACTTAAAACACAAATGTAGTTTGGCTTTCTTGAAGAAATTGTACTTTCTTGATTCTTGTTGTTCTGAGTTTGTACTTATTGTAAGTCGCTTTGGATAAAAGAATTAATGTAAAACAAAAACAATCTAGCCATCATCATTCGCTGATCAAAAGCTCCAGAACTGCTGCAGTGCTTAATGGACTTTGAGGTTATATTGTTCAGTCAATGGCTGCTTCCAAGGTCAATAATGCATTTTGAAGGTCAAGAGATATGTTTGGAAAAACTGAGGCATATGTTAATAATGTGGCTACGGTCCCCTCTACACATCCACTTTTTTGATTTACTTAAAGTATGTTTTTTATGACTATCCAAGTTCTTAATCGCTGATTTCACACACAAAAAATACATGTCTGGTGGGATTGAAGAAATCTGTTTTTTCATAATGTACGTGCTAAAATCAGGTTTTGAGATTACGTGCATTTCTTCCTTTCTTTCTTTCTTTCTTTCTTTCTTTCTTTCTTTCTTTCTTTCTTTCTTTTCAAATAAATTAAGCCACGCGAGCACACTGACTGCATACAGCAATGCACTTCCCAAAAAAGAAAAAGGAAAAAAAGGACACGTGCTTCTCCGCGTTTAATTGATTTGTTGTCCCGCGGTGTGAACACGAATGGATGCGTGCGCGTGAGGAGCCGAGAGTTGTCATTCTCACCACACCTGTGCTGCCGCCTCCTGGACGGACGCGACTCCCTTTTTCGCAGCGACTGTACTACAAGTGAACGGACAGTTTATGAGCGCCACTCAAAGCGAGAGCACCACACACAGGGAAGCGGGATGGCGAGGGTCGTACTGCCGCACCTCCGCGTCCTTCTCGCGGGGCTCTTCCTGGCGTGGACCGTGACGGTCCGAGCGAACAGAGGAGGGACGGCAGCCGACGAAGAGCGGGACAAAGCGAGCGCCGCGGAGGCGCCGTGTGAGGTGAAAGCCGTCACCGTCTCTACGCTGCCCGTGCTCCGGGAGAACGAGTTCAGCTTCACCGGCGGAGCCTCGGGGAACGTGGCCGGTGGAGGGGCTGCTGGAGCAGGTGTTGTTGGCGGAGGAGGAACTGGTGGAGGAGGAGGAGGAGCAGCAGCAGCAGCAGGAGGGGGGGAATCCCGACTCCTGTTATTCGTTAGAACAGATCTACCTGGGCGAATTTCCGTAATGGATGATCTTGACAACACAGCTCTCCCCTACTTCACTCTCGGTAAGAACTGCTGTGCTACTGTGTCTCCCCTCGGCCGCGGTAACCGGTCCACCTAGCTGCACGTTTTGCACACTGGTGGGCTGTGTTCACCCTGAGCTCCATTCCCAAATCATGTGCACACACACACACACACACACACACACACACACACACACACACACACACACACACACACACACACACACACTCCCTGTCACCTGTCCTGTTACCATTGCGTTGTTTGGTTTCAGTGGTAACTATATTGTTGTCTATAGGCGGCATGATGTGCAACTAATAATCCTGGTTTATAAAATACATGTGACATATGGATCCCCTTTCCTTGTTGTTGCCTAAACTACTCCTGCCTCCGAATGGGAATACAAACTAAGTGCCGCTCATGTTTAAAAAGGCACTCTTTATTTCCTTCCTCTGCCTCTCTTTCTCTTTGGCTTTCCTATTTCGTGGTTGAACGTGATTATGACTTTGGATTTCATGCATGCCCTAAGTGTGGTGCCCCAATCAAGGAATGCAATTTGGTGCCTGCAAATATGCATGAAATTGGTATTTTATTCTCACTTGAGCACATAATTCTTAGAACACATGCATTGCTGGGCGGTATTAACCAGAGTTTGCGCCTTGGCCATGGTAGGTTTGAGGGAACCTACACATCCACTTTTTGTGCAGGGCTTAGTCACAGATAATTGATTGGATCGAAACAAACGCTGGACTTTGACAGGTCATCTGGAGTTCTCTGTGAAAGCCTTTGACTTTTTAAAATGGTCTTGGGAGTAAGCGTCACTTATTTGATATTCATGGAGGACATAACAAAGTATTTCTGCCTTGCACAAACCGAAAAAAAAAAAAAGAGATTTGATTTTTGAGAGGAGCAGACTATGCATAAAGGTACTTGCTTACCTTGCTTTCTCCATATTTTTCACTTCTGTTACGTGAGAAAGATGGATGTTCTTGTACTCGCCCCTTTTTGTTTTCATGTGTTTAGAAGTGCAGAGAGTGTGAAGCACACTGTAATGGTTGTTAAATGCAATAAGCCACACGGCATGGGCCATAATTGCAAACGCCTCGATGTTTTCCAGTTCCCAATCAGTTCAGGGCAACTGTATCCGCTCAGTATAATAGAAAACCTGTTTTATGGCAAATCCAAAGATGCAAGACCTGGTGGAGGTCATTGGTGTGGGTGCTGAGAAAATCCATGTCTCATTACTGAGGTTTTTGGACTCTGGCTTGTTATCTTGTTGTTGTTTTTTTTCCCCCCTCTTTTCCTGGTCTCGGTTTCATTCTCTGTACGAGGAGTGCCGAGTAAACTGGCTGCGCGAAGCAAAGGCGAGTAGGAAGGCTGGCAGGCAGGCGGGCTGAGGGCTGGAGCATTAAGCTAGTAAATCACTTTCTATTCTCATTAAGGACAGCCGTTGACTGGTGAAAAAGGCCTCTCTGTCCTCCCAGTCAGCCAGCTAGCAAATTTGCTGCTTCGCCCTTCCAGTGCATGACTGTATGCTGTGGAGTGAGGAGGAGGAGGAGGAGATGGAGGAGGAAGACGACAAGGGCTTTAATATGTTTAATGCAAGCATTCACGTATGCCGTTGACAACATTGTGAAACTGAATAAGAGCTCTAGTACAGTAGTATGCTCAATAAATCCTGAAAAAAATCCTGAAAAAAAAGCAATACCATTATGAAAAACTCAGTAACAAACGGGTTTATTTTTAAAATGATGAAGTCTACTTCATTTGATGGTGTTTGTCTATCAGGAAACCAACATACTGTTTTTGTTTTCTTCATTGCGAAGGTGTAAAACACCTGCTGAGTGATGTGAACACCCTCATATTATTCTAATTGTGCTAAGATCCTGACACCGCAGTCCAAGACAGAAGTTGACATTTTGGTGTCACCTGTGTTTTCCACGTGTTCAGTATTCAACACCTGAACGCATCAGGTCGTCCTGACAGCTTTCCTCTTGATGGGGTGAATTAGTGGTTCTGCTCCTGAACTGTTGTGCCCCGACATCACGGCAATACACCGTGTTGTTTATTCAGGAGCACAAAATGAGCAAATTTAAATACACAGACAGTGAATTTTTATGATCGGAATTTCATTTGTTGCATTGATATTCTCCCTTATTTTATTTTCTCCTGTGAAATTCGGTGCTTCAGGGTGCTACAAAATCCTAACCCTCATCAAATACACAGTCAGACACATAATATATCTGAATATTATATGGGTGTAGGCATTGTCATTTATCCCTTTTTTGTTCCCTTTATGTTTTAATACCCACTGAACATTATATAGTACTGTACAGTGTATAGACTGTATTGGATTGTGGCAACTACCCACCAACTCTATTCTGTTCCTCTAATGTCTGTTTTTCTGAAGCTTTCAGGAAGCTGTTAACATCAGTGGCTGTGGTTAAAAAAAATAAAATAAACGAACATCTCGAACAACACAGCAAAATGCTGCCTCCAATAATGTCAGACTTATTTAAACTAATGTAAACAAGTCAACGGTACAACATTGTGAGTCTTGAGTTACTGGAAATGTACATTTCCTCACTGACGGAGATAAAAACGCAGTGACAATTGCAGTTAGTGTCTCACTTAATGCACCTGACGTGTAAAGGTGCAAACAGAGTGTTCCTTTTACATAAAATTCAAAATCCACTTCCTATTTTCCGATAATAATAATACCAGAGATATTTCAAAATGCAGGGGCATATACCATGTGAGCCAAATGCCAACCAAACTAGTGAGCACAGCCTTGGTTCTGTTTCTTCGATTCTGTCAGATGTGCGATTGCTTTGCGGAAGGATCGTCGGAGGTTCGGGAAGGTGGGAAAAGGACAGCAAGTCCCCTTCCCGCTGTGGCCTGCCGCCTGCTCAGCTTTGATTTATTACCTCACGTGTCATGAAGAATGGATGAAGAGGAAGGGCAGTGAAGAGGAAATGTACAGCGCCCCTTGCCCCGTTTCTTGTTTACTTTTCTTTCTCTTTTCTTCATGTGAAGTGATGAATTGATGCATTCAATAAACACACGGCATACATCCCAAAAAAACGTTGGATTTGCTGATATTTGTTTTTGTGTGGGTGTATTTTAATGTTGTAAAAATATGTTTGGGGTTTAAACCACATCTAAGGGCTTTTCGGCATCGGAGCTTTCCTCCTCGTGTCGTCATACGCTACTTTTCCACCATCATTTTACTTTAAATAATGAATGTTAGTGGCAGTTGCAGTTGTTCTGTCTTTCAACTTCGTAGTACCGAACTTAGACATTCTAGGGAGAGGTGCTTCTACGCTTTGTCACACAAGATAATTTTCTCTGCTCATCTTAAGTGATGTGGGATTGGGTGGAGATCGATATGTTTAGCAACATGGCTGACTCGGTAAACACCTCATTAAGAGTTCACCTTTTTAAAAACCTTCAGGCACTTAACTCAGGAGCAAACGAGCAAAGTCCTTTATCATCTTGGACAAAAATCTTTACACCTTTTTAATTTCCCACCTCATCTTAGTCTCTTTTTTTTTTTCTTCTTTTCGCGCATCTTATTGAGCTCTGGCTTTTCAATCAGCCTTTTTCCACTTTCTTCGTCCCTCGCTGTAGCTCTCTAAGCAGGAGTTACAGCTCTGGGAGGGGGAGATGGGAGATTGAAAGCAACGGTGAAGAAACAAACAAAAAAAAGAGTGCCTTTTACTAGACCACTCTGCTTCCTGTGGCACAGAACATGTACACGCGGCACGCGTCTCAATCTGGTGTCAGGGGTTGAGCTCAGCAGTGCAGGACAAGCACTGAAGAGGGTGGTAAAGGTCAACAAGAGAGATGGGAGTTATTACACAGTGTGGAGCTGACATGGAGGGGAGTTTTTGAGAAGACTTGAAATTTAAGCGTGGCACTTAATTTTCCGCTGTTTTTGAATGGAGTGTCGTTGGGAATACTACAAACAAGCGCATCCGACTGATATACCGACGGTGTAAAGAGACAAGAGAGAATAGGATCCATGGTGGAGCGCGTGCAGGCCATCAAATGGTCTATTTGTCATCATTTGACCTGCTATAATAAACCTATAGGAGGCTGTCTTTTTTAAGATGAATGCTCTACTACACTCTCATTTGTAGTGGGAATTCTGTTCCTAACCACACTCTGTACTTGTAATGCCCTACCCCGGTGTTTTCAGTCTCATGTCTCTTGGTTTTGGCTTATACAGCAAAATGGCAGGTGTTGGACAGAAAGGAAACTCTGCATTTAGCTTTGATCATTGCACAGTGTGCTGGCTGGCTGGTCCGCTCTCACCTGCTGCGATTCAGAATAGTCATACATGAGGTTGTCTGCAGTATCTCTTGATTTCCAGATATGCTATTTCTTATGACAATTTATTGTGAAGAAGTTGCAAGTAGTGTCTTTTTTTTAGTTCATCTACTATATTCGGCCAGGGTCTATTTGTATTTTATTGTAAGAATGTGCATTGACACTCTATATTTGTATACCTCAAACCATGTGTAGACATGGGGATGTGGAAATTAAGCTTATTTGGTCATTTTACAGTCCATACAGCTGCTGCCAATCAATTATTGGCCTTGAGATGCTTTTTAGGATTAAAGGTGATTGAGATACCACTGCTGATATGGGTTTCACGTGCATGTGTGAAGGATTGATGAGTCTGGGTGTGAAACAAAGTAACTGTATTGTGTTGTAGTTGTGTATACAAGAGGCAGGTGAAACATTGTTTCACAGCCTTGGCCAAGGAGACACAAGATGTGTGAGAAAGGAAAGGGAACACGTGTCTGACCAAGGTGTTGGGCCATAATGAGCCACCAGAACATCCCCAGGCTATGAAACTGGAGCGATAAACACCATGCTCCCAGAAGATATCCCCTTTCTTTTAGTGTGTTTACGATGATGGTGGTGGAGAGTGCTGTTGAACACATTGGTCCAAAAAAAAGTAGTAAATTGGGTTGAGATCTGGTGACGTGTGCAGGTAATAGCGTCTGCATGATCATTCCTGTATTCCTTAAATCGGGCTCTATTTTTTCATTTCTCTACCATGACAGTGAGCTAGACAGCTTCTCCTAGTCACCCGTGATGATATTTACATCCACGATCAACTTAGTATGGAGTTGTTGTTTTTTTGTCACGATCCACGATAAAATCATCTCATCCTTTTTATACAGTATAGATAAATATGTTTCTCTCTTTTGCATGAGAGTGTTTTTCCAAAAAACAAATGGATTTTGAGGTTGTATTACCTCACACAACGGTAAACTCCTTTGACTGGCAGAGTGACGAATCAAGCTCATTTGGCTTACTGGTGACAGGCCGACGTGATGGGGAGGATGGATGAATATGGCCGGTAACCCATGCTGGTTGCTTTCCTTTGCAGGAACTGTATTTCATAATGCTTTGTCTTGCCTTGTGGTGGAATTGGACAGCTTTGACGTCAAGATAACCAACTGATCATTAACATTGCTGAGAGGGGTATGTCTTTTAATGTTTTTAATTTGACATAATTAATAAAGAAGTTTATGTAAATACCCCTAATGAATGCACAAGCTATTCCCCCTGATTTATGCAAAGCAACAACATGCACAATTGTGGATGCATTTTCCCCCTAATTCAGTAATTGCCAAAGAAGATCAAAGATAATGTTTTGGCAAATGAGGGAATGGCAGAATTCAATAATGTGTTGTTTTATTCATCAGCCATTGTCTGTTTTAAAATGAATCCGCTAAGATGTAGTCTTTTGGGCTGGTTTATCATAGCAGGATAAATAAAGATGTGAGTAGATCCTGAGTTTACACTTCCTAATACACACAGTAAACAGGAAGTGTGGGTTTGCTTTACTGTATCAAACACATATTGTCTGCTTATACATTTAATTGTGGAAGTGCCATGAAATGTAATGGGTGAATTTGATATTAGGAAATTTACCCTGAGCATACTGGTTGTAGAACACATGTACAGTAAACCATGTGTAGTGACTCAGTTACCAACCTCAGCCTTGAGCATTTTCAGTTTGATAGTCTTCCTCTGTCTTTTACGGCATTGTCTACTGCATTGTTTTATGGCGGTGTACCCCTATAAGTCCACACCAACTTATCTTGATATGTAAAGCTGGACTAGGAACAACCTGGATGGTGTATCTAACAAAAGAGCATGTTGCAAGCGGATACCCAAAAGATTCATAAACTTCCTGCGTGTGTACTGTAAAGGGGCTTTCTAGTCTGTGCACCGAATGCATAATGTGACACTGATTTATAAAAGCAATTCCATTTAGTTGCTCCTTTTGGCTCCTCAGTTGTGTCCCCCGCCACATAATGGAATGCCCCATGTGACAAAGGCTGTGTAATGTTTTTGCTCTCTGAGGAAAATAAGTTTTACAATGCGAGACCAGACATTTGCAGCTCTGGAAAAATCCATCAACTTTCCCGCAATATATTTAATACCAAGTAGTACATGTAGACACATTGAGTATTTTATGAAGTTCAATCATACTTTGCAGATCATCATCTTTGGGCAATACAGCAATTGCATTAAACAACTTAAGTATACTGCAAGAGGAACATGCATAACCTTTCAAACAAAGTTTTGATTTGATCGCAACGCCAAATTAGGCCAGTCCACTTCCTGTCCCCCTACTCCGATGCAATTTCTTGGACCACACCCTCACCTTTGAACTCAACCTACATTCTGATCTCAACTACACACCTTTTTAAGTTTCAAGTCTGCATCTTGCATAGTTGTCACGCTGGCACAATTTGTCGACAGACAGACAGACAGACAGACAGACAGACAGACATAAAAGCACCTGGCAAAGTACTCAAAACTGCCTCTGTGGTAGTTCCCGTTACCGGAGGTGTCTCCAGGGAAACATTCTGCCATGATGACAAGACCTGCCACACGCTGTCTTGGAAACAGAGGGGCAGATTTCCATGGAAGGTTGACTGGGTAAAGGCCACAGCATTGAATCCAACAAAGATGAAACCAGGGTTTTCATCAAAGTTCTAAATCGATTTAACAAATAGATTCTTAACAGTATTTGAATTAACATGAACCGGCGCAAAATGGGAGCGGTGCTTCAAACGGATGAATAAACTCCATTTCTATCATTCTGTGATTTGATTGGATTGTTCAGTTCATGGTGAGTTTAGCGATCTGAATTTCTTTTTTTTTCTCCACCGCTTCGCTCTGAATCTGATGATTTATTTCTCCTGGCATTTCACTATTGAAGTTGGGAATAACGATACTGATGTGTGATCCGCATTTTTTTTATTTATTCAAAAAGTATATATATATATTGATTCCAAGCGATTAACGTAACAAAGAATGGTTAAAGTATTTGCTGGTATTATTTAGTTTATTTGATTAACTAAAATTTTCAGCTGGTGACGTTGGAACAATAACTTAAAAATGTAAGGTTTATTGAATATGTTAAGCACATTAATATATATTGTATCATTCCAGGTGATTAGCAAAACTTTTCTATGGATTCAAATGAATGCTAAAACTTTAAAGTGGTTTAATTCATGTGTGTGTGTGTGTGTGCGTGTGCTGTTACTAATTTTCAGTAAAAAAGATTACTGGGTTCCTACAGTATGTACACAGTTAGCGTAATAAGAGGAAGCCACCACTAACTGCTCTGCTAAATAGCCTTTTCAGATTGTTCATGTTTTAAATAACAGTTTTGAACCAGTGTGGGGACTTTGAGACACCCGATGACATGAATGAACACAATAGTGGAGCCCGCCCCTGGCTGTCTAAACTATACATGAAACATGAGCACAGAGCAGACGGAGTAATTGCGTGAATGAACGTTGTTTGCTTCTTGAGGCGGTATGTGCTCACATTTCAGATTCCTATTTGGAAGCTTCAGTGTTGCTTCATCCTCGTGTGAGAGTTATCAGGATGCTTAAGTGCAGCTGGAATTCCCTTTGCACTGCTCTTACTTGCGAGCGTGTTCTGCCTTATCTTGTGAGAGTTGTAATGGGAATGCTGCATATACCTGCTGATACTCAGCCAGTCGGTTGCAGATTGCTCTGTGCCGACTCTGTGTGACACACAAGAAAATCAGCTTTTGACGAATTGAGGTGCTGCTTACACCATAGAGTCCCAAATAAAGCCGCTTAATTGTTTTCTGTTGAACGTGTATGTATACTGCTCCCTTTTTATGCAATGTTGTGCCATTTTCATACATAATTACTTTAGTGCAAATCAAAGGTTCAGTCAGTACAATACATTTATTTTCAAAGTCCCTTTTCCCTTTGCTATCCACTTCTTACCAATAACAAACATGGCAACAAAGATCAATTCAATCTTTAAAAGGAATAATGTGCAATAGAAAACAGTGCATTGCCAAAAATAGCTGAGTGTTTTACTCCATTCTCGTAGCATAATTTGTCGACACTCTCCCCCCTTTTTTTTTTTTTTCAGCAGTGTTTTATGTTTTCCACTTACAAATTATTCTTTTGGTGGCTGATTTTAATGGCACAAAGTGTCCTTTTTTGCTGAAAGAAATTGTGTTCTTTCAAATTATATTTATTCATTGAGGCAGTCCATCCTTTGGCAATCTATAAAAAAAAACACAACCACACCCCTCCATCCCTCCATCATCAAGACCAGTGAGAAGTAGGATGGAAGTGAGACTCGGCATCAAACTGCCAGTAAAATGTATGTTTTGCCCAGAACCTGCCTCACCGGAATTCACTTGCACCCCCTCTCTGGCTTCAAACAGACCAGACGGCCTGTAAATGTCCTCCTACTGGTTGACAGGTTAGATTTCCAGATCACAGGCAGGATGAAAGCCCAGTCCCACTCTAGTTGGGCTCCAGTTTTTTTTTCTCTCTCTCTCTCTCTCTCTCTCTCAACAAAATATGTTTGGTATCTATTTGTCTTCATCAGAAGATGCAGGCTTGTGTTTTACAGTACCAATATTGCATGTGTATTAGTTCATCATTACCGTGGGGATGTAGTTAAATAGTCTCCAATAACCTAGTTAATGGAATTATTGAAATCGCATAAGGGTCTTATTTTGCCAACATGACAAGCAGTGTGTGTGTTTCAAAGAGGAAGAGGAGAGGCATTGTTCATTGTAAGCTGGTCACAATGATGTTTAAGACCCATAAAATTTGATTCCCACCAGAATTTGCTCTGCACCTTGGAAACGTGCCAGCTCTGCACAGCTCCCTATCATCATACCCCGTGGTTCCTACAAAAGATTTTAAACCTTTTATCTATGCTGGTTTGTTTGTACCTATTTGCATTCCCTCCAAGCTGTACAATCTGAGATTTCCTTGCCGATAAAGAATGTGCACCATTAATCTCCCCTCGACTGATGAGTTTCCTCCCACAATTTTTCTTTTTTTCCGCTCCACCATGCACATCTGTCCAAGTTCCTGCTGGAGTTAGCTTTATCTGCACAGGGACACATGCTCTAACTCTTCACTTTTCCAGTTGTCAGTCTTGATAATATGGGTACATTGATTTCAGACAAAACAAAGGGGATTGCTGATTCACATGACCTCGGGAAGAGCAGATTAAGTTGTGATGAACCATTGGCGGTTTGTTAGATGATGGCGGTATTGTATATGATTTACAAAGGAACGTATTATTTAAGAGCCATGAGATGTATAATCTTGCCAGCCTGTTCTGGGTCTACCCCAGGGCCTCTTACCAGTGCGGTGGTCTCAGAAAACGAGGATCACCCAGGAGTTCTCTTGCTCAGATGCCCGAACCACCTCAACTGCCCCCTTTTGATGGGGAAGAGCTTTACTCTGAGCTCCCTTCAGATATCTGAGCTCTTCGCCCTATCGCTAAGGCTGAGCCCAGCCACCCTATAAGGGAACTCATTTTACCCTCACTTATGAACCAGACACCGGGTTAATTAACTCTCTTCTAACCCAGAGGGAGCGATCCACCATTTTAGGGTATATACTGTAACCATAGCCTTGTACATACGATGAATATGTACAATTGAACACATTGACAAAAAGCAAAGTAAATTTCAAGGAGATGTTATTATTGTCATTGTATTATACATACGAATATATACATTATACATGCATTGTAATAATAACATCTTCTTGAAATTGTACATTTTTCCGTTTCAAATACCACAGTCCTGCATGGCGAACATGATGTATTCAAATGTAAACTTGTAAAATGTTGCTTTTGTCTAGAAACTTGAGGCGGATCCTCAGAAATTAGCAATAATTTTGCAAAAAACACTGCAAATTGTAATAAAGAATTGTGTGTTAAAGTAGAGGGACTTTGTATTCAGTATTTGTTTTTAAAAGTCACTGGTATTGGTCGTGACTACTAAATAGCTGGTAGTCCACATACCTACTCTTCTCATGTGCCTGGCTTGTCGTGCCATTTTTTTTGAAATAATTTTACATATTGAAGGATTGGTGCAGTTTTTTATTGAAGTGCAATATGTTTAATTCATTGATTAATTTCATTATAATACACATTCTCTTTTTGCAATTTTAGAATATGTCTCCGTCGTTTCTTTCATACAGCATCGGTGCAACTGAATAGTGGTGTCTTCAGCACCTATGCACTTCTGTTAAGCCTGAGGGGGAAATCGGCACTTGGCCTCACATATTGTATGCTTATCCACAGGAGCTCATTGGTATGTCATGGTGGTATCCTCCTCGCCTCTTTTCAGAGGCACAGCACACCGCATTTTTTTCAGGTATTTTGTCTGGCCCTGGATTAGCTCTGATCTAACAGCAATTACCCTTGGAAGTCTAACACAGCATAGCATGCTCTCCTGAGGTCACTGGTGGGTGATGTGTCTTCAGACTGGTTAAAGGGATAGTTTGGATGTTTTGAAGTGGGGTTGTGGGAGGTACTTAT